>JALMGJ010000003.1:105413856-105971356 GCA_023362775.1 Charina bottae | reverse complement strand
TACAAGTAGATAAATAGGTACCACTTCAGTGGGAAGGTAACAGCGTTCCGCGCCCGTCATGCCGGCCACATGACTGCGGAAGCGTCTTCGGACGGCGCTGGCTCTTCGGCTAACGAACGGAGATGAGCACCGCCCCCTAGAGTCGGACACGACTGTGCAGGGGAAAATCTGTACCTTTACCTACCTGTTGTTGTTACTTTTTGTTTGCCAGGATAATTCAGCTTCTTCATTCATCACCCTGGCCTTCTGCTTCTCCTCTTAATACCTCCATAAGCAATGCAGGAAGATCAAGAAGTGGAGCCCACTGCCTCCCTCCCCCCTCCCCACTATAAAGTGAGCAAGTTACCCCTCCATCACTACAATGCCCTTGCTGCTATGAAAACAAAGCCATAAAGGTTGGTGTAGGTAGCTAGCTGAGTAGGTTGGTAGACAGTATCAGAAATTTTAAAAAATAGCTTGCAAACTAAAAAATGCTTACTTGAAAGTTACGTGCTAGATTTAAAATCCACAGGATTTATTTCAGAGAAAATATCTTAAAATGGGAACACTGAAGGGCCAGGTGCTCTAACTTTTCTTTTGGAAATCAAACACGTGTAACAAAGCTCTTCCTCCAGTCCAGAAGTATACTTTGCCCTTTCTGGGCCACTTCACTGTGT
This sequence comes from Charina bottae, assembly GCA_023362775.1. Taxonomy (NCBI): domain Eukaryota; kingdom Metazoa; phylum Chordata; class Lepidosauria; order Squamata; family Charinaidae; genus Charina; species Charina bottae. The sequence goes on along the minus strand of JALMGJ010000003.1, from coordinate 105,970,700 downwards.
GTTTTTTCTGATGCCGGCACCGCCTCCTTCCCATATCATAACCTGAACAACTTTGTTTTTAACCCGTTGAATAGCCATGGTGGATGGCAATTCTGGGAGTTAATTCTAAACCCCGACATACCCAGGAGATACCAGCTTTGCAAGGCCATCGTAAATAATTGGCCTTTGGGATTCTAGTAAAATAAAAGTGATCTTTTGGCTTCTGAGTTTGAGAAATGTAGGCTATGCTTTTCAGTTGTATTATAGCCCTTTGGTGAAGCAGTTTGACCTTGTGACTTGGAATGGCCAGACTTCATTGCATGCGCCTCAAGCTGAAAGTGGAAAATGATTGGAGATCAGATAACAATATGAGACATGGGCTTGGATTTTAGTATCTTACCCCGTTTCCTGTTGATATAATCAGGCTAATATGCAGCAAGTGAGTAGCAGAAATGTGAGAATGAAAAGCTGTATGGGTTTTGAAAAGAAATCAACTGGAAGAACAAGTATGGGAGTTGGGAGGGCTCAGTTTTCACTTCTAGCTGTCACTGCAGCCCTGAGTCCACACAAGGGAACAAACTCAATGTGATGGCAGAAATTTTGTGAACAGATTGCATAGGCAGGGTATAGGTCATATGGATTCAGCCCATGTGCTTACAGCTTTGGTATTTATTATTATTATTATTATTTTATTTATTATTACATTTATATCCCGCCCATCTCCCCCACGAGGAGGGACCCTGGGCGGTTCACAGCAAAGGTTTAAAATCAATAAAAACTATAAATACCAATAATAAGCAATAATCTATCTATCTATCTATCTATCTATCTATCTATCTATCTATCTATCATCATATAATTCGATCCAGGAATGGTAGATCTCATCCTATTGGTCGATAAGGCTGGTCAGGGCAGATCTAAGGGGCCAGCCAACCCCAAGACTGGCTGTTCCCCTCCCCTCCCCAAGCATGGTGACATAACCAGGTCTTTAGGTTTTTTCTAAAGTCCAGGAGAGAGGGGGCCGATCTTATTTCAGGGGGAAGAATATTCCAAAGGGCGGGGCTACCGCAGAGAAGGCACGCCTCCTAGACCCCGTCAGATGGAACTCTCTTGCAGATGGGGTTCGTAGCGTGCCCTCTCTGCAGGACCGGGTGGGACGGGTTGATTGAACGGGGATGAGACGGTCCTTCAGGTATGAATGTAGAGTCCATAGAGAAGATCAAAAGAACATGTTGAGGTCAGGGAAAGGGGTGACACACATGATCCTAATCCATCCCTGATATGCTCTCCCTGATAGATTATGTTTGAAGATGCTAGCTCAGTGTTAGAGCAACATTTTCCCAAAGCCCCACATTTTCAGGCTGGGCTTTAAAAGATTCCTGGCTTGCATCTATCTAGAGCTACTGTTAACCCATGATCTATCCCCATATCTTGTAGGCAATCCAAAAGGATACCATGGTCAATGGTATCCAAAACCACTGAGAGGTCTAATAAGACCAGGAGGGGCACAGTTCTCCCATCCAGGTCAAGACACAGGTCACCCAGGAGAGTGACCAATGCCATATCCATCCCAAAACCAGCCTGAACCCTGACTGAAAAGAGTCCAGAGAATCGGAAAACTCTGAGGTGCTGTGGGGTTGATCCACCACTATCTCAACAACCTTCTTAAAAGGAACCTTGGCAAGATGTGGTGCAAACTGGTCACAGCAGCCAGGTGGGAGATCATAAAGCTGTTTCTTGTCTAGGTGGGAGTCCATCACCCAATACAAGGATGCTGGACAGCAGCTATCCAGCACAATAAGAATTAAGGAGGAGAATACAATATTTTATATTGGGAATAGGGGGAAAGAACACAGATTTTTAAGAAAGGTGCAAAGGTTTGTTTATTTATTTATTTGAATTTATTTATTTATTTGAATTTATTTATTTATTTATTTGAGTTTATTGGCTGCCCAACTCCAATGGACTCTGATCTAATCAAAGAAAGCAAGGAACTGCTATGCTTTTTAAAAGGGAGATAAAATGCAAAGCAATTTTAGTGGAAATAAACAATTGTTTTGGAAATGGATGAAAAAGGGCTAAACAAAAACCCTCAAACAGATTGAATGGAATTAAGAATAAAAGTGATGAAATAATTTGCAATGAATGTTAGCTTGGATGAATGATTTAATGTGGAACATGGATATGAAAATTAAAATCAAAGACCAAGATAGTTGTCTATGACAGGAAATAAGAAATGAATGATAGCAGATTATTTATAAATGACAAAAAAACTAGAGTAAGTAGTTGAATTTGTACACTTTGGTAGAACGTTTACTAAAGATGGGGGAAAGGACTGAGAAATTTTAAGATGTGCAAATGCTTATACAAAGGTAGTGAGTAGCATGTGGTCTGCTGTGAGGAGTGAATGTTAAAGGAACCAGAAATGGCTTTATATAAGACCATGCTTCTACCTATTTAGTTATATGGAAATGAGAGTTTGATATGTCAAGAGACACATAAAAGAAAATGAGTACAGTGGGGAAAGGGTGCTTAAGAAGTATGTGTGGTAAAACAGGAAAAGGTAGGTTCAAGAATGAATGGCTGCTTAATTGAATTTATTTATTTATTTACACAATGGGTGGCTTACAACAATAAAATAACAATTATTAAAAACACTACAATAATACACACACACACACACACACACACACACACAAACACACACATACAGGCATGGTGGCTCAGCGGGTAAGACGCCAGGCTTGTCGATCGAAAGTTCGGAGGATCGAATCCCTAGTGCCGCGGGACAGAGTGAGCTCCCGCACTAGCCCAAGCTCTTGCCAACCTAGCAATTCGAAAGCATGCAAATGCAAGTAGATTAATAGGTACCACTTTGGTGGGTAGGTAACAGCATTCTGCGTGCATCATGCCGGCCACATGACCATGGAAGCGTCTTCGGACAACGCTGGCTCTTCGGCTAACAAACGGAGATGAGCACCAGCCCCTAGAGTCAGACACGACTGCACAAATGTGCGGGGGGAACCGTTACCTTTATATATATATAATTTATTTATTGTTCAATTTATATCACTGCCCATCTCCCCCCACAAGGGGACTCTGGGCGGTTTACAACTATTTATTTATACACACACACACACAGATTGCACACACACACACAGATTGCACACACACACACACACACACACAAAATAGATACTAATCTAAAAATACAAAAATATAAAAAATTTGACTGAAATACATAAGTGAGTACAAAAGAAGTTAGTTGTTCATGGAGAATGAATTAGGATCAAGTTTGCAAAACAAATATTTGAAGGAAAATAGAATGAATTGAGAGGAAGGAGAATGTGAAGAAAGTTGTGGTTGGATAGAGTTGTTGAGATCCTCAAAAGGAGAGAGATGAGAAACTTAAATAACAAATGACAATGTATGAAATTGTATATGGATGAGGTGGAAGCAAAATCATTTGCAAGGAATGAAATTTATGGAGAGGTGTAATGGATGGACTTGACATAACCTAGATTTAGTTAAACTTCCTTTTTTTAACCTTTCTTACATTAGTAAGTATTAGTAAGCTTAGTAATTCTTACTGCTTTTCTGTGTTTTACATGATGTTGTAAACTCCAAAAGGGAATAATGTAATTAGTATGTTTTTATGTAGGTATTAAGTTAATGTCCAAAGCCCTTAAGCATGGCTTTGCCCATACATTTAACAATAAACAAAGTACTGATCTGAGAAATAATGAAGACAAATTCATATAAACATCAGTCTGGGGGGGGGAAAGTAATTAGAATTAGTAATTCACTCAACGTATTCCCATCCAACAAATTCCTTCTATCCTCTATCCTCCATCCTCTTTTCTCCTTTTTCCAACTAAGTTGATCAAATTCCCACCACCTCCACCCAAGTGTCATGCCACATTCCCTCCAACTCTGCTTTCCCACATTCCATTCTCTTGCCACGTTCTCCAGTCCTCAAATACTATTTATTTGTTTGTTTGTTTGTCAAACTTATATGGCCACCCATCGCACACAAAGTGACTCTAGGTGGAGTACAATAAAACCAGGAATTAAAACATTCTACAAACCCATTAAAAACAATAAAATGAAAATAAACATAATAGCATGGTGATTATTTATTTATTTATTTATTTATTTATTTATTTATTTATTTATTTATTTGGAGGGGCGTGGTGGCTCAGCAGGTAAGACACCAGGCTTGTCGATTGGAAGATGGCAAGTTCGGAGGTTCGAATCCCTAGCCCCACGTGACGGAGTGAGCTCCCGCACTCGCCCCAGCTCTTGACAACCTAGCAATTCGAAAGCATGCAAATGCAAGTAGATAAATAGGTACCACTTTGGTGGGTAGGTAACAACGTTCTGCGTGCATCAGCCACATGACCGTGGAAGCGTCTTCAGACAACGCTGGCTCTTCAGCTAACAAATGGAGATGAGCACCAGCCCCTAGAGTCGGACATGACTGCACAAATGTGTGGGGGGAACCTTTACCTTTTTAATTCATTTATTTGTCTCTTTCACTGCTCATTCTTCAACTCCTCCACTTGCTGCACCCAGAACAAAACATTTGGCACTTGCCAAATCTCACCTTCAAGCTTGATCCCAGGTATTCAAATAAATCTTGTTGATCTCCCAACAATTGCAAGAAAAAAAAACTGGGAGAGATGATTTATGTACAGAAAATAACAACAGGACCCAAATATTTGTGAGTTTTCTCTATTGACTCAGAGTGGAACATTTCTAATATGAAATTAATATTTTAAGTTCAGAATGGTGAATTTTGGGGGGCAAGAAATGCAGCCAGGCAAAGAAGATTCTTTCTTAGGGGGCGTGGTGGTTCAGCGGGTAAGACGCCAGGCTTGTCGATTGGAAGAACGCAAGTTCGGAGGTTCGAATCCCTAGCCCCGCGTGGCGGAGTGAGCTCCCACACTCGCCCCAGCTCTTGCCAACCTAGCAATTCGAAAGCATGCAAATGCAAGTAGATTAATAGGTACCACTTCGGTGGGTAGGTAACAGCGTTCTTCGTGCGTCATGCTGGCCACATGACCGTGGAAGCGTCTTCGGACAACGCTGGCTCTTCGGTTAACAAATGGAGATGAGCACCGGCCCCTAGAGTCGGACACGACTGCACAAATGTGCGGGGGGAACCTTTACCTTTTTAAAGAAGATTCAGGGTGAAGGACAGATGTGTAACAGCAAAGAGCAAACAGCAATTTTGTTGTTGTTGTTCAGTCGTTTAGTTGTGTCCGACTCTTCGTGACCTCATGGACCATAGCACGCCAGGCCTTTCTGTCCTCCACTGTCTCCCGGAGTTTACTCAAATTCATGTTCATTACATCGGTGATGCTATCTAACCATCTCATCCTCTGCCATCCCCTTCTCCTTTTGCCTTCAGTCTTTCCCAGCATCAGGGTCTTTTCCAGGGAGTCCTCTCTTCGCATTAGGTGGCCAAAGTATTTGAGCTTCAGCTTCAGTATCTGTCCTTCCAATGAGCAGTCAGGGTTGATTTCCTTTAGGATTGACTGATTTGACCTCCTTGCAGTCCAAGGGACTCTTAAGAGTCTTCTCCAGCACCACAGTTCGAAAGCATCAATTCTTCAGCCTTCCTTCAGCCATACATTACTACTGGGAAATCCATAGCTTTAACTATACGGACCTTTGTCGGCAAGGTGATGTCTCTGCTTTTTAATATGCTGTCTAGGTTTGCCATAGCTTTCCTCCCAAGGAGCAAGCGACTTTTAATTTCATGGCTGCAGTCACCATCTGCGGTGATCTTGGAGCCTAAGAAAATAAAATCTTATTATAAGAAAATAAAATTCTTAAAGAGATGGGAGTACCAGACCACCTTACCTGTCTCCTAAGAAACCTGTATGCGGGTCAAGAAGCAACAGTTAGAACCGGACATGGAACAACCGATTGGTTCAAAATTGGGAAAGGAGTACGACAAGGCTGTATATTATCACCCTGCTTATTTAATTTATATGCAGAGTACATCATGAGAAATGCTGGGCTGGATGAGTCACAAGCCGGAGTTAAGATTGCTGGGAGAAATATCAACAACCTCAGATATGCAGACGATACCACCCTAACAGCATTAGCATCTGCCATCTCACAGTGATAAATCCTTCAGGACTGGATCCTACTCTACCGGAACTCATCCCTCTTTTAGACAATAACCAAGAAGAGAAGAGGAACAATCTATCCTATTTTAAATGGTGCATAGAGGTAGAGGAAGGGATGAAACCTTACTCTCTCTAGCTTTGGGACCTTTTTTAAAGATGAAAAAGCAGAATAGCAAATTATAAATAAATCATAGAGTAACTGTTCTATTGCTATGTGTTTTATGGTGTTTTTAACTGTTGCTGGCTGTCTGGACTCATGAATTTGAGATGGGCGGCCGTATAAATTAAATACATGCATACATACTTGGGACTAGGTTTCAAATGCACAAGCAGAAGCATACTTTCAACACTTTTGAGATTTCACAGCCCATTGATGTAATGAGTATCACTAGTTTAAAAGATGACTAAACATACATGGAAGAAAGCTTGTATCCATGATTGATAAAATGCCTTGGATTAGCAGGTGTTGGAGGCAAACAGCATAAATTGCCCATCGCCTTCAGATCTTCTTAAGAGATACTCAGAATCATAAACAGCAGCTGAACCCTGGCTTGATCCAGCTGGACAATGTTCTTATTAGTTTGCTCCTTTTCTGTCTCCTGTTTGCAAAAGCCACACCGAATGTTCGCCTTTGTTGCTAGCACTGCAGTCAAGAGGACATTAAGATACTAATAATCCATTCAAATTCCATTAGGTGAGAAGAGTAAAATTTGCCTGGGAAATCTCACACAATATACCTACATTTAGCAGGGTCTGGTAGCCTAGTTAAGGGATTATCTGGAGCTATGGCAAAACCTGTATATCATTTCCACCTCCTGGGGCTTATGAACTTGCTAAGACATGCTGAATTTGACTTTTAGCCACCCTGGAAGACAATGTTTTCCCTGTAGTTCTCATCTCAAGAGAATATTCAACTCCTGCTGAAAGCAGTTGATGCAAAAGAGAGCCTTATTGCCTCCTTCGGTTCAATATGTGCAGTCTGGTCAGGCTTCCTGCCACCATGAAACTTAGGACTCTGCAAAAAGGCCTTTACAAATTAGAAGCCATGCAAATGGGCAATTTATTATCATATTCAAGATCTGTGATGTGCCAAAGTGTCTAATGAATCCCAAGCAAACGTGTAGAGGTCAGATTGACAGGCAAATTTATGTAGCTTTAGTGGAGTAGAGTTGAAAAAGTAAACATTTCAGAGGGAAAGTGTTCCTGGCACCTTTTCCTCCTCCAGTATTAATACCCAAGCAGAAAGGGTTGCTCATCCCTTCAGCCAGCCATCAATTCTAACCCTCCAAATGTGCCACACCCTGGCAGTTTTTCAACCATGTTGGAGTGGAGTTCCAAATAATAAGGTGGTGCAGAGCTTCATATTTGATCTCCAAAATGATCTTTCAGACCTTTCAAGAGTGCAAACACAGCACCCGTCTGCAACACCTTAAAACACCTGGGTCTTTCCTGAGATTATGCAGTGGCACCAGGACCAAATCCATTCCGATCAGGTCAGGAGACAGAACCACATCTGACCAGCTAGTGGAGGATAGAAGTGGCAACAACCAAACTTGCTTCTTAAAGCAACAAGCACAATATATCCAGACAGATACAGAATAGAAACATGTGTTCACATCAGGGCACTTACGTCGACTCTGCCTGAAATGATAAAAGTCAAGCCCCTTCCCCCCAAAGGAAAACAAAAGAAAGATTTGCATACAACTTGCATATTCCCATTTAGGTGTACAGAAGATGCAAGTTACTATGTATTTTACAAAATAAAAATACAGTGCATCTCCCCATTGTGGCCAAGATTATGAGCAAGGCACCTAAGCGCTTGCGCCATATGCTCTTTAGATCCTCACTGATGATGGGCAATTTTGAGTTCCTCTTGATCTCCCTTAAATTGAATAATCTTTATTCTAGACAGACTCAACCATCCTTCAGAGAGATTATAGCTTTCAGTAGCAAAGTAGGACGTCTGGAACTGCTATGAATTGGCCAAGAGAAGGTATAATATTGCCACAGGGAGCTGCAGAGCCATATGTTGTTGTATACATATCCATCCCCATCCATCCCCCAAAAATATAGAGGTAGCTTAGAAGAATAAACAGGAAAATTTTGATATTCAGGCACATCTGATCACTGATCAAAATAAAGGATCTGATCTGATCTGATCTGATCTGATCTGATCTGATCTGATCTGATCTGATCTGATCTGATCTGATCTGATCTGATCTGATCTGATCTTCAGGCCCACTCTTCTATACCATCTTCTAAGCCGTGTAATAGTTCCATAGTTCAACTAGACATCTCTTACTTGTAAAGGTGTGCATGTGAGACTAACTTTCTTGTCATAAAAAAAGCAATTAATACACAGGTGCATGCCTGTAAGGACAAGCCCTCAGAACCTGCTGGTGAATGCATTCTAAAAATTTACTTTTATTCCTGTTTATCAAAGAAACCAGCGACTTCTGGGGGCAACTCAGGTGAGAAGGCTGCTGAGTCAAATCAGGGGCCTGAAAGCAGCATTTCTGCTTTAATGGGATCTTTCAACCATTGGCTCAGTATTGAATAATGGCAATATTTGAAAGTGTACTATATGTTCCAAAGGTTGTGCCCTGAAGTCGGTCCCTTTGATAAAGCAAGTATAAACTCAAAGACGGAGGAGATAGATTCTTCTTGGATTGAAGCTCCACTTTCTGTTCTGCCTCCTGATATCAAAGAGCTGCTACCTCCTTGAAGGCTACTTCATTATCTGGTCATCTGACTTTTTGAAGGATTAATCCAACTGGACATTGCGCATAATGTCAAATTAAGATAAGAATAATAATAAAAAAAGAAGTGCAGCTTCCAGCTACAAAAGATTGCCCTTATCTGATCTAGATTCATCTTGGTTGGCATTGTACACCAGTCTTCTAACAACCCAGACTATTTGTCCATGCAGAGTAATAGCATCCATGCTTCAATAAGATTTCAGTCAGGCAGAAATCATTTCCTTCCTACAGAACAGATCCTTTTCCATGGAAAGCACGTGGTTTACCACTGAATACAATATTTTCACATTGTCCTTTGTTCTTTCTTCTCTCTCTCTCTCTCTTAACCTATCAGATAGATTTATATCCTACCACCCCATTTTTCAGAGGAAAATCTTCAAGAAGCAGATGGCAACACACTTCAAAATATAAAATCAATAAAGTCATAGAAATCCACACATTTTGAATATAACAATCATTACAGAGCTCGAGTGCTTTGCGAGTTACCCGGATGTGACTGGCATTTCTGTCTTGCTGCAGGAGCAGGGAACTGATAACTAATAGGTGAGCAGACATGAGCTAGCTGTTGGCCGGTAACTGAGTGCCTTGTGTCACTCCCTCATTTTTGTGCTGAAAAACAAATCACTTCCTCCTACCTGAAACCAATACACTGTAAGTGTCTCATTTGCCCACTATGATGACATATTCCCTGGTATGCCAATCCTCTATTTTGGCCACTCTGCTGAGCTTTGCCACCCAGCCAACACACCAGGAGACCAGGGACAGGGCAAAGGAAATGTCACCTTGAATGATTGCAGACTGCCATACTGAAGTGAAAGACAGCTGCTTCTGCATCACTATACAGCTGCAAATACAAGTTCACTCTTCACCATAATGACAAAAAAACACCCTTGGGACTGCAGCAGCAGGGAGACAGACCCATGCAAATGGAAAGGACATGAGGACAGTCTCACTGGGCAGTTCAATCCACACCATGAGTGAACTGGAACTTTTGTTTGTTGGGTCATGCCCTAAAATTAGACAAATGGAGACTAGAATAAATGCAGCTTGTACATTCCCTTTGACAAGTCAGCCAAGAGAGGATCTTCTGCATTTCCTTGGAAGAATACTCCAAAGACGCTGAGCTACTACAAAAAAAGATCCTGGTTCTGGTTCATGCTAATTTCACTCATGACTTCCATTGGTGCTCTAGGAAGCAGGACGTCTAAATGCTCAGAATGTCTAATACAAGAGTAACTCAGGAAGTTGTCTTTCAGATACCCTAGTCCCAAGCTATAATTTTGGATTTTAAAACTGGGCCTATGCAGCTGATACAACTGGTGCAGAATAGATCTGATTGCATCAGTGATTTCTGCACTGTCTTCCTGTCAGCCATGTTCCTATCCTTTTCATGGCCTTAGCCTGTTGGATCATTGGCCTAACACAGCGTAAATCATTTTCATTTGTTCCTGTGATAAAATTTGCAGAACCAAACAAAACGTGCATCTGTTTTTCTTGATGAGAACATACAAGGAGGAGAAAAATCATAAAGAGGCAAAAGATCACACAGAATGACATTTGCCTTGCGTGTATCACTTACATGCAATCACTGAAACAACAAACAAGAAAGTGTCAAGGCTTGCCAAGAAGTTGTCACCCATTGGTGGAAAGAAACAAATCTTGTGTGGTTGCAAAGAAGCGCTTGAAGTATATCATCTGGAAAATGAAAGGTTGACTCAAACAGCCCTGTATTAATAAAGGATTAGGGCAAAGTAGGAGTTGAAAGCAGCCATACAATGCAGCTTTGTGCAACATGTGTGTGAATATGGGAGCAGGCCATGCAGTTTAGGGCAGATTTGCTTAGGAGACTAGCATGCTAAAAAAAAAAAATCTGCACGGGTGCACAAAAGGGGAAAATGTTGACAAGTTGCAAGTGGAGATGGGGAACTTTTGCATCTAAAAAAACATACTTTCCTGTGGACCATTGTTCAGGGGTAGTCAATATGCATCCTGAATGGTAAATAGCATAATGGAAAAACAAAACTCTAATCTTTCTTACTGCTTGCTATTTGTATATGTTTAAGATGGGAGTTGATCACCTGCAATAGTTATGATTACATACAACAATTGAGAATATAAACCTGGGAGCCATAATACAGGTAGTCCTCACTTAATGACTGCCCTGTTTAGCGACTGTTCAAAGTTACAATGGCGCTGAAAAAATAACTTTGCGACCAGTCCTCACACTTATGACCATTGCAGCATCCCGTGGTCACGTGATTGCCATTTGTGCACTTCACAACTGGCTTTTGACAAGCAGAGTTAATGGAGAAGCCAGCAGGAAGTCACAAGTCACGGTCACATGATGGCTCGCTTAATGACCACAGTGATTCTCTTAACGATGCAAGTGGAAGTGACGTCCTAAGTCTGGTGCAGTCATGTGATTTTTCACTTATTGACCAAAGTGCTTAGTGACGGAGTTGCCAGTCCTAATTGTAGTCATTAAGTGAGGACTACCTGTAATTAGCTTTTCACCAAACGGTTTCCCTCACATTGATTAGATTGCAGCTCTTAAAATTCTCAGCCAGTATAGCCCATGGGTAGGAATTACTGTATGAGCACTGTAGTCTAACAGATCTGGAAGGCACCAGCTTGAAGGAGGCCAGCATATGCTCACTGATTGTAGCTCTCCAGGATCTTAGACAGAAGTGTTGCCATTACTCCTTCCTTCCTTCCTTCCTTCCTTCCTTCCTTCCTTCCTTCCTTCCTTCCTTCCTTCCTTCCTTCCTTCCTTCCTTCCAACTGGAGATGCCAAAGGTTTTCTTTGACAATAATAGGAGCACTGAGTCTGGGGGCAATGTTCAACTTTGAATTATATGGCATGAACCACAATCTTTATATTTCATTTTGCTTTCCTTTGGATTTACAGTTTCCTTCCTTCTCGTTGTCTTCACGGGACTTATGTGTCCCACCATTTGTGGAACCTGGGAGGGGAAGAAGGCTTTTATGTTTATGCTCTCCTCTTCAACTAGGTGAGTCTATACTTGAAACAGTATTAAACATGATACTGCAGTATGATGCCAGCATAATAACCTGGTGTCCAGACTCCACATGATTTATTGTTGTTGTTGTTGCTTTGCTTCAACTAGCTCATAGGTCAAGCTGATTATTGATTGTTTATGTGCCGTCAAATTTTTTTTAACTCCCAGCAACCACATAGATAGATCTTCTCCAGGACAATCTGTCCCTAACCTGGTCTTTCAAGTCTCCCAACTGTGTGCTTATTGTCACTCTGACTGAGTCCATCCACCTTGCTGCTGGTCATCTTCTTCTTCTCTTTCCTTCCACCTTTCCCAGCTTTAGAGCCTTCTCCAGAGAGCTGGGCTTTCACATAATGTGTCCAAAGTGGGATAATTTGAGCCTGGTCATTTGTGCCTTGAGTGAGAACTCGGGGTTAAACTGTTCGATGATCCATTGGTTTGTTTTCTTGGCTGTCCACTGTATTCTCAGGGGTCTTTTACAACACAGGGCTAGCTACCCTCCTGCAAATGTTGATTCCCATTTATTCTCTAGCCAATAGAAAAAGATTACTTCTGTAACCTTCTGTAAAAATTGCTATGGGAGGGGAAAAAATAGGTAAAACTGAGCAGCCAGAGAGGGCACATTCTTTTTTTTCTTTTTTAATAAATTTTTTATTGAGTTTTAAAATACATATTAAAAGTTAAAGCAGGAAATAAAGATAGAAATTCAAAGTAAGAAAAAAGTCAAGAAAAAGTGAAGTCAAGAAAATAATAAACAAAAGAAATATAGAAAATAGATCTATCTTTGGGCTTTAAATACAATAATTTTGCTTTAAATGTTAGTCTTTCATACAATACACAGGAACTTTTCTTTGTCATATACACTTCAATTTCTATAATCCAATCTTCTGGTCTTCATGTAAGTTTCACCTTTCTTGCAATTCTCCAAATATCCATCTGTGGTTTCCACTCCTTGGGATAATATCCATTTAAGTGTTCTTAGCTGTATCAGTTTAATGTTTTTTATTCACTCATTCCATTTTTACATCTATATTTTGTTTTGGGTTTTTAAGATACTGTGGTTCCGTTTTTTCACTCTTCCTTCACTGTTCTTCCTGCTCCCAAGCTTCAGGTCCTATAAGGCAAATTTATTTATTTATTTGTTTGTTTATTTTATTTATTTATTTATCTATTTATGCTTCAATTTGTATACCGCTCCATCTCCCCACAAGGGAACTCTGGGCGGTTTACAGGATACAACAATTAAAATTCAACAGTTAAAACAGCATAATAAAATACTCTCATATAATAAAATCAAATATAAAATTAAATATAAAATCCAAGATGTGATAGTTTGATGTTTAGATGTTTAAAAGGGCCCTATGGCACCAGCCATCCCCAAGAGGAACTATTCCCACCCCCACCACGCAAGGTGGCAGAACCAGGTCTCTAAGTTCTTTCTGAAGGCCGGGAGCGATGAGGCCTGCCTCACCTCCGGGGGTAGCATATTCCAAAGGGTGGGCGCCACTACCGAGAAGGCACGCCTCCTAGACCCCATCAGGTGACATTCCTTTATGGACGGGATCCTCAGCATGCCCTCTCTGAATGACCGAGTGGGACGGTTCGACGTTATGGGGATGAGACGGTCCCTCAGGTAACCTGGCCCCATGCCATGTAGGGCTTTAAAGGTGATAACCAACACCTTGAATTGGACCCGGAAGCACACAGGCACCCAGTGCAGCTGTCGCAGTAGAGGTGTCACATGCACTGATCTTGGCGCACCAATAACTGCGCGAGCAGCCGCATTCTGGACCAATTGAAGCTTCCGGATACTCTTCAAGGGTAGCCCCATGTAGAGCGCATTGCAATAGTCTATATGGGAGAATACCAGGGCATGATTGACTGTACGGAGGACTTCCCGATCCAGGAAAGGGCGTAACTGACACACAATGCGAAGTTGTGCAAAAGCCCTTCTGGCCACGGCTACCACCTGCTGTTCGAGCAGGAGCCGTGAGTCCAGAAGAACCCCCAGATTACGCACTTGGTCTGAATGGGGTAGTGCAACCCCATCCAGAACTAAAGATGATAACTTCCTGGATCCACAGGAGCCATCTATCCACAGCCACTCCGTCTTACCAGGGTTCAGTTGAAGCCTGTTGTTCCCCATCCAGACCCCCACAGCCTCCAGGCACTGAGAAAGGGTAGCCGCTGCATCACTTACCTCACCAGGGATGGAGATATATAATTGAGTATCGTCTGCATATTGATGGTACCTCATCCCATGGTGACAGATGATCTCACCCAGCGGTTTCATGTAGATGTTAAATAGGAGAGGGGAGAGAACCGAACCCTGCGGTACCCCACAGACGAGGGGGCGAGGGTCGGATCTCTCATCTCCTATTACCACCGATTGGGAATGGCCCCGGAGGAAGGAGGTGAACCAGCGCAGAACTATGCCTCCCACCCCCAACTCCCTGAGCCGTCCCAAAAGGATACCATGGTCGATGGTATCGAATGCCGCTGAGAGGTCAAGAAGAGCTAGGATGGATGCACTCCCTCCATCCCGCTCCCGCCAGAGATCATCTGTAAGCGCGGCCAATGCAGTTTCCACCCCATATCCCGGCCTGAAACCTGACTGAAAGGGGTCCAGATAATCCATATCATCCAGAATCCTCTGGAGCTGTAATGCCACCACTTTCTCAACCACCTTCCCTAAAAAGGGAAGGTGGGAGACGGGACGAAAATTGTCCAACACTGTAGGGTCCAGCGATGGCTTCTTGAGGAGGGGGTGCACCAGCGCTTCCTTGAAAGCAGACGGAAACACTCCCTCTCCCAAGGATGTAACAACCATCGCATGGACCCAACCACATGTCACTTCCCTGGCTGCTTTCACTAGCCAGGAAGGGCATGGGTCCAGATGACATGTGGTGGCCCTTACAACCCGAAGGATCCTGTCCACTTCCTTAGGTCCAACAGGATCGAACTGTTCCCAGATAACCGGGCAAAGACGTTCCCTCGGCATCTCCCCAGACTGTGCTACACGCTTAGAGTTCAACTTAGACCGAATCTGAGCGACTTTATCCTGCAGATGCTCAGAAAATTCTTCCGCACGGCCCTGTAGGTGGGTCACGGACTCCACCTTGCCCAAAAGAGATCTTGTTATCTTAAACAGGGCCGTCGGGTGGCATTCTGCAGACGCAATAAGAGCGGAGAAATATTGACGTTTCGCCGCTCTTACCACCACAAGGTAGGTCTTAACAGCGACTCTAGCTTGTGTTCGGTCAGATTCAGTCTTTGTCTTTCTCCAGCGGCGCTCTAGGCGTCTCTTAACCCTCTTCAAGACCCTCAACTCCTCTGTATACCAAGGGGAGTATCGGGTCAAGTGTGGCAAGAGAGGCCGCATAGGCGCGATCCTGTCCAAGGCCCCGGCCGCCTCCCTATTCCAGGCTGCGGCCAGGACCTCTGCTGGAGCATGCAGAAGATCCTGAGGTACAACCCCCAGCTCCCCCTGAAACCCTATTGGGTCCATTAGTCGCTGGGGGCGGACCAATCGACTGGGTCCTGCCTCCCTGCGGAGTGGGGCAGCATAAGAGAATCTCAAGGTCACCAGGGCATGATCTGACCATGACAAAGGGGAAAGATGTAACTCTCCCCTCAGAGCAAACTGCTTAAAATTTGTTTATTTATTTATCAAATTTTGTCACCACCTATCTCCCCCCTAAAATAACCCTGAAATATAAATACAATATATAAAATGTAAATACAAGTATCAAATAATTATAAAAATAAGAATAAAATCCAAGTGGCAGAAAGGTCTAACTGTGGAGACCTTGGCGCTCTCTGAGCCTTGTTTTCTTGCAGTCGTTTCATTGCCAGGCTAGGCAACATCTTCAGTGCAAAAAGGGAGTGGGACTTGCTCTCTGTTTATATACCATGGCTTGTCCTGCTTGTGTTGGTGGAGGTGTTGTTCTCTCCTTAGGAGTTCCTTGATTGGGCTGTTGTTTGCTACTTGGTTGATTGACTGAATTAATAGTTCCTTGATTAGGGTATATTGTGCTGTTTGATTGTTCCTCTGGTGCTAATCTTGGTGCTAATCTTTGCATATCTGGGTGATGATTGCTGGCAAGGAGGTGTTCTGGTCTTTTGGCTTTTCTACTGTCTCTTATGAATGGTATGTAAATGTTGTTTACCTCTATGTGTCTGTTGATGGCTGCTTTGTATGAGTGCCAAGCTTCCAGGAATTCTCTAGCATTTTTGGATTTGGCTTGGTTTAAGATGCTCACAGTTTCCCAGTTGAAAATATAGATAAGTCTGTCCATGTGTTGTGAGATTAAGGAGTTAGAAAATTAATTTAAATTTAAATTAGTTAAATTAGAAAGGTGTAATTCAGTCCATGTGTGTGAAGGCACTAGCCATCCCCAAGAGTAACTATTCCCTTCCCGGCCCAAGCAAGGTGGCAGAGCCAAGTCTTCAGGTTCCTCCAGAAGTTCAGAAGCGATGGGGCTAACCTCACCTCCGGGGGCAGGATGTTCCAAAGGGTGGGAGCTACTGCAGAGAAGGCCCACTTCCTGGACTTTGCCAAATGGAATTCTCTTACAGACGGGGTCCGCAACATGCCCTCTCTGAATGATCGGGTGGGATGGGTTGATGTACTGGGGACGAGGCAGTCCCTCAGGTAACCTGGCCCCATGCCATGTAGGGTTTTAAAGTTGATAACCAACACCTTGAATTGGACCTGGAAGCAAACCGGTACCCAATGCAGCTGGTGCAGTAGGGGTGTTATGTGTACTGATCTAGGGGCACCAACGATTCTGGACCAGCTGTAGCTTCCGGATACTCTTAAAGGGTAGCCCCATGTAGAGCACATTGCAATAGTCTATATGGGAGATAACAAGGGCATGAGTGACTGTTCAAAGGGCTTCCCGATCCAGGAAAGGGCGTAATTGGCGCACAACATGAAGTTGCGCAAAGGCCCTCCTGGCCACGACTGCCAACTGCTCTTTGAGCAAGAGCCGTGAGTCCAGGAGGACCCCCAGGTTCCGCACCGGGTCTGTCTGGGGCAGTGCAACCCCATGCAGAACCAAAGATGACAATGTCCCGGATACGGAAGAGCCATTAACCCACAGCCACTCCATCTTACCAGGGTTCAGATGAAGCCTGTTGGTCCCCATCCAGACTACCACAGCCCCCAGGCACCTAAAGAGGGTGGTCACAGCATCATTTACTTCACCCGGGATGGAGATGTATAATTGAGTATCATCAGCATATTGGTGATACCTCATCCCGTGGTGATGGATGATCTGACCCAGTTGTTTCATGTAGATATTAAAAAGGTGTGGAGAGAGTACCGAACCCGGCGGCACCCCACAAAGGAGGGGCCAAGGGTCGGATCTCTCACTGCCAATCACCACTGATTGGGAATGGCCCTGGAGGAGGAAGGTGAACTAGCGCAAAACCACGCCAATTCCCTAAGCCGACCCAAAAGGATACCATGGTTGATGGTATTGAAAGTCACTGAGAGGTCAAGAAGAGCAAGGATGGATGCACTGCCCCCATCCCACTCCTGCCACAGATCATCCATAAGTGTGACCAATGCTGTTTCTCTCCCATATCTGGGCCCGAAACCTGACTGAAAGGGGTCTAGATAATCCGTTTCATCCAGAAACCTCTGGAGCTGCAACGCCACCACTTTCTCAACCACTTTCCCCAAGAAGGAAAGGTGGGGGACTGGACGAAAATTGTCTAGTACAATAGGGCCCAGCGATGGTTTCTTGAGGAGGAGGTGCACCAACGCTTCCTTAAAGGCAGTTGGAAACACCCTTCTCTCAAGGATGTATTAACCATCGCCTGGACCCAGCAAGAAGATCAAACCAGTCCATACTCCAGGAAATAAAGCCAGACTGCTCACTTGAGGGAATGATATTAAAGGCAAAACTGAAGTACTTTGGCCACATAATGAGAAGACAGGATACCCTGGAGAAGATGCTGATGGTAGGGAAAGTGGAAGGCAAAAGGAAGAGGGGCTGACCAAGGGCAAGATGGATGGATGATATTCTGGAGGTGACGGACTCAACCGTGCGGGAGCTGGGGGTGGCGACGGCCGACAGGAAGCTCTGGCGTGGGCTGGTCCATGAAGTCACGAAGAGTCGGAAGCGACTGAATGAATAAACAACAAACCTCTCCCTGAGGGTATCTGTCCATTCCACTAGATCTGATAGGGTGGCTGTGCTCCAGGTCCCTTCCCTTAAATGTTGCCACCTAGCAGGGCCTAGACCTTCATGCTAGCTGCCCCTGCTCTTTGGAACACCCTCCCCCCTGAGATGCGGCAGGCCCCTACCCACCTGGCCTTCCAAAAAGCTGTAAAGACCTGGCTTTTCCCATAAGCCTGGGGTAGTATGAGGCTGAAGTCCAGGGAAGCTCTAAAGGTTGTTCTGGGTGTGTGGGGATCTGTTGTGCTTCTTTACTGTTTTTACTCTTTTGTGATTGCTTGTGAGCTGCCCAGGGTCATGCTACACAAGTTAGGTGGCTATACGGATCTTTTAAATAAATAAATTGAGCGAGCAAGCAGTTTTGGGAATCCTCAACTGTCCTAAAGGTGTCTCTGGGTAACTACTAGAAGTTTACCTTACTGGTTGAATTCTTTTGACACACCTTTGTGCCTGAATTATGTCCATCCTGAATCCTAGTTAACTACACACCCAGCACGCTAACTGCCTGAAGAAAAATAGCCCTACCCCATCTTGCAGCGTAAAATAAGTTGAAAAGGCAACAAGTTTGGGCCAGTTTGTTTGGAGAATTTAAAAAACAACAACAACCAAAATAACCCCCTACTTCACTCTTTTGAAATGAATTAATCTAATAATATGTTTTACAAAAAGTAAGGTGGGCAGTCTTGGGAAATGTGTCTTCATCGACATATCGAAGTCTTGGGAAAGGCTTTTATCAGGAGATATCAACCAGGAACTTTCATACATTGCCATGGACCCCAAGGTATATTTCTAGCCATCCCTGCCCCCCCCCCCAATGAGAGAAATCTTTGAAGATCTCTAAAATTGTGAAACTTCACTGATCTCATGCAAGCTCATGAGATCTCATAAGAAAATATGAAAATCTCACATGAATGTATTAAAATCTTACTAACCCTTGCTTATATAGCATTTGAATCCCCACTCAGATGCCAGCATCAGCAAAGCATATGGGCACCATCCCATCAGAGGTGTCCCACCTGGTATTTGGAACTCTTTTAACATTCTCACCCACGCCCTTCATCCTGTCACAGGATAATGCATATATCTGAACATATGATACGGACTGGAAATAGGCTAATCCATCTACCCACCCATAAATGTACCGTATTATATTTTAAAGTCGAAATCCATAGAGAAAGTTGTTCTCATGTTACCAAGCAGCTTCATACTCGACCTGTGGGTGAATGGGGGACTGCTTCAAGAGAGACAGGGTGCAATGGAAGAGACTGGGAGTTGCATTTAGAAAAGACTTCATTGTTAAACAGACTAAGCACTTCTCCCTAGGGTGCCCCCCTTCCCCACTAATTCAGTCAAGTGCAAGCCAATAAAACTGCATATTACAATTAATCCTATAGAAGAGTATAATTGTGTGTTTTTGCATACTCGGTAATAATGTGGTTTGTAATGGCAGGATAAGAAAGAAAAGTGACAGTCTAAAGACTATGTGGCAAAACTTTAAATGCTTTGGAATTTGAACTGGCATCCAGTTTTGTAACACTTGGAGCACCTGCACTTGAAACAGTTGAGGCTCTTCAAGAACAAATCCAGTCCTATGCATTTGCAGGATTTCAGCTTTGTTCGTGATCTCTCTCTCTCTTTTAATGCTGATTTATCTGATACCAGGGCAAGTTGATATTTTCTTTGGCAGTGCCACAAAACTAGAACTATTTTATGCAGAATTTTTGGGCAGTTCATTCTCCCATGGGGGAACTCTTACCTCATCTCACTTCCTAGTTCCTGGTCTTTACTTGCACATTATTATTTCTCAGATCTTTTAAGGGGAAAGATGGTTTGTAGCTTTTCAGCTTCCCTTTATAGAAACTATGCATACCATACGAACTAAAAATGTAGATGGGAGTACTAACAATTAATTTATTCCCCTTTTTATATGGAATAGGAGAGAGTGAGGGGATTTCGGCCTCCAGCATCAGCAGTCACTGACGGTGGGGCCCTGAAAGGTTACTTTGCACTTTCCTTGAATATTTTGGGTTCAGAAGAAATGGAGATTTGGGGAATTTCTAGCTGTATAATTCTGTACGGGTCTCTTGTTTACCATATTTGGTTTGGTCTAGTGGTTAAGGCACCAGGCTAGAAACCAGGAGACTGAGAGTTCTAGTCCCGCCTTAGGCATGAAAGCCGGCTGGGTGACCTTGGGCCAGTCACTCTCTCTCAGCCCAACTCACCTCACGGGGTTGCTGTTGTGGGGGAAATAGGAGGAGGGAGGAGTATTAGGTATGTTCGCCGCCTTGAGTTATTTATAAAAATAATAAAGGTGGGATAGAAAATGAATGAATGAATGAATGAATGAATGAATGAATGAATGAAAATATCGCAATCAATTTGCTGGGTCTCCATTCTATCCATTCAGCCATCCATTTGAAGAATCATTAAACTTAATCCAGCTAATAAATAACAGAACACCAAAGTAACAAATATAATGATAATTATTTTTTTTAAGTAGCCATTTTAAAATGCATAAAACTCAACTCAAAAAAAAAATCTTAAAGTCAGCCGGTTCATAAAATGTCCTTAACGAAGCCATTTTTTAAAAACAAATTCAGGGTACATATTTTAACTGCCAGTTGTTTATTCGTTCAGTTGCTTCCGACTCTTTGTGACTTCATGGACCAGCCCACGCCAGAGCTTCCTGTCGGCTGTCACCATCCCCAGCTCCCCCATGGTTGAGTCTGTCACCTCCAGAATATCATCCATCCATCCATCTTGCCCTTGGTCGGCCCCTCTTCCTTTGGCCTTCCACTTTCCCTAGCATCAGCATCTTCTCCAGGGTATCCTGTCTTCTCATTACATGGCCTAAAGTACTTCAGTTTTGCCTTTAATATCATTCCGTCAAGTGAGCAGTCTGGCTTTATTTCCTGGAGTATGGACTGGTTTGATCTTCTTGCAGTCCAAGGCACTCTCAGAATTTTCCTCCAACACCACAGTTCAAAAGCATCTCTCTTCCTTCGCTCAGCCTTCCTTATGGTCCAGCTCTCGCAGCCATAGGTTACTACGGGGAATACCATTGCTTTAACTATGCGGACCTTTGTTGTCAGTGTGATGTCTCTGCTCTTAACTATTTTATTTTATTTATTTTGTCGAGATTTGTCATTGCTCTTTTTTAATTTAACTGCCAGACTTGCAATAAATACTCACTGGGCAAAAAGCACTGGGCCATTATACTGTAGCTAGTTTTGAGCTATCTCGCTTAAATAGAAGGGATGGTTGGCTAATCTTCTCCAGAAGTCTTCATAAGTGGGAAAACAAAAGAAGTGAGCAGCCCACTCCCAAATATTGAATTCTTTATGCCTGGAAAATAATAAAAAGCTGGAACCTTGCCATAAAACAGGTTGGCTTTGGTCTCATCAACTCACCTCTAACTTCAGACAAGTTGTGCCACCACACACAATGCTCATGGCAGACCTCTAACCTACCAAGGATGCATAGATTTCAGTGTTTCAGGAAATGGAGCAGAGATATCATGTCAGGTGTGATGAATAATAACTGAGTCTAGCCAGTACTACCATCTGGTACTACACTCTTGGATCTGACAATGATCATCTGCAGTATACTGCTGAGTATCACCACAATATCTGGGTCTCCTAAGACTCTGACAAATCTCTACTGCGTGAACTCCCTGAGGCTGTCACCATAAATTTCCACTATGTCAATCTATGCCGTTTCTCACTGCTTGCCATGCCAGACCTGAGAAATGAATTGCAAGATCACAGCAAAGTGTTATGCAATGATTCCTACCTTCTCTGGCAATTGCTTCCTCAATTTCTTCCTCATACACATACATAGAGACTTTCTGATCAGTATGGTGAACTCCCATGTTGGCAAGTTCTCATTAGAGATTGACAGTATTAAAGATTACTTTGACAGTCATCTCAAGAATCTTGTCATCCTTTCCTTCAGCTCTATAGCAAAATGCATTTTTTTTTTAAAAAAAGAAACAATTATTTTATTTGCAGCCAGAAACATTTCTTCTTCTATGCTTCCTTGGATAATGAAGCAATAACCTAAAATAAAAATAATTAAATTAACTGGTTGTCTAGGGCTATGCTGTAATTGCAGTCAGTGATTGACACTCAAATTCAAGAGTGTATAATATTCTAGTTTCAGGTTTCAGATAAGTTGATGGAGGAATAACAAAAACTGAACTTAATAACAGGGCTTTGATGTAAGGCCTGTCTCATTTGTGTAAATTAATTAGATAATAGCTTGTTCGTCTGTTTCCTGACTAAAGAAGAATCCAAGACCTTGTTGCATTTTTCTCAACTCAGCATGAAACTAACTAGTTATACCGATGCTGAACTGATGAAGTTGGCTCATACTGTAGAATTTCCCTACCTGGCTCCCTGAGATACTTTCCATTTGGGATGACAAATGACTGAAACTAGAAACTTATCTACTATGCAAAACATAGTTCTCTCTGGGACTGAGAGATGATCTCATTATTAATATTGTTTGATTTTAGACAAGTGCCAAGTCACATGAAAAGTTCAGGAGTGACTTTAGAAATAGGAGATGCGGAACCACACCTGGAACTTATCCAAATCTAGAGGACTTTAGACTATAATTTCCAAAAAAAAATTGTTAGATACAATGAATGAGGGAGGCTCTTTCAGTCTCAAAATTGGATGAAAAGAACCCTTTCACACAGGCACTAAAATAAATAAATAAACGAATAAATAAATAAAGGCTTCCATGTGTGACAATTGGTCTAATGTCATCCTGATGTGTTGTAGACATTATTGTGTAGACATGCTTTATGGCAGGGGCTTTCTTTTCAGAGGTGCTACCTCTTTTCAGAGGTGCTACCTCTGAATGCTCTTAGGGCCACAACAAGTGAGGAGGGGCGTGCAGCCCGTGAGCTGGGATTAGCCGTTCCTCTTCTATTTTAGTGTTCTAATTGATTAGTTACAGTTATAAGATGTATTAACTGTCCCAATTCCAGAGGATTCTGAGCAGTGTACATAGTGTATATAACAATAAGGAATAGCAATAATATTTTGCTGTTTATTCGTTCAATCATTTCCGACTCTTCGTGACCTCATGGACCAGCCCACGCCAGAGCCTCCTGTCGGCCGTCGCCATCCCCAGCTCCCCATATAGTATAATAATAATTGGACAGTAGCAGGAAAACCAACAATTCTGGTACCAATGGCTGTATAGAATCAACCTCCAAAGGCCTTCTGAAAGAAACAGGTCATCACTCACTGTTGGAAATCCAAAAGCATAGAGGACACCCTCCCCTCCAGAAACAAAGAAGAAAAGTCCCCCTCCCATTGCACCTCAAGCTAAAAGGGGATCTTCTGCCCATACTCCCTGGTTGGTCAGGTTGGGTGGGCAGAATCTACCTGGGAAAGGTGGTGTCTTAGATATCCAGTTCTGAGCCACATATCTTTTATTTATTTATTATTCATATTTATACCCTGCCTATCCCCTCCCTATCGGAGGACTCTAGGCGGCTTACAATATCACAAATCCAATTACTAACAATTCATATTTATTTTAACAATGTTACAACCGCGCGCTTAGGAAAGGGGTAAGGGAACCGACTCTTTGAAGTATTGGACTACATGTCCCAGCATACCTTGCTTCAGAGTCGGCTGCTGACGTCCTGGATGTTGCTGTTTCGGGATCCATCGTCTCCGCTCTCCGCTCTCCGTTTCCACCACCATTCACGAGGTCTTCTTCGCTCCGGAGGCGACCCCCCGCCAGGACGCCAGCAAATTGACCCACGTGAAATGGTACCCATTTATCTACTCGCAATTAGCTTTCGAACTGCTGGGTTGGCAGAAGCTGGGGCAAGTGACGAGAGCTCACTTCGCCACGCAGAGGTTCGAACGGCCGACCTACTGATCGGCAGTCTTCACAGCATCAGCGGTTTAACCTGCTGAGCTACCGCGCCCCTTTATATGCCTTTATAGGTAGCAACCAGCCTCTTGAATCACACTCAGAACCACACCAGTAGCCAGTGTGGCTTCCGCAGCAGTGATATAACATGACACTCCTGCCAACTGAGCTTTCAGGCCATTGCACTTCCAACAGCTGAAGTTTCTGGGTGATCTTCAAGGTCAGCCCCAGGTAGGGTGAATTACAGTAACCCAGTGAGAAGATGACAAGGACACGAGTGACTACCTTCAGTGACTCCTGTTCCAGAGAAGGTTGCAAGTTGTGCATCTCCCAGAGGTGAGCAAAGACCCTCTGGCCCCAGTTCTAGCTCCTCCCACATTTGGTTTAGGAGGGAGATATATAGCTGGATATAGCATATTCTTGATACTTCACTTAAGATGTGAGTGGTTGCCATAGAGAAAGGCAGTGGATTGCCCAAGTCATGGAAAAGCACAATCTCCCACCAATTCTGAAAAAGAGATTTTACTAACACTTTATCTATGTGTGTGGGTGTGGGTGTGTGCACGCACATATGTGTGGATGCCTGATGCACCATCTCCAAAAAGTCCTTTCAATATATGTGCATCCTCCTAAAAAAAAGATGTCTCTTTTTGAAGATAATACTAAACATTTTGCTAGCTTATAAAAGTAGAATTTTAGGTTTGGTCAGTTTTATCTAAAAATTTGTCTTCCTACCACTATGGATTTTATTTCATGCCTCTAAGAAAAACTGATTAAATATCTACTGCTGAATCTGCCTGTATCATCCATAGTAACAAAGGAAACAAACTTAGGATTGCAGGTAAAGATTCTGATGATGATTCCATCTGTACACTAATATACTGTATTTTCTTTATACTGAAAGCTTAGGGTCAACAAGGAGAATTTCAATCAGATTCCATTCCCCTCTCCAAAATGCAGCTTTCCAAGTGCTGAGAAACATACTGCATTGAGCAGTGTGATTCCCTTGCTTCTTCCCATCCCAAACACATTTTATTACTGTAGGAAAACTTCATCCAGAAACATATCAAAATTTTGCTCAGCAGAAATTTGCCTTGCAATTTTCAAATGCTTTCTTCCCCTCTGAAATAGGCTTCTGTTTTCTTACTTTATTCTCAGAGTGCTTGAAAACTTCTTTCAAATTTCTCTTGGTGCTGTTTTAAGGTGGAGGTTGGGAGCATGTTGCTGTTTTTCTACTGACCATTTTTAGTATATCAGGCTGCCAATACTTCACAGTCTACAGAAGGAGGAGTTCTCCCATAAGGACTTATCTGGGTACTGAATTGAAACATGGGATATCAAGAGGGATGCAGATCACTTTCACAATGAAAGACATAATATTCACATACACACACACACAGACACAGACACACACACACACACACATATGCTTGGCTATTAAACAGGTCAAAGAATGCCATACTGCACTCATGAGAATTTCATCTAAAGGTTTGTCTCCTTTAAAAGAAATCTTACATGTACCCTCACTTTCATCCAACTGAATGAGAATTGGTGGAGGGGGGGAACAGAATTTCTCTGCACAGTACTACAGGGTACATCATCCATCATCCAGTTCAACAGGGGCAACATGAACTGTTAAGGCCTAGGCTCACAGAAGGCAGAGGCGGGATAGGTTGGGGAGGTGAGACAAATCATGTCCTGAGAGAAGGGACAGACATTTGTCTCATCACTGTACAGTGTCAGGTGAATCATGGTATTGTGCTGTGGGTGACAATTGTGAAAGAGGCCAGAGGGGGAAGAAAAGACAGGGGAGACAAAAAGAGGACTTCATACAAAGAAGAGCAAGTGGCTGGAAGGAAATTTGGTGACGACATTTTGGGTCATGAACTTCCTCATGATGCTGATGAACATTAACTGTCTCCACAAGAGATGATTCACTGGACCACAGTGCTGGCATCCAAATGTAGAGTTACCACCCAGTGTCTGGGTTTGAATACTGAAACTGCTTCACCCTGAGGTACCCGGGAAGTATAGCGTAGACAATGGGTAGCCGACTTGTTGGCCAATACTTACGTATCTCATTCCATCCTCTTGGGTCTGTGTCTAAATATACATTTCTCTGATATCTCACAACGTCTAGCTGAAAACTTTCTAAAACTCAGTAAAGCTGGCATTAGATTTGTTTGTGACACCACAACCATAATCATGTTCTTGTGCATGAGTTGGAACAGGACAGAGGAGGAAGAGATTATTTAAAGGAGAGGAGGAGGGTCTGATATTTTATTCCATCAGTTATTACATCCACAGATTCCTGACCACAGGATTCCTTTCCCTGCTGCAGAATCTTTCTCCAAGTTCTACTAGTCAAGAGAATAGGGTAATAGCAGAAATGACCTTAGAACAACACTGGGCTGCCCAAGAGCTTATGAAAGAGTGACACAGATTACTTCCTCTTCTACGCATCCTGAGTAAAAAGACCTTGAAAACTTCTTAATCATTCTTAACAACCATAAAAATTCATAAAAAATAATAAACATAATAAAAATTCAAACCCATAACAGTCCATAATGAACAGTTAAGTAAACTGGTACTATGAACTTGATGATCATTCTCCCGCTGTCCCACTTTAGATGGTATAATCTCAATTACTTCTCAGACTTCAAAAGGTAAGGCATCCGTCTTGCTTTGCTGCATTTGGCATGGCTGAGCAAAATTTCAGTGAGGTGATTCAGTGTAAAGGTTATGTGATCAAATCATCCTGTCACTGAAGATGTGGATTTTTGTTGTTGTTCAGTCGTTAAGTCATGTCGGACTCTTTGTGACCCCATAGACCATAGCACGCCAGGCCTTCCTGTCCTCCACTGCCTCCCGGAGTTTACTCAAATTCATGTTCATTACATCGGTGATGCTATCTAACCATCTCATCCTCTGCCGTCCCCTTCTCCTTTTGCCTTCAGTCTTTCCCAGCAACAGGGTCTTTTCCAGCGAGTCCTCTCTTCGCATTAGGTGGCCAAAGTATTTGAGCTTCAGCTTCAGCATCTGTCCTTCCAATGAGCAGTCAGGGTTGATTTCCTTTAGGATTGACTGGTTTGACCTCCTTGCAGTCCAAGGGACTCTTAAGAGTCTTCTCCAGCACCGCAGTTCAAAAGCATCAATTCTTCAGCGCTCAGCCTTCCTTATGGTCCAACTCTCACAGCCATACATTACTACTGGGAAAACCATAGCGATACTAAGGTTCTATTTACTAGTTTGCAGCTACATCTCTGAGCTTTGAGTGATCTTCTGGATGTTCACGGTACATGTGAAGAAAACGCTTGCCTAGAAGCAAAGCAGCCACTTGAGGTAGATCAGTCCTGCCTCATCATTTCACAAGGCAGAGCAATTCTCTTTCCCAAGGTGGATCACACCTGGTTTACGTATTTGAACCCTTTCCTGAATATTCTGCTGAGCAGGAACCTAAATGCCTGCCTTCAAAGTTTTGTCCGGATACAGTAATACTATTTCTGTAGTTACAGGTCAAACCCCGTTTCTCCTTATCTCAAAACTCTAGGTAGTCCCATACCATTTCCACAATAACTACTCTTCTCCACATACTTGTAAGATCAGAGGTTAAAGAAGGGTGAAGGAGATGAGATTCTGTACATTTTACTTGCAGACTCTACAATACAGAAAGGGATTAAAACAAAACAAAACAAAAAGATTACTGCATTTATGCTATAAGTAACGGGGTAATTTAATAATGAAACTTTATGGGACAGTTTGCAAGATCATATAATGGTAACAAGACAATGGATGGGTCAAGCATCACAGATTGTTTCTCCCTTTAAATGGACAAATAGCCCTTTGTTGTTTCTAGACAAACTATTGCTCTTGTTGTGTTTAAAGTAAGAAAAATCATGACAAATCAAGTCTGAAAAAGAAGGTTAGGAGGGGAATGCAAAAAAACATTGGGATACAGCGGGCAATCAGTGACATCATCTGGATGCAGTATGTGAGTGAATAAATGCAGAGACCTGAAGGGAAAGGACTAATGTGGAAGCAATCCAGAAAGCCATCTTAAGTGATGTTTCTTTTTCTCAATACACTTTTAATGTGTGCTTTAAGACACACCCCAGATAATATTTTTACTCGGATCAGCTCCTTTTTCCTTTGAGTCAGACTTCACTCCTGGTGGCTACATGAACAAGCCATGCAATGTTCTAGGCACGTTTTCCAGAAAGTTGGTTGCCATTGCCTTCTTCCTGGGACTGAGTGAGTGTGACTGGCTTTAACCACCAGACCAAACTGGCTCACATAAGGCCCAAGCTAAGTGCCAAAGAAGAATGTGCAGGCTTCCAAGTGCTCCTGAGTTTTACGTTTGCATGCTCTTTAGTGACACTGTGATTGGCCTAATAAAGACACTATCCAGCTATAGATTTGGGATAATTTCTTTTTTTAAGGAATCACTAGCCAATAATAAATAAACGTACAATATGCTGTCTCTCCAGTACTATCTGAAGCGATGGGAGCCTCTGCCACTCCAGACTTTTAAAGTACTATTAACAGTACTGCTAGAAGACTTAGAAATAGTACTTAACAATCCTTTCTCACAACTGCCATCTCATCTCATACCCTCACTCAGCTGTCCAACACCAAAACCTTGTCTCATTCCATAAGTGCATTTCCCCTCCACTCTGTTCCCAAACTAATACATACTTCATCACATTGACCAGCGGCTTGCTGATCTCTTGAAGCCCGATCAAGCTTTGTTCCAGCCCTGTACATCCTTGTCCATGAAACACTGTAGAACTTCTAAAAGTTATCTCCTCCTGATTCTTTGCAGGGTCATGCAAGATACTGGTATTTGAGATCTTCCAGAGCACTTAATATCTTCTGGGATGCTGCAAAAGTAAGCTCTTGGATCATGAGGTGCATGTATGATATCTCAGATACTTGAGATATCTCCCCTCCCCAAAATGATAAAATGCATTTTAGAAGTGTTTTTGTTACACAGAGAGAGAGACAGAGGACATAATCCTTTCTGTCTTTCTTCTAGATAAACAATGGCGATCTTTGTACCTGGCCTGTAGGTGTGTTGTCAAGGTGAATGAGATCTAGCATAGGGCCTTACTGTGTTCTTTCCCACAGCTCATTAAGATTGAATTTGGTTATCTTCTGTCAGTCTAATAAGAAGCACTCTGATAATACCACAAGGCCAACCTGATGCCAGTGACTCACGAAAGCTTGATTATATTCATTCGTCATCTCCAGTAGTCTCTTGGCTGTTCCCCCTCGTTCCGCATTGTTGCAGAAGGTTGAAGCAAGTGCCCTGAAAAGGACTATTTGGGGTACAATGAGATATCCAGTAGTCCTTGGAAAGGCCCTTATTATCTAGCTCTCCTTCTCCACCTCTCCTTGCTTCACTTGCTGACAACACCTTGTCTAATGCAAAGCTTTGACACCCACTCATAGGGATGAGTTACTCTGGAAAAGAAGGCTTCAGAGTGCTTGCCAGCAAATGTTTCAGCATGATCATGAGTCAGCTGAGCTGATTTGTACTTACCTGGAACAAGTCTGTTGAAATCAATGACCTGATTCTGTCCCTGACAGGCTTGTAAAAAGCCATAGACTATACTGTGCTGCTGTAAGGCTGGCAGATATGGTGGAGCAGCTGAGTCCTTGGTTCAAATTTTGCCAGCCACATAACATGCTAGATAACACTAGATGACCTCAGGGAAATTGCTATCTCTCAGTCTTGATGCTCCCTTCTGCAGGATGAGGATAATAATGAGGTCCTATTTAGACCAGTGACAGGCAATCTTTTGTGGCTGGAGGCCACAAGGGAGCAGGGTAGTAAATGATTACATTAAGAAAGTAGACAGGACTAATTTGTATTATTATTACTATTACTATTACTATTACTATTACTATTACTATTACTATTACTATTACTATTATTACTATTTCAAAGTGTTCAGGGAAGTAGAATTATAGAATCACAGGGTTAGAAGGAAACTTGGAGGCCTTTTAGTCCAACCTCCTGTGCAGGGCAGTAATCCTCAGACCATCCAAGACAAAAGGCTGTCCAACCTTTGTTCAAAACCCTCCAGTTATAGAGCCCCCATTGCTTCAGGAGGCAAGCTGTTCCACTCCTTAATAGCTTTCATGTCCAGAAAGTTCCTCCTTATTTTGAGTTTGGATCTCTCTGTGTAATACTTCCATTTAATGGTTTTTATTTTCCACTACAGAAAATAAATCCACACCCTCTTCCTTATGACCCTTCAAGTATTGGAGGATCCTATTGTATCTCCATAGAACTTTGTCTTCTTTAGCCTGAACATATCTTGTTCTTTCCATCGTTCTTCATTGGATTTAGCCTCCAAACCCCTGACCATCTTTGTTGCTCTTCTCTGCACTATTTTCAGTTCCTCAGAAACTGCATTGTGATGATCAAAACTGGACATAGTATTCCAGGTATGGTCTAACTGGTGCAGCATAGAACAGAACCATCACTTCCCATGATCGCAACATTGTACCTGTGTTGATGAAGCCCAAGATTGCATTGTTCTGGCAGCTGCAACACACTGCTGATTCATGCTTAATCTGGACACCCAGATCCTTCTCACAAGTACTACTGCCAAGCCAAGTACTGCCTATCTTGTATCTTTGTATCTGTTTTTTCCTATCTAAGTGCAGAACTCTACATTTCTCATCATTGAACAGCATTTTGTTGGATAGGATCCAACGTTCAAGTCTATCAAGATATTTTGAACCTTGAGCCTGCCTTCTGAGCGGTTAGCTGTCTCCCCTGCCCCCATCATCTGCAGATTTGATGAACATCCCTTCTATCCCCTCATCTAAGTCATTTACAAAAATATTGTAGAGTCCTTCTCTTGGTTTGGCTATGTAAGGTGTGCTAAGCCTATCCAAAAGCTTCATTTTCCACAAGAAAATAATGGGAAACCTCACCACAATCTTTGGTCATTTGCCACTGAATTTTGGCAGCACAATCTAGGAAAGCCTAGGGGATCACCAAAAAGGAGTACAGAAGCTGCAATCATGATTATGAATTGCCTATTCCTGATATGAACAGGATAGTGGACCACTTTCTAATAAGATGCGGTTGTTCTCCTGCAGCATCTTCTATAAAATGTCTCACTACACTAGCATTGCAGCTAGGGTCATATTCAGTAGTACAGTTGAGTCAGTAAACACTAAGTACCATAGGATATCAAGACCATATGACAAACTTCAGACAAAATAATCTTTGACAGGCAATGTAGGAACCTTGATGGTCATAAGTCACTAGGTACTCTAGCTTTGAGAGAAATCATATCCTGTTACAGAAGCAAACAAACAGATGAGTAATTATCCTTCTCCAAGTGGACTCTGGCCTTCTTGCACTAGCATATTACTCATATTTAGCAGTTTTGGTACTACAATTTTTATGCTGCAAAGAAGATACAGAGGGGAAAGAATCTGAGTGAAAATGCATATACACTTGTTACTGCATTTCTCCTGATATATTGATAATAAATTTCTATACATTATTGGGGTAGGGTTTTTTTTATTGGAGAACTCTGTTCCATATTCAGGAAAGTAAGGTGTCCAACTGATTTTCAAGCTCACATATTGGTATGGAAGTGTGAATTATGTAGGTTTACACAAAAATCCTTGCTATACTGATTTCTCCTATATCCCAGCACTTCTCACAAATGAACACTTCTGCTTCTGATTTCAGTGATAACTAGGTTCACATAGCATACTAGGCTATCATTTGTTTAACCATGGTTTATGGAATATACAATGTTCTAGATTTATTCAGCGCACTAAGCCCTAAAACATAGCTTAAAATGTTCCATTTTGCTGATCCAAAACAAAATAATCTAGATAATGGCTTAGTTTGATGTGTGAACTGAGTCTAAATGAACACTCCTGCTCAAACTGCTGAACAAGAGATAAGACAAACTGCGAACAACCCACCTCTACCAAGTTCAACTCCACTTGGCTTGTACTTCCATCCTTAACCTTGATTGTGCTTGCAATTGTCCCTGGCCACTTGTGGGTTGATTCCATTACCCCTTGTAGAAAAGATTCTGCCTGGAAAAGCCTAAAAACAAATTAACTGTCACACATCACATATTAGTCATTAATTTCAAGCTCTTGAGCTTTTCTTTTGCCTCACCTGCTACCTTTTCTATCCTTGGAGTTTAAATGCTAGGTTTCAGGAGGGTAATTTAAAAACCAGATTGGCTCAACAGAGATAGCCAGAGCTGTTCTACAAATACTGGATTCAGCGTATTGTCGAAGGCTTTCACGGCTGGAGTTCGATGGTTGTTGTGGGTCTTCCGGACTGTGTGGCCGTGTTCTGGAAGTTGTGGTTCCTAACGTTTTGCCAGCATCTGTGGCCAGCATCTTCAGAGGGCAGGAGCACAGACAGAGCCTTCTGTCTGTGCTCCT
Source organism: Charina bottae (assembly GCA_023362775.1). NCBI lineage: Eukaryota > Metazoa > Chordata > Lepidosauria > Squamata > Charinaidae > Charina > Charina bottae. Next base: position 105,938,277 of record JALMGJ010000003.1, on the reverse strand, counting down.
GCCCTCTGAAGATGCTGGCCACAGATGCTGGCGAAACGTTAGGAACCACAACTTCCAGAACACGGCCACACAGCCCGGAAGACCCACAACAACCACTGGATTCAGCCTTCCTTTTCTGCTTTGGCAAATGAGTAGAACAAAGAATGTTCCTTACAAGAAGAGGCGGGTGATCCTCAATGTTCTGAAACTAATTCCATCAGAGACAAATGAACAAACAAACTATCCAGGTTGTGTTGCAGCCTCTGATGGGCAAACAATCCAAGCCAGTTTGTTCTGAAACACAGACCCTCATTCTTCTTTTATTGGGCATTTCCTCATTAATGGTTTATAGTGTCTTCATAGCATCATCCAGGCATCAGTGAAGTAATACAAAATCTATCAGCATTATTGTTAGTTTGGTACACTGATGGTTGGATGATTCTAGAAACCCATGTCACTAGTGAGAAAATTACCATTAATTCAGAATAATCTAGGTTATTTTCCTCAAATATGGAAAATAGTTCAGTTTATTCTGAGCCAAATCAAAGTTGGCCATGGGCTAAATCAGAGATACCAAGGAAAAGTTAGTAACAGAATTGCCCATTTCAATTGGCAAATACATATTTATCTCAGGAGGACTGTCTGGACAATGTTTTTCTAGACAATATATTCATTTCCATTTCACAATGATAACCAGTTGGAAGCTTGGCAAGTAACTTTTCCCTCAGAACAGTCCCAGATTTGCAAACTAGTTTATGCAGACTGAGCAATTCTTATTCATGGAAAGAGGAAAATGTGAGTTTAAATTCCCAGCTAATATGGTCTGCAAGGAGTTAATGCACAGGATGTGGGCATCAATACTTTGCGAAGTGCCTTAGATATCATGTTTGCATACATTTATATTTGCAGATTGCTTGAATGATATTATTTAGCTTTCTTGCTCCATTTCACATAAATTATCCCAGTTATCATTAAGCTATCCTGTAAGGTTATATACCTGTATCTCCTAAAACCACCCAGTAACGTCATATCAAAAGTGAGATATGAACCACACACACCCTGGTTCCTCAGTTCCAGCCTCCTGTTAATATACTGATCTTTGACTGGAAGTCAGGCTCCAAAACTGGATTGTAGCTTATCTAAAATGGTAAAACTCAGCAACGTTACCTCCATACAAAAATGAGAAATGGGTATCAAAATGTACACTTTGGGCTAAAGTAAGCTCCAGTTCTAAGAGCACGTTTACACAGAAATCTAGGGCTTTCCATTCTAGATCTAGAATCTGTTCCCATTCCACCCCATTCCAATGTCTTTGCAGCACTCTACACCAACAGACACCTCATGAAACAATATTGGGAAACCCTATTTGAAAATATATTAGAAAGGAACCATCTGATTAGCACTTTAGACAGTTAGACTCTCCCTGAAATCCTTGGCGGGTGTTCTAAGGCTTTTCATTTGACTTTTACAGACAGCATAATATATTATGGGTGTGTTGTGTGTACCAAATGCATTCCATCTATTCTCCGTCTAATGAAAGGGCATTGCAGAGTTTTCAGTGTCTGCTATTAAGCTAAGCGCTACTGATGGTACAAGCAGAGCTGCGGGAAGGTGGATGCCTGAACTCTGAGGGCTTAACACTTTGTGCACATAATGTTATGGCATTTATTGATTTCCTTCCTTCCTTGCTTAGTTTGGGGTAGCCACAGGATGGCATATGATAGGGACAGGAGAATGAGCTCTGACCATCTTTTTCTTTACCTTACTAGTTCCTGTGTCCAACTTCTCCATTTCAATTGAGCTAGGAGATACTCTTCCATTAATTTAATGCTTGAAATAAGTATAATTGGCCAAAGGATTAGATACATAGGTATTGTACACCTTTACAAACACACACACACACATAATTCATGGATAAAACACGGGGGGGGGGGAAGTAATATTTCTGCACTGTTGTTTGGCAACTTTCAGATATGTAATCTAAATAACCAATTGTAAAACAATATTCATTACTGTACATTATGTATACATGAGGTCAGATCTTGATACTAATGCAATACTGCCTATCAAATGTTGTCAGATGTTAACGTTACCTATTTAGTATTTCTGAGGGAGGTTGTACTTGAGAACTACTGCAATTTGAAAAGATTGCATTTGAAAGTGTTGAAAAGAAGAATTAGGCCAAACTACGTTAAAATTAAAAAAACTGTAAGAGTTAAATCTACAAACTGAGCAGGCTCATAGATTGCTTTATCAAATTATTTAGTCCTGTGAATGTGATACGAGATGCATTATGTTATATAATACAAGATATAATGTATTATTACTGAGGCAATGATTGCACCCCCACATGAAGTATTGGACAACCTCTGTGTGGCCTGCAACCTTCCCCTTTTAGGGAACATGGTGGGATTACAGTGGCAAAAATATTCTGGGTGAGGCAGATTATCTTTCAATCTGCCAGGCCTGTTCAATCAACCCAAAGGGAATTTTGCAGGTCACTTCTCTCTGGCAAGTTGGTGGTGGGGGGAAGACAGGGGAAATTGAGCCCCTGTCTCTCTATCTCAGAAATATGGATATCCTTACATCAGTTTTTCTCAACCTTGGCAATTTTAAAATGTGTGGACTTCAACTCCCAGAATTCTGGGAGTTCCAGTCCATACATCTTAAAATTGCCAAGGTTGAGAAACACTGCCATACCTTATTAATGTTTGGGACACCAGGGAGTATTTGGAACTTGAGAAGTATTGGTGTAGAGTTGTTTTTAATTTTTTTAAGCCTGTTATTTTTATTTATTGGGTCATATTTATTCTTTTAAATACTCTAAATTTTACGTAAGCCACCCAGAATTTAAAGTGGGTGGGTTATAACTGATTTTAGAAATGAAATATTGCCAAAATACATTTGTGTTGTCGTTAGGTACAAGTGGGAAAGGATACTTTGTTCTTCTACATTTACTGCTCATCTATTTCATTTCATTAGATCTTTCCAAGTTCTAGTATGGTTTGAGATTGTGACGAGGGAAAGAGATAACTTTTTCACCTCCCCATTATTATAACCATTTTTTTAAAACTAAATGGTCCCCAAAGTTAGCCTTCCTAATTATTAATGAGTTCCAAGTCCCTTCCTCAACTATCTGTACACAACACACAAATCCAGACAAACATTTGGAGCTTTCAGTCCTCAGTGGGAACCTAGTGATTGAATGGTAAGACATTGGGGCATTCATAGGAAGGTTGTTGTTTGTTCATTCAGTAGCTTCCGACTCTTCGTAACTTCATGGACCAGCCCATGCCAGAGCTTCCTGTCAGCCGTCGCCATCCCCAGCTCCCCCACGGTCGAGTCCATCACCTCCAGAATATCATCCATCCATCTTGCCCTTGGTCAGCCCCTCTTCCTTTTGCCTTCCAATTTCCCTAGCATCAGCATCTTCTCCAGGGTATCCTGTCTTCTCATTATGTGGCCAAAGTACTTCAGTTTTGCCTTTAGTATCGCAGCCAGGGGCATGGTGGCTCAATGGGTAAGACGCCAGGCTTGTCGATCGCAAGTTCAGAGGTTCGAATCCCTAGCCCTGCATGCAGAGTGAGCTCCTGCACTAGCCCCAGCTCTTGCCAACCTAGCAATTCGAAAGCATGCAAATGCAAGTAGATTAATAGGTACCACTTCGGTGGGTAGGTAACAGCGTTCCATGCGCGTCATGCAGCCACATGACTGTGGAAGCGTCTTTGGACAACGCTGGCTCTTTGGCTAACAAACGGAGATGAGCACCGGCCCCTAGAGTCGGACACGACTGCACAAATGTGCGGGGGGAACCTTTACCTTTACTATCGCAGCCATAGGTTACTATGGGGAATATCATTGCTTTAACTATGCGGACCTTTGTTGTCAGTGTGATGTCTCTGCTCTTAACTATTTTATCGAGATTTGTCATTGCTCTCCTCCCAAGAACTAGACGTCTTCTGATTTCCTAGCTGCAGTCAGCGTCTGCAGTAATCTTTGCACCTAGAAATACAAAGTCTGTCACTGCCTCCACTTTTTCTCCCTCTATTTGCCAGTTATCAATCAAGCTGGTTGCCATAATCTTGGTTTTTTTTTAGGTTTAACTGCAACTCAGCTTTTGCACTTTCTTCTTTCACCTTTGTCATAAGGCTCCTCAGCTCCTCCTCACTTTCAGCCATCAAAGTGGTATCATCTGCATATCTGAGATTATTAATGTTCCTTCCTGCAATTTTAACTCCAACCTTGGATTCATCAAGCCCAGCACATTGCATGATGTGTTCTGCATACAGGTTGAATAGGTAGGGTGAGAGTATACAACCCTGCCGTACTCCTTTCCCAATCTTAAATCAGTCCGTTGTTCTGTGGTCTGTTCTTACTGTTGCTACTTGGTTGTTATACAGACTCCTCAGGAGGCAGACAAGATGACTTGGTATCCCCATACCACCAAGAACTTGCCACAATTTGTTATGATCCACACAGTCAAAGGCTTTAGAATAGTCAATAAAACAGAAATGGATGTTTTTCTGAAACTCCCTGGCTTTCTCCATTATCCAGTGGATATTGGCAATTTGGTCTCTAGTTCCTCTGCCTTTTCTAAACCCAGCTTGTACATCTGGCAATTCTCGCTCCGTGAATTGCTGGAGTCTACCTTGCAAGATCTTGAGCATTACCTTATTGGCATGTGAAATAAGTGCCACTGTTCGATAGTTTGAACATTCTTTAGTGTTTCCCTGTTTTGGTATGGGGATATAAGTTGATTTTTTCCAATCTGATGGCCATTCTTGGGTTTTCCAAATTTGCTGGCATATGGCATGCATCACCTTGGCAGCAGCATCTTGCAAGATTTTAAACAGTTCAGCTGGGATACCGTCGTCTCCTGCTGCCTTGTTATTAGCAATGTTTATTAAGGCCCATTCAACCTCACTCTTCAAGATGTCTGGCTCTAACTCACTGACCACACCGTCAAAGCTATCCCCGATATTATTATCCTTCCTATACAGATCTTCCATATATTCTTGCCACCTTTTCTTGATCTCTTCTGCTTAGGTCCTTGCCATCTTTGTTTTTGATCATACCCATTTTTGCCTGGAATTTACCTCCGTTGTTTCTAATTTTCTGGAAGAGGTCTCTTGTCCTTCCTATTCTATTGTCTTCTTCCACTTCCGCACATTGCTTGTTTAAAAATAATTCCTTATCTCTTCTGGCTAACCTCTGGAATTTTGCATTTAATTGGGCATATCTCCCCCTATCACTGTTGCCTTTTGCTTTCCTTCTTTCTTGGGCTACTTCCAGTGTCTCAGCAGACAGCACTCTTGCCTTCTTGGTTTTCTTTTTCTTTGGGACGTTTTTTGTTGCCGCCTCCTGAACAATGTTGCGAACTTCTGTCCATAGCTCTTCCGGGATCCTATCTACTAAATCTAGTCCCTTAAATCTGTTCTTCACCTCCACTGCATATTCATTAGGAATGTTAGTGAGCTCATATCTAACTGATCTGTGGGTCTTCCCTATTCTCTTTAGTCTGATTCTAAATTGTGCAATAAAAAGTTTGTGATTTGGAATACAGTCAGCTCCAGGTCTTGTTTTTACTGACTGTATAGATGTCCACCACCTTTGGCTACAAAGGATGTAGTCAATCTGATTTCGGTGTCGACCATCTGGTGAAGTCCATGTATAAAGTTGTATTTTAGGTTGTTGGAAGAGAGTGTTTGTTATGCACAGTGAGTTGTCTTGGCAAAATTCTATCAGCCTATGTCCTGCTTCATTTTGTTCTCCCAGACCACGCTTGCCTGTAATTCCAGGTGTCGTCTGACTACCCACCTTAGCATTCCAGTCTCCTGTAATGAAAATAACATCTCTTTTTGGCGTATTATCCAGTAGGTGCTGCAGATCCTCATAGAACTGATCGACTTCTGCTTCTTCAGCCTAGGAAGGTGCTAAGGAAGTAATTGCATTCTGAATGTTTTGATGACTGGTTCATGTTAGCCAACTGTGATATATATTTAACTCTAGGATGGACGACATCTTGGCTCAGTCCGGACCCCCACATTCTCTGCCCTCCTCGTGTCATTTGTGAATCTCGTCATTGTCCACAAGTTGAATTGTACAAGTAATTGGACCTAGAGATATGGGATAGAGAGAGAGTTGTAGGAGATCTACTATCCTAACAGCAATGAGATATAATAAGCAGAGAGGCAAGACAGTGACAACTCACACTCCGCTACATTTTATCCAAGAAGTGCATTATTTATAAACCGCCCAGAGTTCCCTTGCGGGGAGATGGAGCGGTATATAAATTGAAACATAAATAAATAAAATAAATAAAATAAATTATTTGCCTTCATCTGGTTGCCTAAAACATTAACACTTTAACCCAGAAGAGGAGGCATGGACAGGATGCAAAGCTTTGCTTTTCTGTTTTTGAAGCTTAACACATCTTTTCTTTCCTGATAGAATAAGCACTGAATGGGTGTGTGTAAAAACATCTCCCGCAGTATCTGAAGAGCTGTACCTGTTCCAGCTACTGGCAGACTGAAAAACCTCCAGCTTTATTGCTCTTTATGAGCTTGTTTTAATTTTCTGCTGAAGTCAGCCCAACCTAATCAAGCAGAGTGTATGAGGCAAGGTTCATGAAAGTTTTTGCTCTTAGTAAGTATTAATTATGTTCAAATTAGAGACAGGTTTCTGACCGAATGTTATGTGATTGGCATCTGATGTGAAAATGCAAAGAATTAAAGCACTGAACACACATCACACATTCCAAGCTATGGAAATAAAGATGTGCCTAAGAGTTAAAAAGTCTTGTATAAAGCATGGTGCATCTTTTTTCCTCTAGGGAACAATTGTGGGAATAAGCTAGAGGAGGCATTTAAGGCAGGCCAAGTTAAGAGGAAGTGCTATGACAAGTCCCCAGTTGTCTTTCGAGACAGGTGGAGGATTTGATCCTGGATCATAGTCCAATCCAATCCAGTCATTTAGAGAGGACTTCCTGAAGGTTCCATCCTCAAGAGAAGTTGGTAAAATTAGTGAAATAGGCTGCTCCTGAGGATGGGCATGGTCCCTATCCTTTCGATATTTCGGAAGGCACTTAAGACCATTCTTTTTCAATGAGCCTTTGGGCAAGGGTAAAGGGTAAAGGGTAAAGATTCTTTACTTTTTTATGTAACACTATCTTTTCTCCAGTCTATTGCTCAGGTGATGTGAAATATTTTTGAATGGGCTTCCCAATGCTTTTTCTGTGGTACAAACAATGGGAGTGAAGGTTATGATTTGGACAGTACATTGGGGTTCTTCCTGAGGTTGCTGTTGGTGGAAGACAACATCATGTGTGTGTGTGTGTGTGTGTGCATGCGTGCGTGCAGGCACACGCACAGATTTAAATTTAAAAAATGGCACAAACAGATGGTTTCTCTCTCTCTTCTTCCTCTTTCTGATGAATGTATATCCTGGTTATTTTGGGAGCATCAAAAAGAGGTCAGAAAGGCACACCGAGGGATGACAGGATTCACATGCTGGCCATCTTGCAGACTCAAGGCAGAGGGCACATTACCCAAGGGCCACAAAGATCTTGGAGCCTGTACTGTATGGAAGTACCAGACAACATACACTACTAGACACAGATTTGGAAATCAGTGTTGTGCAGTCATGCTCAGCATTTCAGTAGACACAAAGCTGTATAAATAATTAGTCTTGGCTCTGACTCAGTATCTCCAATAATCCCTCTAGCATAGCATCTTCAATCCTCTGAGGAAAGATAAATAAACACTCAGCATCTCTTTCTAGCCTGAGAACACTGAAAAATAAAGCACCCATCAGTTTTAGGCTTTTGTTGCTACTAGATCATTCTGCACCTGCCTCCAGTTCCTACAAGAGCATTGCTACATTTTGACAGATGGAAACCAATTAAGTAATCCCTGGGAAAATATGCATAGCTCTCTAGTGATACAGGAACCTATAAAGAATCTTGTAGAGAAAAAGAAGATATCATAACTTAAAAAGCAGCCCTCTGAGTGGAGATAACATCTTGTGGTTAGCTCATGCCATCCAGCCTTCTCCAACATGCTACTCCAAAGAGATGTTGCTCTTTCCCTCTTAGAATTCTAAGCAAGTTGTAGCCCAACATATCTAGAGAATGTCAAGTTGGGAAAAGGCTGATACCATCAATAGGGAGATTACAGATTGAGAGGAGAAGGTTGAGAGAACGAGAAATCTTTTTAGAGAAGGATGTTGAGAAAGTGGTCAAGCGGCTTCAGAGAATCTGGAGGAATCGGATTATCTGGACCCTGGCTCTTCTTGATCATTCATGGTATATTTCTAGACCCGCTCCAGGGATTGGGAGGTACAGTTTTGCATTTGTTCTCCAGTGATGGTGGGGGAGAGATCTAGCCCATGGCTCCTTCTCTGTGAGTTCCATCAGGGCTTGATGCTCTCCCCATTCCTATTTAACATCTACATGAAGCCGCTGGATGGCTCAATATTCTGATGATACCAAGCTTTACATCTCTGCCCTGGGCCAACCAAGTGATGCTGTGGAGGTTTTGTCTCAATGTCTGGAGGTTGTAGGGGGTTGGATGAGGAAAAACAAGCTTCCACTCAATCCTGGCAAGATTGAGTGGCTGTAGGGTTTAGGGCTCCCTTGATGCATTTTTTCCATCTTTGGTTTTGGACAGGGTTGCACTACCCCAAACATAATTGGTGTGCAACTTGTGGCTCCTCCTGGAGTCACAGCTCCTGTTTGAAGAGCAGGTGGTAGCTGTGGCCAGAGAGGCTTTTGCACAACTGTTTTGTGCACCAGTTGAGCCCCTTCCTGAACTGGGAGGCACTGCTTACAGTCGCTCATACCTTAACCATATCCCAAGTGTATTACGGCAATTGCTTTACATAGGGCTGCCCTTAAAGACCATCCAGAAGCTGCAGTTGGTCCAGAATGCAGCAGCATGGGCATTACAGGTGCACCTTGATATGACCATGTTATAGCATTGCTCCGTGAGCTGCACTGGCTCCCATTGTGCTTCTGGGTGGAATTCAAGGTGCTGGTTATCACCTATAAAGCCTTCCATTGCATGGGGCCAGGTGACTTGTGGAACCATCTCTCACCAGTTGTTTCTACCCATCCCACTAGGTCTGACAGAAGGAGCACACTCCAAGTCCCTTCAATTAAAGCATATAACTTATGGAACCTCAGAAGCATGCCTTTTCTGTTGCAGCACCTGCCCTCTGGAACACCAAGCCCCCCAAGATTAGATTAGCCCCAAACCTCCAGCCTTTAATAAAGTGTTGAAGACCTGGATATGTCCCAGAGCCTGGGGGATGAGAGGCTAGATGGTCCATTGAGAGGTGTTTGTTATATCAAAGACCTCTTAGTGGGCTGGGTTTTATATGGGTTTATCTGTTTGGGCTGGGTTTATCCAACCATTGTAGGTTTGTACCCTTTGTTAATAGTGTTTTTTTTTTCTTTTAAAGTGGCGTTAGTCATCCAGAGTCACATTCACGAGATGGGTGGCCATATAAATTGAATGAATGAATACAATAAGATGTCAGAGGAAGAGAAGGTCAAGGAGATGTAGCTAATTGACAAATCGGTGACTGGTGAAGAAGACATTGCTGAGGATGCTGTAAGAGTCAAACTGTAGGCCAAGACAGAAGTTCCATGAATCACATCCTTCCTTAGCCCTTGCATGACTTTGGACTTTTCAGCAAAAAGTTACTGTATGTTGGGTGGTGAATGAAATTGGGAGTAAAGTGTAGGGTACGGACACTAACTCTTTCTCACCATCGTGATCCCAGTCTAAACCGGGTCTCTTCCTATTGCACTAATGGGACTGGGACCCAGAGAGGTGCAAAAGTTTCTGTCCTTCCTCCTACTATGGTCCCACTCCAGCCCCTTTGACCTAGTTTTGTTCAACAGAACTCTATTAATGTTTTCTGAATGAGATGGTTAGGATAAAGGTCCCTAATAGTATAGGTGAGTATAAAACTTACTCAATAATACTAAAGCAAGCAGGAGGAAAGGGAGCCTGCTTTAGCAGCAAGGATAACTTGAGCCTGTCTCACTGTTGCACTTTGAGTGTCAATCCATCATTCCTGAATAAAAGGTAGCCTGAGTAGTAGCATGGGATGAGACAATGGCGAAAGGCTATCAATGAGAAGTCCTGTTTCTTCCTTCAGGAAGGAGATAAAGACATGGGGACAAACCAGACATTTCCCAAGAAAATAATAAGCTGCACTTGGCATGGGAAATGGTGGTGTCAAATGAAGAATTGTGAAACCCAAAGAAGCAGGTTCTCTTCTCTTTCCTTGATCTTGGATCCTGGATCTGATAAGTCATAATTGGCAGAAGCTTTGGCATCCTTAGACTACCAAAAACAAACAAACAAACAAACAATGATATGGCTTAACAATATACCAAGGGGAAGGAAAATGAGGATACTGTAATCATCATCATTACAGAAAAGTAGATTCTGGTTGAATGTTGGGAAAAAAGATGGCAGAACCAATGACTGAGAAATGGTGGGCTTCCTTCTCTGGAGATGTTCAGGCAGAGGCTAGTCAGCCTTCTGTCAGGGTTGTTTTAATTTGGATTCTGGGACTGAGCAAGAAGTTAGACCCCATGTGCCTTCTAATTCTGTGACACTGTTATTATCGTGGCTTTGCTTTCATGTCCTTGCAGTTTCCAGAATCTAAAAGAAGGGCAAACAGAAGTTCAGCAGTGAAAAATCTCAAGAATATATTATTTCATTATTTCATGTATTATTTCATTATTTTCTGCATGGTGGGAGAGTGAGCTGGAATTTTTAAAAAATGTGCAGATTAAATAAAGCATCTGTCCATTTCTATAGTTTATATAATATGTAATGTTTCTGCATTAGTGACAATAATGGTGAATTAGAGTTAACAGTGCTGGGCACAATAATCCCTTGGAATTCAATTCAAATTCCTTTGAAATTCAGAGGGTTTTTTTTCCCCCAGTTGCTGTCAGTGCAAACTAAAATCACCCTCTAAGTCAGAGCTTTCCAAACTTTTCATGTTGGTGACACACTTTTTAGACATGCATCATTTCGCAACACACTCTTACAGCAGGGCATCATTTCACGACACACTCTTACAGCAGGGCACAAGGCAGGCACTAGGACCTGCACGGAATCACAGCAGGTTGGGAGGCAGCAAGGCACAAGGCAGGCACTAGGACCTGCGCGGAATCCTGGCAGGGCTCGGAGGCGGCAGCAGCTGCGACACACCCAGACACTGCAGCCGACACACTAACGTGTCCCGACACACAGTTTGGAAAGCTCTGCTCTAAGTAGATTTTTTCGAGATTCTTAAGATTTTCTGGCATTCAGTCCTGGCATTATATGGAAGACTCACTGGATCTTCTTCAGAATTTGAATTGTAACAACAGAAAGCACTTCCAGAGTCCCATAAATGTTTGAATACCCTTTGAACTGGAGGGCAACCTCAAACAATCTCTGGCCAAGTATAAACGTATCTATGATGTGGAGAGCAAATATGTCTAAGCTGCTCCAAACCAAGATCCCATCAGGTTGAGCCTTGATTGATTAATTATTATGTTTTCTTGCAGCTGAGATATTCAAGGGCCTTTGGCTTGCCAAGGTACTTTGTCACATGAATATAAAGGGACTGGAAGAATGACTTGCCTCTTGTTTTGTTTTGGAAAAGGTGTTGCCAGGGATAATGCTGGGGCGTACACAAGGGTGTGTTGATGCTGGGCCTTTCTGGATGAGTCTGTCCTCAGGCTGAATACAGCTCCTTAATGCCCTTACCTACCAAGATCATCTAGATAGGGCTCAGCTGGAAATTTACTGTGTTACTGGAGATTTGTCAGTTCACTATGAATTCTAATTTTTCATGATGTCTCTTGCTTCCAAAGTATCAGAGAAGCAGCCTTCTGTTACAGCACTGCAGAAGGGCAAAACACTCCCCCTGTATATAGAAGATCACATTTCCAAAACAAGATAAAGGGTGGACATAAGATGCAGCCACATTTTAAAGGATTGAGGCTCTGTGCCATTAACCAGTGCAGAAGATGTGGTGGTGTCAGAATCGACAACAGATATACAGTAGCTTTTTTCCAGGGTGAAGTCTTTGCCTCTGTAATGTGTTCTACTGGTTAAGGTGTTGGAGTAGGACCAGGGAGACCCAGTTCAAGCCTCCCTTAGCTATGGAAACTCACTGGGTGACTTATGTTTTCTCAGCCCAAACCACCTCACAAGGTTTTTATGAATGAAGAAATGAAGAAGGGCCCTCATGTAAGCTGCTTTGAGTTCTTTGAGGAAAGTGAGATATCAATCAGTCAGTCAGTCAGTCAATTAAATAAATAAATAAAACCAACAATCCAAGGCAGGGTTTCTCAACCAGGGTTCCATGGAACCCTGGGGTTCCATGAGAGGTTGCTAGGGGTTCCCTGGGAGATCACCATTTATTTAAAAAATTATTTCAAATTCAGGCAACTTCACATTAAAGAGGTAAGTTTCATTCTTTATTTTTAGTTTAAGAACACTGTTAATGCATATATACAGGCCTACACATGAAAGGAATATAATGATTTTGGAACTTGTGGCCTATATTTGAGCCTGAATGTGTAGGGGTTCCCTGAGGCCTGAAAAAATATTTCAAGGGTTCTTCCAGGGTCAAAAGGTTGAGAAAGGCTGGACCCAGGGCATCATAACTTCTCTGGTTATCAAACCAGAAGGGCAAATCAGCTGAAAGGTGGCCTTCCTATAGAGCAATTCATGTTGTAATGGCTAGAAACACACATCCCACAAAGCTCTACAGTGGTTGTTAGTTTTTGCTTTGCATGTTATGTCAGCCCAGTCATTGTGATTAGTTGGTTTGTGGTTTAGCCTATTGTGTGAAACCTACCCATATTGATTTAATCAATAAACCATGATTAAACAAACTGACTTTGTGTGACCCTATCTGTCATGTGAAACTATTGCTTTGTCTTGTTGAGCACTACTCATCTTGCTTTGACTCATCAGTGAGCAGTTTTTAGTGGGCCAGGCAATCAAATCTTTGTTGGAAATGTGGAAAACATGAAAGGTCATTTCATCATGCCCAGTGGACTTCTAAAAAAGACAGAAAATTTTGGGTTCAAATACACACAGTGATACAAAGAATTTTAAAGATTAATATTCAATTAAAACCAGAACTTTTCTTGCTGGGACTAATGGATAGACAATTAGAAAATAGTTATGGAAGATTGTTTTTATATACAATAACTGCTGCAAGATTACTATATGCACAAAAATGGAAAGACTCTGAAATACCCACAATGGAGGAATGGCTGGTGAAGATGACAGAATTAGCAGAGAGGGCAAAATTGACTTCTCTGGTTAGAGAAAGGACACGCAACACATTTATTAGTGACTGGAAACCCCTTATGGACTTTTTGCTGAAAAAAGAAAAAAAATGAACTTGTGATTTATGGGTTTGATGATTAGAAATGGTAGACTATAGGAAGAAGGAAATTATGTTGTAACCTTAGAGAGAGAGGGTAAAATATCAATGTACTTGTAACTGCTGTTGGAAGCCTTTTCTTTTCTTTTCTTTTCTTTTCTTTTCTTTTCTTTTCTTTTCTTTTCTTTTCTTTTCTTTACTTTACTTTACTTTACTTTACTTTACTTTACTTTACTTTACTTTACTTTACTTTACTTTACTTCTCTATTTCTTTCCACTTCTTCTTTGCGCTTTTTTTACTTACTTATTAATTTTCTGTCTTTAGTCTTTCTGTCTTTACTTTTTGCTTTCAAATTTTGTATTGTTTTTATTCTCTTAAAATTTCTTTACTAAAATATTATTTAGTGGGCAAGGCAAGAAAAGAAGTGGATCTTTCTGCAACTAAAAGCATGTGCTCTACTATACGGACCGAACACTTCCTAGTCACTGTGTATGTAAAGGCAGTTAGCTGCCATTCTAGCTCATGTTATCAAAACCATACAGAAATCTGAAACAGAGTTACCAATTTGGTCCCATCGTCATATACCTGTGTCTACATGTGTGGACTTCAACTTCCAGAATTCCCCAGCCAGCAAGGCTGGCTGGGGAATTCTGATAGTTGAAGTCCACACGTCTTAAAGTTGCTAAGGTTGAGAAACACTGCTCTAAGGCAGGGGTCCCCAACCTGTGGGCCGCGGCCTGTTAGGAAGTGGGCGGCACAGCAGGTGAGCGGTGATTGGCTCCCACCTGCAAACCCCACCCCCCAGTCCACGTGATTGGCTCCTGCCTGCAAACCCCGCCCCCCCCCCGGTCCGTGGAAAAATTGTCTTCCACAACCAGTCCCTGGTGCCAAAAAGGTTGGGTACCCCTGCTCTAAGGTATGTTCAGCAGATGTGATAGCATTGGGGAAACAGAATCTATCCTACTCCTTCCTCATACGTTCACTGACTACAGCTTATAGGAGGAGATGTCTACAGATTAATGTATACCATTATCATAAAATCAAATCAGCTTTTCTGCTATTGATCTATGATATTTGGCATCCTCATTCTTCAGAGCTATGCACTAGAATGTATCCTAACAAGAATATTTGCCTTTAACAACAGTTGTAAATAAAGGTAAAGGTTCCCCCCACACAGTTGTGCAGTCGTGTCCAACTCTAGGGGCCGGTGCTCATCTCCGTTTGTTAGTCGAAGAGCCAGCATTGTCCGAAGACGCTTCCGCAGTCATGTGGCCGGCATGACGTGCGTGGAACGCTGTTACCTACCCACCGAAGTGGTACCTATTCATCCACTTGCATTTTTATGCTTTCGAATTGCTAGGTTGGCAAGAGCTGGGGCTAGTGCAGGAGCTCACCCCGTTCACGTGGGGCTAGGGATTCGAACCTCCGAACTTGCGATCGACAAGCCTGGCGTCTTACTCGCTGAGCAACCACGCCCCACTAACAACAGTTGTGGGGTCACTTTAATAATACCTCAACAGTCTTCAGACCAAAATCTTGCTATAAGCATATTCAGAGGCACGGTTTACTTGACCTGACCTACAAATTAGTTTTGACACTAAACCTAGTTAGGCCTGGGCAGAATCTGGGGTATCCATGGTACTTTCCCAGCCTGAGACCTTGCAGATATTTGGGGACTACAGCTTCCAGAATTCCCAGTTAGCACGGCCAAATTTGGGCATCAAATCGAGGAAGCCTATTCTAGACTTTTATTTCAGGCCATTGCTTCTACCCTAAAGTTATGTTAATTGCTACACTGCCCAAGATGTCTTCCAATGGTATTTCTCAATTGCATTTAAGAATGATAAAAAACAGAGGAAACAACTCTATAGAACTGTCACACCTTTTTATTTTCTCCTCAGTTGTGGCATGGTATCTGATCTTGGGATTGTTTTGTCTTATCTAGCTGCTCAGTTCTTCGGGGCAGGGAACGTGTCCTGTCTAGTTTTCAAAGCACCTCCATTTTTATGATATTTTATTAGTGTTTTGTTTTTAATTATAACAATTATACTGTGAGAATCCTTTAGGGCTCAGTTCATGAACTAAGCCCTGCATCCTTGGGATAAAAGCATATGGACACCAACCAAACCCTGAAGCTTTGCTTGATGTTAAATGTTGACAAATTTGAACCAGCAAATTAAATTTCCATAGATGGCTCCTGTTTCATACCAAAAGCCGTATAATATATGTGGGCAATACTAGAATTGTTTGCCTTTGACTGTAACGTGACCAGCTTCTTTCTATAAGGACAGTTCCCACCTCTAACTCCCACTTTAAATTCAGTCCAAACTAGAATTAAGTGGTCTTTGAAGTGAGTTAATTCAAAATTATAATTATAATTTATTAGACTGCTATGCCGCCTGACTCTCAATGACTCTATTAAGCCATGTAGGCTTTATAGATAACAACCACCCCCTTAAATCGCACATGGAACCAAACCAGCAACCAGTGCAGCTTGCGAAGCAGAGGTGTTACATGGGCATACCACATTCTGGACCACTTGAAGCTTCCAGGTGGTCTTCAGCACCAGCACCATGTAGAGAGCATTGCAGTAGTCAAGCCGTGAGGTGACTAGGGCATGAGTAACTGTCTGAAGGGCCCCCTGATCTAGGAAAGGGCGCAATTGGCATACCAGATGTTGTGAAAAGGCCTTCCTAGCCACAGCTGACACCTGCTCTTCGAGCAAGAGCTGTGAGTCCAGGAAGACCCCCAGATTGCATACCAACCTTGAAGGGCAAAGTGCTACCCCATCCAAGGTCAAAGATGGAATATTCCCAGATCTGGGTGGTTCAAATACCCACAGACACTGGTCTTGGTGAGATTAAGTCAAAGAGAGTTCCTCCCCATCCATCCCGCACAGCCTCCAGGCATTGGGACAGAACCTTGTCAGCCTCACTTGGCTGGCCTGGGGTGGATATAATTGGGTATCATCAGCATACTGATCAGACCGAACCTGAAACCGGTGGATTACTGTCAGCCTTACAGGTAGACCAGACAGGAAACATGACCAGATAAGCTAATTCTACTCTATTGTAAAGCTACATTAACAAAATCTTGCAAGTCTGAAAGTGCAATTCTCCTGCCGTCACCTTTACAGCCCGAGAACTTAGGGAGGGTACCTTCTGAGCCTCTTGCTCTGCTCACTATGCAGCTGCAAGCTATACTCTCTCTTATCATATGCTCTCTCTTATCTGACCATTCCCTAGGCAGCATCTCTTCTCCTTGTCTTCCAAGGTCATTCCCACATACCATTACAATTACCTCACTCAGCAGTTTCATGCAGATGTTGAAAAGGAGGGGAGAGAGAGTAGAACTCTGCGGCACCCCACAGAGGAGGTACCTAGGGAATGATCTCTCCCCTACAACCATCACTGGAACTGGCCCTGGAGAAAGTAAGAGAACCAACATAAAATGGTGCCTACAACCCATGGAGCCAGCTCAGAAGGATACCGTATTGAAAGCCGCTGAGAGATCAAGGAGCACAAGGTTGAATGCACCAGTGCCATCCCAACTCCAGGTCATCAACAAGCACAACCAAGGCTGTGTCAGTACTAAATCCCAGCCTGAAACCTGACTGAAATGGGTGTAGATAATCTGTTTCCTCCAGAGTTCTCATGAGCTGCAGACTGACCATGTTCTCAACAACCTTACCGAAAAAGAGAAGGTTGGAGACTGGTCGCTAATTGTCAAAAACCATTGGATCCAAGGATGGGGTGCACCTTCACCTCTTTCAAGGTAGGAGGTACCATCCCTCCCCTCAGAAAGGCTGACACCACAGCATGGACCCCATTGCAGGTTACATCCTTGGCTGCTTGTATGATCCAGGAGGGGCCTGGATCCAGTAAAGAGGTGGCCAGGCTGAAAGCACAGAGAGCCCTATCCACTTCCTTGGGAGTCACCAGCTCAAACTCATCCCAGACCATACCCCCAGACCATGCCCCAGGCACTTCAGTCTGCTCTCCACAGTCAGAGTCCAAGTCAGAGCAAATTAACCCGTATTCCATATTTATTTATGTATTTATTTATTTATTGTTTCAATTTATTCCCCGCCCATCTCCCATGCAAGGGACTCTGGGCGGGTTACAACAATTGAAATTTAAAAAACTATACAATTAAAATCTCTAAAAAATGCAATATAAATAGGTAAAGTCCAAGATGGGTAGGGAATCGTAGCGTAGATCATATTGCTATGGGGCTAGCCAACCCCAGGAGGCAGTACGGCCTCTGTTGTCCCAGGCCTGGTGGCAGAGCCAGGTCTTAAGGGCCTTCCGAAAGGCCAGGAGTGAAGGGGCCAGTCTCACCTCCGGGGGCAAGATGTTCCATAAGGCGGGCGCTATCGCAGAGAAGGCACGCCTCCTGGACCCTGTTAGATGGAATTCTCTTGTTGAATTCTTCATGGACATCTTGTTGAGGGGGTCCGGAGCATGCCCTCCCTGCATGCACGGGTGGGGCGGGCCGACGTTATCGGGACGAGACGGTTCCTCAGGTATCCTGGCCCTATGCCATTTAGGGCTTTAAAGGTAATCACCAACACCTTGAACTGGACCCAGAAGCAAACTGGTAACCAATGCAGCTCGCGAAACAGAGGTGTTACATGAGCCGATCTCCTGGCCCCCATAACTGCTCGCGCCGCCGCATTCTGAACCAGCTGAAGCTTCCGGATACTCTTCAAGGGTAGCCCCATGTAGAGCGCATTACAGTAGTCTATACGGGAGATGACAAGGGTGTGAGTGACTGTTCGGAGGGCCTCCTGATCCAGGAAAGGGCGTAACTGGCGCACAACTCGCAGTTGTGCAAAGGCCCTCCTGGCCACGACTGCCACCTGCTCTTTGAGCAGGAGTCGCGAATCCAGGAGGACCCCCACGTTCCACACTGGATCCGAGTGAGGTAGTGCAACCCCACCCAGAACCGAAGATGACAACTTCCCGGATTTAGGGGGGCCATCAATCCACAGCCACTCCGTCTTACCAGGGTTCAGTTGAAGCCTGTTGTTCCCCATCCACACCCCCACAGCCTTCAGGCACTGAGATAAGGCATTGACCGCATCACCTACCAAATTGGGGTCTAGACTAAATATTATGACCAGCACCCATCCCTTCTCTAGTTGTCTCATTGACATAAATAACATAATCCAATCCTTTGTCAGGGAACAGCATCACTAAACATTTCAAGCTGTAGAAACTAATTGTGATTTGTTCACCAAGTTTCTGGAGGAATGCATTTATGACAAGTAAACAGATTTGATAATGATTTATATTTGTAGTTCAGCATCCCATTAATGATTATTGCCCACATATGAATTGTTCCTTCTGGAGAGGACCATAAAATATAACAAGAATACTTGTATATTTATTTATTTGTCAAATTTATATAGCCCATCTTTCTTCCAAAGTCTGGCATTCCAAAAAATTTCCACCCAAGAAAATGGCATCTAATCTAGCATCCCATTTGACACATAAGAATGCGGATCTGTATATCCTAATTTACATAGGGCAATCTTGTAATTAATCACATTAATTACAATAATGTGAAGGGCTATTCATTCCACATTTCATTTAAAACTCAGGAACCATAAGAAGAAAAACAAAGACTTTGATGTTGTCCATCAACAGTTACTGGCTCCTGGACAATAAAATGAGGAAGCACACAGGTCACCTGACTAGGAGAAGTTCCTGGACAGGATGGCTAAGCCCTCCGGGAGGGGCAAAGATGTGAAGATAACACGCCAGAACAAAACTCCCTCTAGCAAAGGCAAACCCATGAAAGCTCAAAGAGAATCAGGAGGCATTCAGTGCTAATAGAGATTAATAGGTTACCAGGTTCTCCATCTAGACAGTGATCCACAGCCACCTGGGCAAAACTTGCCACAGAGCACTGTGGAAGATACTTGGACCCCCATGCTTCAAAGAAACCCAACAGCTATGTTGAGAAAGAAGAGATGTGTGGTCTTGGTGAGTGATTTCCTGCCCACCCAGAGTCACCTGTTGAGATGGGCAACTATAGAAATCAGATCAAATCAAACCAAAAAATAATAAAAGAAACCATGCCAGCTGTGTGTAGATTGCAAGAGGTATGCTATCTTCCAGGTGCCCATGTCCAGGATGTCCAGGGTGTGTGGAGAGATTACTAGGAATATTCATACCCATCAACAGTTATCCTGTTGTCCCCTTTGGGGGAGTGGGCGGTGATCAATCAATCAATCAATCAATCAATCAAATAAATAAATCCTTTCTCAATGATATGGATGAATGACCCAGCTAGAAGAGACCTTGAAAAAATCCCCAGAGACTATGAGGGCTTGAGGAGGATGGGGAAGGAACTGGGAACACAAGTAGTTTTTTCATCAATCCTTCCAACTGAGAGGCAAGGCACAAGAAGATAGAATCTTAGAAATCAACAATGGCCTATGTCACCTTCATGAAGGATTCCTGGGAAGAGATGGGAAACATCTTAAGAGGACTGGGAAACAAGTGTTCGGAGGTTGCCTCTCTAGTTTCCTCAGGATGGTTTTAAACTAGAAGAAAAGGGGGAAGATGTGAAAAACCCATAACTGAATACCCTGGTTGCAGCCAAGGACCAGGATAAGAAAAAGAACCAGTAGGAACAAGAAACAGGTAGGGATTCAGTGTTTTGCAGGAAATTACACCTATGAAGCCAATAGAGATACCACTCAAAACTTCAGATATGCCAATGCACAGAGTATGGAAAATAAATAGGGAAAACTAGGGATCCTAACTCAGGAAGACAAACGTGATCTGATAGACATCACTGAGACTTCATGTGATGATACTCATGTTCGGCCCTCAGCACTGGAAGGCTATATAATGTATTCAAAGGAGCAGGCCCATGAGAAAGGGTGAGGCTGTTGTACTGTACATAAAGAAAAATATACTTGCATAGAAATTCAAGAAATTGGATCATGATATTCTTGTCAAAAGTGCCTGGGTAAGAGTAAAAAAAGAGGAACAGAAGTGATACCATTATGAAAATTAATTATAGGCTGCCTGGATTGGCAGATGATACAGCAGAGGTCTTTCTGCATCCAATGACAGTCCTTCAAAGAGGCATATGATAGTGATAATTATGAGTTCAATTATCATGGTATCTTTTGCAATTCTAACTCTGTTAAAGTTAGAAATCCAACAGGAAGGATGCAAAATCCTATGAAACAGGATCCTGAAGTCACAATTGCAAACAATTCTTATAAGAAGAAAAGATGGAAGAAATTTTAAAAGGCCAGTTT
The DNA here is from genome assembly GCA_023362775.1 of Charina bottae. Classification (NCBI taxonomy): domain Eukaryota; kingdom Metazoa; phylum Chordata; class Lepidosauria; order Squamata; family Charinaidae; genus Charina; species Charina bottae. The sequence continues at coordinate 105,917,602 of JALMGJ010000003.1, read as the reverse complement.
GGATACATGCTGAGCTCTCTAAAATGCTGATAAGAAAAAGGAAACAGAAGGAGAAACACATAACCAAATAAGAAGTAAACCATAGGAACTATATCAGAAAGACTACAGCTCAGAATGAGCTAAAGCTTGCAAGAGATACCAAAGCAGCAGCAGCAGCAGCAACAACAACAACAACAAAGGGGGGAGTAATTTGGGTATGTTAGAAAGAAAAGGAAAGGCAAAAAAGGTTGTAGATCCATTGTGAGGAGAAAGTGGTTAACTGGTAATGGATAATGGTGAGAAAGCAGAACCCCTTAACTCTTATTTGGCATCTGACTTCTCTCAGAAGGAAAATGGAGTTCTAGCTGATAGTGGGTTTGCCACTGGGGGAAGGAGAGGAGAAGGAGATAGACAAGGATAGGGCACAAGAGAACTTAGTTCCAGGGCCAGATGGATTACGTTTTAAGGTACTGAAAGAATTAGCAGAGATGATCATAGAACCACTCTTGGTAACATCTGAGAATTCCTGAAGGACTGGAAAAGTCCCAGAAGATTGGAGGAGGGCAAATGTCACCTCCATTTTCAAAAAGGGAAAGAAGGAATAGAATAGAATAGAATAGAATAGAATAGAATAGAATAGAATAGAATAGAATAGAATAGAATAGAATAATAACTTTATTGTCATCCCACTATACACTATACAAGTGCACAATAGAATGAAATTTCGTTGCAGTTGGCTCACAAATTCACTCAAGCAATAAAATACTAATGTAAAAAAAAAGGAAGACCTGGGAAACTACAAACTACAGGATGGGACTCCCTTGTTAGTGATGTTTAATGTTTGCTTTGTTATTGAATTGCCATCTTGTGGTTATTTTGTAGTTATTTTTGTACTGTTGGAGTTAATTTTTTGTACTCTGTTGTTTTTGTGTTATTTATCGTTGTGAGCCACCCAGAGTCAGTTGGAGTCAGGTGTCCAAATTGAATTAAATTAAACCGCCCAGAGTCCCCTTGTGGGGGCAGATGGGCAGTGATATAAATTGAATAAATAAATAAATAAATAAATAAATAAATAAATAAATAAATAAATAAATAAAATAGCATCTGTCTTTAAAAATCTGAAGGGTTGTCACAGAAAAAAGGGAGCGGCCATTTTCCTTGTTTATTTTTCTTTTGTTGCTGTTTGTTTGTTTTTCCTCCTGACTCCTTAGTTTAACCTACACCCCTAGTCCTACTTGGTCTTCTTCCATACAAATACTAATTAGTCCAGGACTGCTTAGATTTTGAGATCAGGCAAGGGCAGTCATTGATTCCCGAACAAAAACAGCTGTCTCTTAACTTCAGCCCAATTTCATGCAGCCTTTGGCCTAATTTCAAAAACCCTCTGCAAATAATCAGTTCGGATCTCTGCTGAGAGTAGTTCTTCATGGCCTGATGCAAAGAAAGAAAGCCAGAGACAGAAACAAGAAGATACCAGAAAAGAGAAAAAGACATTGTTGGCTTAACCTCCTACCCACTTTTTCATTTCTTTTATGTAAAATAATACATTTATTACTCAAGAAAGCTGACCACAATTAAGGGAGAAATTCAGATAACAGAGAAATTAAAAAAAGATTTCAAACAATTATAAACATTTAATTTATATAATTAGAGACATTAACCTTTTCATTATTACACTGTGGTAAACTTGGGGCTAGATACATACTGTATGCTCATAATCATGATATGTTTACATACATTAATGCATCTTATGAAGGCCAGCTTTAGAAAATGCCCTGGATTTGCAGAGGCCATTTAGGCTATGGATGCATGAAATGTTCAAGATGGCCACAGTGAGGTTAGGAAAACACTAGAATCATAAAAGCAAAACAAGTCCAAAATGCAGATTAAGGCCTGCATGAAACACTATGTCCCTGGACCAGCTTCTGGACAAGGGAAATGAACCAAGAAGTAAAAGTCCCCGTACAACTGCAGCACAGAAGTGCCCATGGAGTGAAAGCCTTCTTAAAGAGATGGGTCTTAGCCAAATGGTAAAATATATCAGATACAAATGATAGGACATAAGTATTTTTGTCAGACATCATGACACTTCATAACTGCATCATTTGCATGATGACCTCACCTGTCATAATTTGAATACCACTGGGGCTGCTGTGGACGCCTGAAACCCCCTGAAGCAAAGAGTTCAATCGTTTAAATGAAGCCACTGAAAAGCTCTTTTTCTTCTATTGACAAGAGTTTATCCCTACTAATCACTCTTCCAAGGTTGCTCATCCTTTAGCTGGAGGCTCTATATAACTATCGTTATGGTTGCAGATGTGTAGATCTGGGCTCTGCGGATTTGTCTATCTGCCTTTTAAAACTGCAATCCTCATAATAACAGATTCTTGAGGAGATGTTAAATGTTCCTGGTGAAGCTTTTAGAGCTCTATGGTCAAAGGTCTTTAGAGAACGCTGGTGATTTCTCCAAGCAGAGCAGAAGACAAAGCTGTTGAGGATCACTTACCCACTGCCTCCATGCCTGCTGTTCATCTGCATTCCCTGTATGCCACATCTGACAAACTTGGAGTCCTGATCAGCTGCAGTGATTTGAGAAGGGCAAGTATGCTAAGGAAGAGCAGGCAGCAGAATCTATAGCTGTCACACTGTAATAGCTTTTGACCTGGACGTGCAAAGCATCTGTTCCATTTCATGGGTGCACCACATCCAGAACATCAGAAACCATGTCCAGATCAATTTGCATATATGTATACAGAAATTGTAACGAATGGGTCAATTTATGTTGCAGTAAGCATATTCACATTTTAGCAACTTAACTAGGTCAGTAACAAACCAAGCAGCTGCATGTGCTACGATTTGATTAATTTTAATCAAAACTAGTATTTTTTGTAGTTTACTATGTTGAGTGAACCCAAGCCATGTGATTAGTTTATTGTTCAGCATAATTATGCAGACTGAAAAGGGTTCCTTCAATAACCAGGCTAAGCATGCTGTGTAAATACAAGTTTTGATTGTGTCACTGGCATCTATCCATCAAAAGAATGGACATCAAATGTGGAACAGGTACCTGCCTCTTCTGCAACTTTCTTCACTACCATTCCAAATTTGTCCTGGAGAGTTCCATGTATGGAATGAAAGGGGCAAGGGTACTGGGTGAAGAAAAGGGGAAATGAAGTCCTGTTTTGCAACTAGAAATCTGCTAGTATTACAAAGCCCTGGATGCAGCCCTGGATGCCACTCTATATTTTAAAATATATCTAATAATACCTTTCACATTTGCTTTAAATGTATTCTATGATTAGCTGTTTTGCAATTCTTTCCAAATGAGTGAAAAGATGGCTCTCCCCCCCCAAAGATTAATCTCTCCCAAGCTCTCTCTCTGAGTTTTAGCTATTAGGGATGCTGGACCCTTGATTGTTTTAGGCATTGTGCCACTGTGCCAGAAATGCAAGAACAAGGGCTACATTTAATTTTACATTTAAAGCTGCACAGTTGCACACACAAATGAGCACAAATATACTCATAGTTATTTTTTAAAGAATCTACTTTTCAGTAAATGTGGACTTTAGATGAACATGAACACAAAACCTTCATGCTACCCTGAAACCAGTCAAAACACATTATATTTTCCTTTAAAAATGAAAATTCCCCCAACGCCAGCTTCTCCAGTCTTTTGACAGCATTGCAGCTATTAATCTTTCTTATTAAAGAGATATTCGTAACGGTTGAAGTGTGCAGTGCAAGCATTTCTTACCTGTAAAAGCTAGTTAGGGGACGGCAAGGGACATTTTGCACTGTCTTAGTCTTCTTTCGTAACACTTTTACCTGACTGAAGACAAGGATGTGTTTAAAAGACTCCAATTGTAAGACAGTTGACGGGTTATCCAAGGAAAGGTTTCTACAGCTGTATCAATGTAAATTTCTAGGCGCAAAGATTACTGCAGACGCTGACTGCAGCCAGGAAATCAGAAGACGTCTACTTCTTGGGAGGAGGGCAATGGCAAATCTTGATAAAATAGTTAAGAGCAGAGACATCACACTGACAACAAAGGTCTGCATAGTTAAAGCAATGGTATTCCCTGTAGTAACCTATGGCTGTGAGAGCTGGACCATAAGGAAGGCTGAGCGAAGGAAGATAGATGCTTTTGAACTGTGGTGTTGGAGGAAAATTCTGAGAGTGCCTTGGGCTGCAAGAAGATCAAACCAGTCCATACTCCAGGAAATAAAGCCAGACTGCTCATTTGAAGGAATGATATTGAAGGCAAAACTGAAGTACTTTGGCCACATAATGAGAAGACAGGATACCCTGGAGAAGAAGCTGATGCTAGGGAAAGTGGAAGGCAAAAGGAAGAGGGGCCGACCAGGGGCAAGATGGATGGATGGTATTCTGGAGGTGATGGACTCAACCATGGGGGAGCTGGGGATGGTGATGGCTGACAGGAAGCTCTGGCGTGGGCTGGTCCATGAAGTCACGAAGAGTCAGAAACGACTGAACGAATAAACAACAGAATCAATGTAAAAGGCGCAAAGAGATTTACAAAAACATGACATCATAAAACAATAAGTGAAATGGAATAGAAAGGCTCTGATGAATTGCAAAAAATGTAATTGAAAAGAGAAGGTTGCAAAGTTGACAAGGCAGGAGCCATTCAAAATCAATGGCCACACCCAAATAGGCCTTGTTTGCCATGGAGTTTAATTCTGCCTCCTTGTAGGATGAAATGTGAAGCAGATTGTCATTAATTGGTCTTGAAATTGCAAAAGGTGGGGAGAGAGGGAGGGAGGTTGTTTCACAATGAAATTGTTTATTAAACTTGCCCTTAGGATTGCTCTTTCATTAGTATTCTACAGCATGCTGAATTATTTGTATTTCTTATTTTATTCTACTTTCCAAGGATTACAGGATGAAGTTGAGACAGAAAGGCTATATTTATGCAATATTTCATAAATGATGCCATTTCAATACTGTCATGATAGATTGCTGTCCTTTGTGATATTTATTAAGAAATGCTGCACTGATCTTTGCCTTATAATTTCTCAAAAGTTTGGGTTTGAATTCTTTGTTATCACCACCTTTAGTTGATTTCCCTTTAAATTGCTTACACTGGTTTGATATTATGTGATTTGGTTTGGTTATTATCATTTTTAAAAAATTTTCAACATCACTATTGTTATAATATAGCTTGGTATTATTACAACTTTGATTAGTTATTGATTGTTTTAACTTATTTATACTTATCATATACATTTTAATTGTTACAAATGTTTCTGTCAATTGTTTTGTAAAGTGCTATGATTCTCTATTGATTTGGCAATATTAAGTAGAATGAATGAACAAATGAATGAATGAATGAATGGAAACATTTTCTTCTCCTGGCTTATTCACAGGATGCTTTAAAATGTCTCAAATTTTTCTGTGTATTTTTGAACCTACTTATTGTTGGAAGTGATGGATGGAGTTCTCTTGGTGGTATGTCACTATATATCTTTCCATCACTCTAACACCTCCTTGGGTACCCAGATGCAAAAAGTGGAACAGCCAAGTGGGAGCAAATTACCTCACGATGTTTTCCACAGAGGTAGAAAGGGAATGCAAGAAGCCAAGGAGATGCAGGACACGGGAGAGATGATTGTACAATGAAAGGCAGGACATTCATACAATAATCCTCTGGTAATGAAAGATGTGCAAGAAAACCAAAGTTTCTTTCATCAAACTGAATGAGACTTGGTAGAAAAATTCAGGTGAAATTTTCTACACAGCACAACCGATTACATATTTAGGACCGCTAAGGTGCACAACCCTTTGTAATGCACATAATGATATGTCTCTTTTACAAAAAGTCACTGTGAGTCTTACTTTATTGAAAACAGTCCTTTGTATGAAGGTGACTTCCATCTGCAAGGCTGTCCAGTACAGATCTGGTTTAAAAATAAAGAGCAATCAGAAGAGAATGGTGGGGGTTCAAACATTGTCCACCAATAGTAAGCAATAGGACAGTAGACTGAGCAAGTCAAGGTCTCCCCATTACATTAACATATTTGGGGTTTCTATTTAATCCATATGAATTTATAGAGGTTAATCTGCTACAGCAAAAGCAAGAACTCTTGTGGCACCCTAAAAATTAATGTATTTTTTATGAATGGAAGTGTCTGCCATAATTGGTTCATTAATCTTTAACTCATCATCTTGTTAGATTCTTCACTGTTATTTCTACGGTATTATTTATGGTTTATTACAGTAATTTTGAGATTTGCATCTATGAGGTAAATTAGCACATGCTAATTTTATGAATTTGGGGGCATGTCTGAACACAACAAAAGGTGTGATTCCACAATCTTTCCTGATGTGTCCTCCATCCCACCACCTTTTGTACCATCATACAATAATTAGTATGAAAGCTTCTGCAATAGCTGAAAGGAGATCTACAGTCTCCAATCCCTCACCCTGCATCCTGAAGATCTAGAATAATCCTATGGCCTCTAGGACAATTTCCCAAGAGCTATAGGATTGCAGTTCTCTCTCAGCTGAGGCCTGGCCTTTAGCCTTCTGGAACTTCTAGAGATACGTATATAGCATTGGTGTTCTGTCCCCTAGCAAAGTATTACATAATCATCACTATTGCAGAAGCATCAAAGTACACAATGTGACTAAAGGAAAAATGACAGAGTCCTGCCTCAAAGATCTTACATAGTGATGGACTTCATTTATCCCAAGAGTCGTATTTCCCGCAACTATTCCTCAGTTTCAGACATTTTACTCCTGCAGAAACGGAAGGATAAACTTGTCTTCAGTGATAGGATTCTTTTTCCTCCGCATTCCCACTTCTTACTTTGTATCTGTCCAAGTCCTTGTATAGCAGGGTTGGGCAATCTGTTTGAGGGAGTGGATACATCTGAAATCATGAATGCTTCTGCTCTCAAAAACAAAGCAATACAAAAAATGGCCAGTCATGGGGGAGGGGGGGCAGGAAGGTGAGTCCACTGGAGTTGGGGAGCCAATAAATTTAAGATGATGATGATGATGATGATGATGATGATGATGATGAAGAAGAAGAAGAAGAAGAAGAAGAAGAAGAAGAAGAAGAAGAAGAAGAAGAAGAAGAAGAAAGGGCTACCATGGTAGGCATGGACACTCAGCTTGGCATAAGATAAACTGTTAAGATTGGTTCCTAGGGATCTGCAGCACTTCAGTTCTGAAGACCAAAAGGTATTTTGGTATCACCGCCCAGAATCCCTCTCTTAGGGGGAGATGGGCGGTGATAGAAATTTGATAAATATTTAAATAAATAAATATTTCAAGGCAGGTAGTGCCTCCTTAGAGAAGCTGTGTTATTTCCTGGCCATGCCCAGTGGTAGCACAAGCCCCAAAAAACACATATTTGAGTTTAAAAAAGGCACCAACAAGGTGCTTTGGAACAGGCATGGGGTCACCATTGGCAGCACTTAACTCCAGCATGTATTTCCCTGGGACTGTGGGGCTCCTGTACAAGCCTGGGAAATAATGCAGGTTTTTTAAGGAGGCACAACAAGGGTAGCATTTGTGCCCATACTTTCTGTAAACACGTATCTGGCTTCAGATCCAAAGCTCTGTACATCCATATTGGTTCCTGATCTTCATTCTCTTCACCCAAGAATGCACCCTGCACCCCAACTTTTCGTGACTGTTGGGCATGTTTCCAAACAAAGCACTGGAGAGCATCCACCCATTGTTTTATTTTCAGAGAAAGCCTCAGGAGCCGACATCTGTAAATGAAAGTACTGCATGTTAATTAACATTCTTAATTAAACCCCAATGTAGTAGGGAGGCCGGCAGGCACCAAGGTAGGTGGCCATGTGCCTTGCTTCTGCTCTACAGTGTCTTTCCTCATTCATCCCGAAATCTCTATATGAGTGCTCAGCAAAAGTTGATTAAATCTGATCTCCTGATAAGTGTTCCCCCATCTGCGTAATAAAACGCAAGAAAAGATATGGACAAACAGTGAAAGGAACAGGGAGATGTTAGGAAAGTGAGGGACATGAATTACACTTCACTCTTTTGTTGAAGAGTTCCTCTGGTGAAACTTGAGTCAATGAAGACTATCTTTTTTCTTCCTTTGTTTAGCATATATTATTTGTCTTTAACCAGGTTGGTATACTGCTAGAAAATGTATTTTTGGCTAGGTCTAGAATTCCTGCTTTTTGAGCATGTGCAGATTATCTGAGATGTTTAGGAAGAACTGTTGAAGCTGATACCATAATTATATTTTTGGAACCAGCCCTGACACAATCCTACCTGTTCAGTCTCCCCTTTTGGCATGTAACCACTTGAGTTTGTTGTCAGAAGGAACAAGTGGAGTCTGCTACAACATCTTTCCCCTTCTAACAAGATTTTATAAAATGAAATTAACAATGTATTTTCTGTGCTTTTGTAGCTTAAAGTTCTGTTGAGCATGGTGATATATCCTTCTTAGCACAGCCCTACCTTCATTGAGTTCTGTTGAGACATTTGAGTTTACTATTAAAAGAACTGATGATTCACTATAGCTCCTTTGTTCTGGGCATCTCAGGAAACCTCTTCTGAATGGAGAGAAATCCTTTGCTTTTATACAGTATTTAACAGATCGCGCAAACAGTGAACTGGAGACCTTCTGGTGATGACCATATGCTGGACTAGCGAGTTCAGACACTGCTAAGCACTGGCACTAAGCTAGATAGAGTAGTCCAGAGCTTTCCAAACTGTGTGTCGGGACACGTTAGTGTGTCGGCTGCAGTGTCTGGGTGAGTCGCGGCTGCTGCTGCCTCCAAACCTGCCCTGCCAGGATTCCGCGCAGGTCCTAGTGCCTGCCTTGTGCCCTGCTGCCTCCAAACCTGCTGTGATTCCACGCAGGCCCTAGTGCCTGCCTTGTGCCCTGCTGTAAGAGTGTGTCGCAAAATGATGCCCTGCTGTAAGAGTGTGTCGCAAAATGATGCATGTCTAAAAAGTGTGTCACCAACATGAAAAGTTTGGAAAGCTCTGGAGTAGTCATATAAGGTCAGTAGGAAACAGACACAGGCTCTGCTGGATTAGAAAAGCACAGTTCATCCTCTAGCAGATATGCCCCAATTGCAGGAATGTTACGACAAAGTCTGAGAGATCAAGTGTGCAGTTCTTTCTGCCTGCAAGCAATCTCACAGACACAGGAGTAAAGTATTTGGACCATACAGGACTGCTGAAACTCAAACAACAAACACTTGCGGTTTCTTACCCTAGCTTACTTGTCTGTTAGAAAAGTATACCACCTCATTTCTGTTAAGGGCAGCAGAAAGCAATGACATCTAACTAAGGCTGTATCCCCACTTGCAGTTCATCACAGTGCAAACATGCCCTGGCAATGTCTGTCTGTTGCCTCCCCCTGCTGTTGCCTCCATCTGGTCTCCAGCCCATGAGTGAGACAAGCTTAAGTCACCCTTTGTTCACAGTAGTGTTTCCCCTCTTATTCTGACATCCTCCAAGGAAGCCTCAAAAAATGATGGTGAAAGGGAGAAATTGTTTTGTCACCTTAGAGGGAAATTGACAGCAACTGGGAACAAGAGGCAACTGAGACATTACAGTTAGACTTTGCTTAATGACTGCCCTGCTTAGTGACCATTCGCAGTTACGACGGTGGTGAAAAAGTAACTTTACAATTGGTCCTTGCATTTATGACTGTTGCAACATCCCTGTGGTCATGTGATTGACATTCAGGCACTTTGCAACTGGTGGGCATTTACGACCATTACAGCATCCCACAGTCACGTGATCACCATTTGCATGCTTTACAACTGGCTTTTGACAAGCAGAGTCAATGGAGAAGCTGGCAGTAAAATTGCAAGTCTCAGTCATGTGATATCTCGCTTAACAACCACAGCAGAAGTGAGGTCATAAGCCTGCTGTGTTCATATGATGTTTCACTTAATGATCGCGTCACTTGGCAACATTGTTGCTGGTCCCAATTGTGGTCGCTAAGTGAGGACTACCCCTATAAGGACTGGAAATGCAAATTTCATACCTGTATAGTTTTCCGCCAATTCAAGGATGGATGGCTAATATTATAACTCAGTAATGGAGAAAAGCCCTAAGTGTTAAAACAAGATCAGATTAATAGCAATTATTAGGGTGGCAATTGTAAAGAATATAAGTAGCTCAAGTCTGGAGTATTGGTTTGCAGAAGTTTCCTGATCTTGGTTTTTTATTTGCAGATGTTTCATTACCCACCTAGATCACATTTTGACTGCTATGATCTTGGAGAAGGGCTGTGCAGAACTTCCAATTTAAAGCCAAAGAGATGCTTTAGAGCAGTGTTTCTCAATCTTTTTTCACCCATGGCCCCTTTCCAACCTTGTTTTTCTCCTGTGGCCCCCCTGTCCAGGTCCCAGTACCAGATACGTACATGGAACAATAACTGGTGTGTTTTCTGGCATCAACAAGACAGTATTTGCAGTATAATACTTTTCTGTGGCCCCCTGTTACAGGTTGCTTTTCTGTGGCCCCCCGTTACATGTTCTTCACCTGTGGCCCCCTTGAAATATCCTATGGCCCCCAGTTGCACATCAGAATGCATACAGCACCTGTCTGCAACCTCTTCAACCAAATGCATCTTTTTCCAGAAATGTGCTGCAGCTGCAAAGAATAGCTGTGTGATCCCAGGAAACCATGAAACTACTTTAAGGAGCTGCAGAGAGGTGCTACACTCTGAAGCAATTCCAACGCACTTGCGCAGCCATAGCTATTATGCTGAGCAAACTAGAGCAGAAAGTACTGGCTTAATTGCACCCTTCTGACATATTGGTGAAATGCATCACCAGAATAAAGGCCACCAATCTGCATCACACTTGAGGCTGCATCAGTGAAAATATAGAAACAACTGCTATAATTTAAATAGAAATACAATACAGGGGTCCTGAGTTTCTGCTCACTTTCCTCTCCAGGGGCTCGTATCCAGGCCCCCTTCTTACCTTTCCAGGGAGCATAGCTAGAACTCCATGTAATATATTTGGACCACAGTGGAAGTCTGGGTGTTTATTTCACATAATGCCCATCTGCAGCATTACATTGTGGGAAATTGAAGAAGTGTCCTCTCTCTGGGGAAAACATCATTGAACAAGACTCCAGGACATACTCACAGTGTGTTCTACAAGGTTGTTGGGCCACTGCTAACTTTCTCAGGATATTGAGGATCTGCTGTGGGTTAGTGTGAAGCATATGAATGCAGCAGAAGTAGAAGAGTGTGGAGGCGAAGTTCACACAGTTGTCTTTACAAGTCTTTGGATAATGGGACAGTGGCAAAGGTCTTTAATGGAATCTATTAGTTCATTTTCTTGACCCAACTCTTCCTAACTTTGATCAAATCATCCCTTTGAGCCTACACGATCCTTTGAAAATAATAATTAATGGAACCATCACTAAGGATACATGGGACAGGCAGTGCAAATCTGTTTTACCTATGAAATGGTAGAGAGTTTGCAGTTAGGGGGGAGGGAATGTATTGCTCTTTGTGTTTGCAGAGGGAACTTGCCATCAAGCAGAGAGGTTCCACATGCCATATTTGAGATCCTGGGATGGCAACTAGCCATGGTAGCTCTACTAATTTCAGTCCCTGCCCAGCCCATGAAACTCACCTCACCCAGAACTTGTTTAAACTTCTCCAGCTGTTCTTGGCATGTGCTGAGATTTCATAAAATTGATGCCATCAACTCCCACACATAGAATAAGAGAAAGAGAGGGGGGTTAAAACCACATACAGAGGGGCCCAATTTAGGACAAGATCTTGGCTGCAAACATCTGTATAATCACTAAATGGCAGTAAAGATTTAGAGTTTCTTTTGCCATCTAGCAGTCATCCAGATTTTTGCAGCTTAGATCTGTTATGAGAGTGCTGAAAAATAAATATCTATTCTCCCCACCACTAGTTATTTCTAATAGCTGAATCATGCAGTATTCTCTCCTGCACAGACAATTCAGGGATACTTTTAGAGCAAATGACACTTTAGAGCTAGCTTTTCCCATTCCTGGAGCCTTCCAGCTGTGTTGGACTATAATTCCCAGCATCCCCTGTCAGCACAGACATGCTAGCTGGGAACGACTAAAGCTACAGACCAACACATCAGGAGATATAGGAAAGAGAGGGGCATCTCTGGAGAAAGTCCCAGTATTAACCTTTCCCTGAGAAACCTGGACATAGAATTGACTCTGTTTCATTGCAAAGGTCTTACAAGTTGTGTTTGTGTTTTCCTTGCAGCTGAGATAATGACATTTGTGATTTGGATGAAAGCAAATGTAACTACTTTTTTTGAAGGTGAGTGATCTGCAGCACAGTTTTGGAGTGCTTAAAACAAAAGTTCAAATAGTAACAACACGTCAAAAGAAGCCAGCCTTTTGTCTATGTCAGCGTTTCTCAACCTTAGCAACTTTAAGACGTGTGGACTTCAACTCCCAGAATTCTCCAGCCAGCATAATAATTCATGTTATTTGTGTGATGTCATCATGCATATGATGTTCCTTGCCCCCCTGTGGATACCTATACATGATGATATGATCATTCAAAATAATTACAAGAACGGTATGACCATCGTATTGGCTGCATCCATGCAATATGCTTACTAATAGATAATGAACCAATCTGTTGCATTTGCATGACCATCACCACACAGGCCGGATCCATACAACCACAATAAGCTAAAATGTCATGGGCTAGTTTGTGGTTTGATGCATTGCGCTGATACAAATAGTCTCAAGTCTCAGGCCAACAATTGATATGAGCTGCTAGCAACTTCTAGGTCTCAAATAGTTACAGATATTCTCCTTGGAGCCAAACATTGATACCAGGCCTGGGCTCACCTGCTGTTTGGAAATTCTTTGAAAAGCTCCCCAGCTTCTGCTTCCTTGTTCTCTACAACTCCAAAACCAACTGCTTTAGAATGCTAATTTTTTCCCTCCAACTCCACCCCACCCGAGGATTTGCTTTGGAGAGGGAGTGGGTTTTCTTTTAAGCAGACAAGATGGAGTTGTTGGGAAAGGAATAGACAGGGTTCTGGGAAATTAAGGCATGGGACACCACAAGTAGTAAGTCACAGCTGCTGATGGAAAGATTGAATGGATGCATATATGGAAAGGACTTCTGCACTTTTTCCAGTTGTGTTGCAGAGAGAATTCCATTGGGTGTAAAATGTGGAACAAGCTCCATCTGCTGAAATATATTCTTCTCCACCTATGTTAAAGATGCGGAAGACTTCCTCTTCGGCATCTGATAAAGGCAGTGGAGGCTGAGCTGAGGGGTAGAGTAATCTCCAGAAAGGGAAGGGGTTCTTCACAATGGTTCACTAGATAGAAAAATGAGATTTGTGGCCCCTTTTCTTCTACTTTTACATTGTGCAATTAGACCATCCGGTTTCACTTCCATTAGTTAAGTTTACATATTCATAAGGTTGCCACATCCTCCCTAGAAACATCTTCTATCAATTTATTCTTTTCTCTCTCTCTCTCTCTCTTTCCTTCTTCGCCTCCCCACGTGCTTTGGAGCTAAAACAGCAGTCTTCTCAGCCACAGCAAGGTGGAGAGTATTGCCAGTGAGCAAGCATAGCTCTTACATTCTAGCTGATTCTAGCTTCAGTGCATCTTCCTGATGCACTGAAAGCGTTAGGAATAATTTCTAGGCAGGGAATTGATTACCTCCCATTTTCACTTGCAACTTCAAGTGGTGTGTATGCGGTTCTAACTTGAGCATGTAAATTTTCATTGGAAAAGCACTGTATTATCAGATGATGTGGGATGATGAGATAATCTCTGATTTCCAATCTGAGACTGTATGTCTGTCTATCAACTATCGCAGTGTTTCTCAACCTTGGCCACTTTAAGATGGGTGGACTTCAACTCCCAGCTGGCTGAGGCAATTCTGGGAGTTGAAGTCCACCCATCTTAAAGTGGCCAAGGTTGAGAAACATTGATCTACAGTGTTGCTTTGGTGCTACAATTATCAAGGAAGCTGCATGTGAAGTCTTGCCCTGAGTGATGACACAAGATTGATCTTAAAAAGGGAATGTCCCCCAAGTCTAATCATGCTAACAAGTATGATTCCTTTTTCCCCAGTACCTTTAATCCAAGGGAATGAATGTGCTGTTTCAAAACACCCTTATCTTAGAAGGGCAAACTGCATAGGTGATCAGCTAGCCTGATTTTCTGCAAGGGGAAGAGATATATTCTGTGAGAACAGAAAAGTTCCTTTTGCTGGAATACTTTCTGCATGCCTGGTTGTGAGTCACAGTATTAAACTGAAAGCTCTCCTCTGAATGTATTCCTCTCATCAAAAAACTAAAATAAATGCCAGTGGCACTGTAAAAGTCAGCTTTCAGAATTCAAGTGGTTGGATTTTGAACGATATTAAGTATTTACTTTTACAAGATGTTGCTAAAGTATACTTCTAAGGAACTACTTTATAGAAGTGTGTCTCTTTACTCAAACTCTGACTGCTGACAAAGTTTAAGGCAGTTATTTTAAGGAGCAATTTGCCACATCTAATAAGGGCATACTTAGGTAATGTTTTTAATACTCCCCTTCCCCCAAGAGACGTAATTTGGGAATAGGAGATGCAGACAATAATGCTTATTGTAATGATACAAAATGTTTCATTTATGGGAACACCTTTAAGAGCAGTTTATGTTTAACAACAAACAGAGTTTTTGTGGGTTTCTCTTTTCATTCTGGTCAGTTGGAAACTGTACCTACAGTACATGGTGTTCAGAAGATACCCTCTCATTCAGATGCCAGGCACATTAGCAAGTGGCAGAATTCAGGAAATGTTTTCCATTCCTCTTACTCCTTTCTCATACAAACTGGGCTAAGAGCACATGCATACCACATGTTGCTTTACAGTGAATCCATACCGAGCACTCTACTTCCATTTCACATCAACAGTTGACTGCTTCATAGTGACCACTGTGCAAGACTCGGTTTCCATATTTCTTCATCCCACTATCATAGCTAATGATTTTAATAGGTTTTCCTGATCAGAAAAGCTGAATTTACACAATCGTGTCTGCACAACATCAACCCTATTAATTGCTGTAATTTGACATAAACATACATGCAAGGGGATGCATATGGGATTATGAAGTAGCTAGGGTCTGCTACGAACAAGTATCAAAGTTTAGCTCCTGCTAAAAGATACAGCACTGAATGATGCGGGCACATCAAGTAGCCATCTTGTGTAAAGACGCATTGGTCTCCCTCAGTATTAATGGACTATACAATGAAATGGAAGCATTGCATTTTTCTGTCCATGATCTTTGCAAGCCTGATTTCCTTTCCTGACAGTTGGAAGAGAAAGAACCTTCAGATGAGATTGGCTAGTCAAGGACAGAAGAGCTGAATTTTGCAAACCAGTTGGAGCCATTAGTGTCTGTAAACAAACACTTCCAAGGACATAAGAATACAGAAGGAGAAAACAAAGATGAGTTTTTGAAGAAGCTTTTTTAAAAAATATTTGTAGCGTACTCATTTCTGTTTTCAAAGAATCATGTGCACTCCTTCAGAGTAAGGCTCCTTCCAAACATGAAGAAGGTTAGTGCTAATGTAACGTTGAACAGCAACAGATTGCTACACATTCTGCCTCTTTCTAGCTTCACTTCTGCTTCTATGTTATCTGCTCCTAAACAGCGTTCTTCCGATGCAAATAATTGGTTCTTTGGATTCCGTATAATGCTCAGAGGAAGTGTGATGTGCTAACACATGGAACAAGGAAAAAAACCGCAGTATGAACTGCAAGTTAAAAGGCTTTTCACGACTGCTGAGTTGAAGTGCTATCCACCCATCCTTCACTTGGCAGAAAACTCGATTTGCATGATATTTGCTGTCCAAACCTGTCCCAAAGCCTCCATAAACCTTGGTAGCATGATGTGTCATTAATTGAGGGGACCAGGAGCAAAATGGAAATATTAAAACTGAACAAAGGAGATGGAGGCATGGTAACAAGTCCATCCAATGGAAAATAGTCTGTTCCCTTTGACTGAAAGATTATAGTGGATGTTCCTCCTGTACTTCCAATGCTGGTCCACCACAGATTTTTTTTCTATATGCTTATTGTTAAAATATTGAAATACAAAGAAAATAGAAAAAGCATATGTTGAAATACAAAGGTATTTTTTAAAAAAGCAAGATGACACCCAAAAAGACTGCTACACTTGAATTTTTTTAAAAAAGTGAAAAAAGAAAAAGTAAATTACATCCTCCCCTTCCCTTCCATTTGTACCTTGAACCACAGGTCAGAGTTTAAATGTTTGAATTTGGCATCAAACATTAGTTTCTACTTGGGTCCTAAAAGTCATATTACACATGTCTAAATCTAAGAGAATATTTGTAGCTCAGGGTTGAACTGAACAAATCAACATGCTGACTACTACCATCAAGACCACATCACTGAGACAAGCAGAATAAAGGAAAGCTAAATTCCAAACTAAACTACTTAATGTCGAAATCTGCCTTGCTCTGTGATATACTGTATTAGATGTCAGGGAGCCCTTCTTCCTTGAATATTGTTAAACTTCTATTGTGGATATATGTCAATTTTGCCATTGTAACATATTCTCCGATTTTAATCACCCCAACTGAGAGGCAGTAGAGGACAGCAAACTTCAGGCCACTTACCCTTATCTATACATTCAAAGATAGGTGGATAGTAGGGGAAAGGGTTTTGATTCTTTCTTTCTTTCTTTCTTTCTTTCTTTCTTTCTTTCTTTCTTTCTTTCTTTCTTTCTTTCTTTCTTTCTTTCTTCTTTCCTAAATTGCAGGAAAAACTAAATGTTGTTGCAGGTGTGGTATGAACTGGAAAACAGACTCCAGTTCTCTATGTGTGGCCACTAAGTTGTTTCACTGTATGCAAAGCATGGTCACCACCCAAATAGAGAAGAAATTTACCTATGTAGAGTGAAGAGAAGAAAAAAATTCTTTGGGCTTCAAGCTGTAATACTGGTGCTTCAAACCAATCGACTTTTTTTCTTATTTCTCTGCATTAGTTTCCATGATGTTTCCTCCTATTGGTGTTGTTTCTAGTCTTGAATCTCTCAACATTGTCTTAAATGCTGCTTCTGACAGGGCTGGCACCTGGTCTGTAGTACTCTTATTTAACTGGAACTTATTTCTGATCAGCACTAGGTAACTTGGAAATGTCGTTTTACTTCTACGCAGTGGTTCCAAACATGCCGTTACTCTGGACCAGCGTTTCTCAACCTTGGCAACTTGAAGATGTGTGGACTTCAACACCCAGAATTCCCCAGCCAGCATTAAGTTGCGAAGGTTGAGAAACACTGCTGTGGACTATTGCAATAGAATAAAATGGTAGGTCCAAGCAGTTTTGCACTGAAGAGGGGGCAGAACAACTGATAACATAGTGGTAGATTCTACTGGCAGCCTGGGATCCCAGTTACTACTGAAGGATTCTCCTTATTGTTACCCACGGCCTGCCAACTGGCCTGAAATGTCTGGCTTTTGATCAAGTCTTGTTCCTGTTTTCTTTCCACTGAATAAAATCCAGCACACTTTCTGCTGGCAATGTGACTCCTGTCATTTGTTCCTTAATCCTGCAACCCCAGCATGATCTCCCAAACTCTGTTTTGAAGGGTGTGGAAGACCTCCTAGAGCCAATTTTATGGGGATGGGGTGGCTGCCAAAGAAAAGAACAAGACCCTTTGTTCATGCAGACTTCTTACATGACGTTGCTTTTGACCCAACGCTGCAGTGAAAATTTTGAATCTCACCTACCGGCCACATTTTCTTCAACTCACTTCAGAGTTCTTAAGGCATACTTCCAAATGCCTCTTTTCTCCACCATTGTCACTTTTCATTTGCAGCATTCCATTACTCAAATGGCTTTTCACTTTTCTTCCTTAAGCTTGCATTACGATACATCCATTCATCCTGGCTTTTCTTGATTTTCCTTCCTCCCATTTTCCATTTCTTTCCACTCTAACCGGGCATATCTTATAAATATTTATGATCAATAAATAATAAATATCCTACCCTTCCGTGAATCATGCTCCATGTGTCTAGCAATGATTGCACACACATAAAAACAGCAGACTATCATATCCCAGAAATAAAATGAAGGATGGGTACAGACCACCACTATGAAAGTGGGAAAAATAATATTAGGAAGGGGGCTGAGAAACCAGCTGACTTTCAGGCAAAGGGCATTTACTATTGTGTGATGTGGGAAGGGTGATTTCCCGCCCTTGTTCTGTAACTTTACACAAGGTAAGCCACGTCTCAAGTAGCATTTAAGCAGCCCATGCTTTGAAAACAAGGCCAAGAATGCTGCTGGCAATGACACTGAAGACTTTCTAACCAAACCTCCACCCCATGGTTCTTTAATTGCATATGGATGAGGACAGTGGGACCCCTGATGACTTTTTACCGATATATCATAGCCCTGTTTTAATGTTGGATGAATGCCTGATTGCTTAATGTAGAACAGACTATTCAATCTTTGGGCGGCTGAAGATCATGCCTGCATATGGTGAAAGGTAACAGAGAGCAACAAAGGACAGGGTGGTGATGAAATCCTATCACTGGAGGGGGTAAACCCATTTTTTTCCCTGTTTTGCCTGAGCTGGTAGGGGAATGTTCCTTTGTAGATGCCTTGAGCTTATCAGAGACAGCAGAAATGGATTTCCTTTTCTTTGGGGTGGATCTCCAAGATTTGGATGGCCCTGACCCTGCAGGTCTTTAGAAAGGCCCTGAAGATCTAGGTCAAGCTGTTATGTGTATCTTAGCAGGGCATGTGAATTATTGGCTCCCACACTGGGTCTGCCTTTTTAAAAATGAGTCTTATGTGCATTTTGATGTTTTCAGTCCTCTGCTAGCTACCAGTGTCCCTTGGTAACATTTTCTCCCAAGTTTCAGCCAAGCAGTCTTATGGGAGGGAGGTTCTGGGAATCATAAGAAAGAGGCTGAAAGCTGTATGCAAGCTGTGGGCCATAAGTGGCCCACTTAATAGAAAAGATAGAGCTAAACCCTCTGTATCTGCACATCCTGCCTCCCCCGGCCTTGTTCTCCTAGTGGGTCATTCAGAAGGGTCTGTCCTTGCATTCTCTAGCTCAGAGCTTTCCAAACTTTTCATGTTGGTGACACACTTTTTAGATATCTATCATTTCGCAACACACTCTTACAGCAGGGCACAAGGCAGGCACAAGGACCTGCGCGGAATCCTGGCAGGGCTTGGAGGCAGCAGCAGTTGCGACACACCCAGACACTGCAGCCGACACACTAACGTGTCCCGACACACAGTTTGAAAAGCTCTGCTCTAGCTGTTCAAAGAACGTACAAGAGTTTCAGATGGAATCTAGAATGGGTGCGCACATCTGACCCTCCCCTTCTGCTTCCCCTCCTCTGGACATTCAGTTGGGAAATCTGAAGGGGAGGTGCACTTAGGTTTGCCTGGACCTTGAGTACAGCTGCCAAGGTGATTGAAGACAGAATCCCAAATCATGTGGAGAAGCATACTCACATTTGAGCCAAGAGGGGTGTATCTTTTTCAGACCTCCCATCTGAACATATGAAAGTTGGGGAGAACATGTTCAAATTAATGCCTAAAAAGGACTTCACTCTTTACAGGTAGTCCTCGACTTACGACCACAATTGGGACCGGAACTTCTATCGCTAAGCGAGGTGGTTGTTAAGTGAGTCATGCCCGATTTTACAACCTTTTTTGCTGCGGTTGTTATGCAAATCATGTGGTCATTAAGTGAATCCAGCTTCCCCCATTGACTTTGCTTGTCGGAGCCGGCTGGGAAGGTCGCAAATGGTGATAACGTGACTCTGGGCCACTGCAACCTTCATAAATACATGCTGGTTGCCAAGCGCCTGAATTTTGATCACATGACCACAGGGATGCTGTGATGGTTGTAAGTGCAAGGACCAGTTGCAAGTCACTTTTTCAGCATCTTCATAACTTCAAACAGTCACTAAACGAATGGTTGTAAGTCGAGGACTACCTGTATATGATCTAGGACTGTAATATAACAGGGTCCCAGTTTGCCAGGTGAGCTATCTTCACTTTCCAGCAAGTAAGAGAGGTAAGTGTTTAGTGGGAGCGAAATGGGCACTCCATCCTGTATAACTGGAAGCACTAAGAAGTTAAGGGCTTATAACACAGAAAAATGGGATGACAAGCACGTCACTGGGGCAGAATCTGCATGGGGTTTATCAGACCTTTCCTGCTACGGAAAACAGTGTGAATTCCAGCTGTTGATCTACCTGCTGTTTCTCAATGGTGCAGACAACATCTTCCTGCTGCCTTCTACAAAAGGTAGCTAGAGAACCAGGCTAGTTAAAATTAATGATACGAACTGTATTCTAAATTGGGAAGTTTGGAGGACCGATTTTCAGTTGATAATTTGTTGGATAATTATGAGCTGAGCCTAAGGTTCTCTAGCGTTTGGGCTCCCTTGTGGTTCCCTTGGTGCTCACCCTAAATGTCTCTTGTTGCAGCTGTTACTTTCTTCTCCCACCGGATCTTACTGAAGCAGCACAAAGGGGGCGCTAAGTCCACTGGCAAATCCTCTCTCCCAGTGTGAGTTATTTATTCTAAGCCAAGCCCTGTATCTCTTCCCCTTATCTCCCCACTATTTATTTTTTTGTTTGTGATACCTCCCCAATTACCAGACTTCTTCAAAGGATGGGGTATCATTTGAATCAAAAGGTGCCTTCAGTGACCACCCCTCCCTTCTTCCCCCACATGTGGAGTGTACGCCTATTCCGGCCTTATAGAAGGGACGTATTCAGACCATTAACTCTCTAGATAAGCCCTGCCTCTGCTGACATTGCAGGAGAGGCATTGGCTGCCTATACTCAGAGGAACGTTGCAGGAAAAAGCCTCCCCACGTGTAACTCTAGGTGCACAGGCTTCCGTGTGAGCCAGGACTCTGTGTTACCTTGTCCAAGGAGGAAAACAGTGTTTGAATGTCAATGGGAGCAGGGTTTAATTGGAGAACTCCCGTGGTATCTAAGACTATGATGATGATGTTATATCATGGGCCATCTTTAGCTACATAAAGATATGAGGGAGATACAGAGAGGAACATGAGCCAGTGGCTTCAGCCTATTTCTCAAAACGTGAAAGACAAACCTTTACTTGTAGGAACTCCTCCTCTCCCCCCACCCCCATCACTTTATCAGCTCAGCACAATGAATATGTTGGTTGGCCCAAGGCTGCAAGAACCAGCATCAGTACACTGACTATTTGTACACACCCTAGACATTTGTCTCTAAAGTGAACAGAGACTCACCTTATTCTGGAATCAGCAGATTGCAAGGCATTAGGGCTTACTTTCCAAGTTTCACTCTCTTAACATGACAAAATAAAAACCGGACATTTGAAGGTGGGATGATTATTGCCTGAATTTCAAACAGTTAACATTAGCATGCATTCATTTTGCAGTGCAACCTGAATAACCAGTTGTCTGGGAAGTATGACTCTTGAATGTAGATTTTACTGGAAGCAAACTGAGATAAGCTGGTGAAGGACTGATCATCATCCTTGGGATGACTTTTTGGCTCTGAAATGCATTCTTAGTGCTTGGAGCCAAGAGAAAAGGAGGTGAGAATGGGATTTTTCTTGTTCTAGCAGAGGAGAAGACGACTAATAGGTAAAGGAGATAATCAGGCAAGGGGAATCGGGGCCAATTTACAGATTTTGGAGCTCAGCGTAACACCAGGTTTGGAGACACACATACCCTTGCACACAACTCTAGATTAACACTACGATATGGATTCTTGCAAAATGAGATGGAGGAGGAGGACAGTTTGCTTTAGAAGATATAGCCCTTTGCACTAACAAAATGACTTGGAGCACAACAGCGCACTTCACCACTCACTAAAATCCTGCTTAGGACAGTGATCCTCTTGGCCTGATCTATCTAGTGGGGTAACCTGAGTTAGCCTACAGATGAACCTGGCTTGCTCAAAATCCCCAAGCTACCTATAGGCTATCATGGAGTTGTAACCTCAGAATTAACTGTCCACCCAAAAGCCTTGTTAGCCAGAGGCAAACACGTGGTGCTCTCTTGGCGTGGAGCAACAGAGCAGGCAGCCATAGCCTCTTCAATTTCCCATCCTCAGATTGTTTTTGCTAGCACTGGGTTCCAATGTTGAACTCCCCTTAAACCAGTCCTGCCAAGGCCACATCTTTTCCACTCTTCTGTAGGCCAAGGCTGTGCAAAGTATGAGTCTCCAAACCAAATGAAGTTCATGAACAAGCTTCTGCTGTGACCTGAAAAGTTGCCTGAATTTGCTGGTGGCCAAGGACAGGGCGGGCGGAAAAGGCAGGCTATCAGGAACCTGGCTGATCAAGAGACATAACTATTGGGCCAGATTGGGTTGTGTCAATTTCAAATTCTACAGCTTGTTCCAAAAAGATTAATGGAAATGAAAAGTGACTGTACTAAACAGGCTCACTAAATTAAGAACTGCTCTTGCGGGCTGCATTACTACTAGACTCCATCAACCTTAGTCCAAATTGCTGCTCTTCATATGTATTCAATTTGTTCTCATAACCCCTAACTATTAAAGAAGCGTGCCAGAGGGGAGGCGTCTAAAATGTAGGGATGGTTAAGGGTAAATGGGTATCCAAAGTATTTCACCACCACCACCCCCAACCCTGCAGAACAGATCCTACCCACTAACTTTGGAATGCAGTCATTGACGTGCTATGCAAAATCTGGCATGGCCCTCACGCCAACAGAAACTCTTTCTCCCTTCCTTCCTTCCTTCCTTCCTTCCTTCCTTCCTTCCTTCCTTCCTTCCTTCCTTCCTTCCTTCCTTCCTTCCTTCCTTCCTTCCTGTATTTGCTGCAGCTTATAGAAATTGAAGTTCAGTACAAGATATCTGAAAGACACCAGGTGGGGGATGGATGGACCACACATATTGGACAGTGTGCAGCATACCATGACATGTTTTTGATTAAAGATACAAATAGCACAATTATGAGTGGCCTTGAATGGGTTGGCTCTTGCCGTTCAGAACCAGGATTGCTGAATATTATTTTTTTTAAAAATTGGATCAGGCCAGGTATAGGGTCAGGTCTGGTAGAGTTAGGACTTCAGGGTAGACAGTAGAAAAGAACTGATCCCTCTGCAGAAACTCTTTCCTCTTATTGTTTCGGCTATCTGACCCATCTGACCCCAAAGGTAACATAATTGCATCAATTGCAGCCCATCAATCAGTCAGTTGCAGATACAACTTACAGCTTTCCAGCCAGTCCACCCATCCGCGATTCCTATAGCTAGTGGACCAGGAGAACTGCATGTCATCATCATATAATAATCATGTTAACTATATGTAATTAATATAGCAACAGCACAGGAAAATGATTCTATGGAGCCAGAGCTGTGCAGGCATATCGAAGTTGCAACTGTAGCAAATATGTGTAGTTCAGGATTGGCATATTGCATTCCTGGAGTTGTCTGAGCTTGGTTGTGGGGCTGAAGATGTTTCATTACCCTACTAGGTGACATCATCAGTGCGGGTGCTGCCCTAGAACAAGTACGGTTAAGTGTTGGATGGCAATCAACACTAGAGGAGAGGTATGCTGCTTTCTACTTGTAGGCTTCCTGAAGTATCTGTTTCACCATTACAGGAGGGCAGGATAATGAGCTGGAAGGACCTTCTTTATTTCCTTACCAGACACATTGTTGGTTAAAGCAGTAACATACATAAGATCTACGAGGGGTTCCAGGGAAAGTACATTAGGGCATTATCTATTTTGTTCCTTCAGAGAAGGCAACCTCATCCTCTTACACTTGCTTTGAGTCCTATCAATATTGATAGGACTATCAAGTCCATTCTAGCTGCTGACCCTATATTGCACAATGCCAATTCTGCACAATTGGAAAAACAAAACAAAACCTCCTCCTGTTTTGCAACAATGACCACTGCACAGCTTCCGTGGAGTCTTCTAACCATCCCATATCAGCAAAACCACAGCACTGCTTGAAAACTTTCTTCTTTTTTCCTTGGTATTCTTGTGAAAGAGGAAGACGGCCTGCTTAACCCATAACACAAGGGGCTCCTCCCAAACCGTGTTGTCTTTCAACCTAGTGTTGCCACTAAATTAGGGCATGATTTAATTTAACATCCTTACATTTGCATAAGTAGCTACTGTTATTTCTGATTTCCAAGACTCTAGACACTAATATTTTAATTTTAATTTGCAAAAATGGAAAGCGTTTTGATGGTTATCTTTAGCGCATACACTTATTTTGATCTGTCCCCTCCTCCATCCCTGAAGAAATAGGTTTTGAGAGTTTTTGGAATAGTTTAAAAATGTATCTGACCATGGATTAGAGTGTGACGAAAAGAATTGGGTATCTACCTCTCCAGCATTGATGGAACAATCTACCAACCTTCAAGTCTTCTTAAAACGTCTATCTCTCTTCCCCAGAAATAGGCTTTGCATGATGAAAGTGGCAGATTCAATCTTTATTATTTATTTTATTTAATTCAATTTATATGACCGCCCATCTCCACCAACGGGAAACTCTTGGCTCTTCCAGGTACAAGAAAGGAGCAGAAAAATAGGAAACCATTGCCTGAAGTCATGGAAGGCCTATTAGTCCAAATACACCTTTTTTCCACTAGACATGTTGAACTTCAACCAATTGTGTCTAGTCCATTAAAGTGGGAATTGCAACAGTGATCTCCAGAGAGCTCTGGAGAGTCAAGAACTGGGCCAAGGCAGAAAAGAAAGACTGGCAGGCCATTAGTAAAATCATGTCTGATGGATGATGTTATTGATGATGTACTACAAAGGGGTCATAATAGAGTTAGGGAGCCTGGATGTTTTCAGTTCATATAATATTAAGGGGAAATACAGGATTTGAAACCTGGAGTGAAGCAGGTTTGGAAAATCTGTGACAGGCAGTTCAAAATGAAATGGCTAGAAAGCTTTCTATAAGTCGGCTTTACCTACTCTTAGATTTGAATGGACTTGATATAAATGAAATTGCAATGAATTTGAATACCTGCATTTTCCTCTGTTGTTTTTACCACTGTTTTTACCATTCTCTTGTGTTTGACTATTGGTTCAATATACTTCAGATATTTTCCAGCTGTATTTGGTGTCCACTGATCAGAAGATATCAGAATATGGTGTTTGATATGTCAATATTTGATACATAGTTCAGTGAACTTAGTAAAGAAAAAAATGGCACTGAACAGATAAAAACTACACCAAAACAAATCTGGGAATGAGGTCCATATTTCTGGAACTGTTCAATAGTTAGTATATATCTAGGTTATAAATACATAAACCTAGTTTGTGGTACCACAAACACACACACACACACACACACACAATATTTAGATTTTGGTTGATCTTAATAAGCTAATCAAGTTTGGATCTAATTAGCACTTATATGCCAGGTCTGTAGGCTGACTGAGAAGTTGCGGGGGATTTTTCCTACTTGGGTTTTCAGACACTGGGATTTACACCTGGACATTGGGTTTTTGTATTTTGGGTTTTAACCTTTTGTACTCTGTTCAAAGTCTGTCAGGAGTGGGTTGGCCTATAAATATTAAGAAATAAATAGATAGTGTACATGTTGGTCAAAAGCTGCACATCCAGGGTGAGGCCACTTTTGCTTTCTGCAATAGTTCATAGTGTATTTTGCAGTGCATATTTTGCAAAAGGAAGGGCTGGAAATAATTTTGCTTTTCCTAAACTTTAATCGAGGGCCAGTTTGGTGTAGTGGTTAAGGCATCAGGCTAGAAACCAGGAGACTGTGAGTTCTAGTCCCGCCTTGGGCACAAAGCCAGCTGGGTGACCCTGAACCAGTCACTTTCTCTCAGCCCTAGGAAGGAGGCAATGGCAAAACACGTCTGAGAAACCTGCCAAGAGAACTTTGGGGACTTTTCCAGGCAGTCTCCGAGAATCGGACACGATTGAACAGATTAAGAAAAAAAAATAGTCATGGTGATGAAAATAACGACCTTACCGTGATGACGCTGCCTAGCCTCTCCACACTCCTAGAGCAAGGTACAGTAACATAGAGTAAATGACCAACTATTTCCCCAACACACTTGGCTTTTCCTAAGTATTCAGCGTCTTTTCTGTTGACAGAAACAGTTAATGATTACAGACTGGGTCAGCCTGCCCTACTGCTTCTGAAGCAGCGGTACTTGGGCATAAGCCATGTTTTCCACATCCAGAGGAATGCAAACTTTATGTGTCCAGAAAAATGCTGGCTGTAAGTACCTGAGCACAACAAGATAAGGAAATAAAGTGATAGGGTGGGAAGTGGGCTGTACCACTTCAAAATTTGGGGAGGGAACATTTTACCTGCCTGAAACTAAGGGATAGGTGAGGCCCTAAGACTGATTATTTTTCCTTGGCTGGGACAAATTGTCATTTGGTCCCTCTTCTCCCAGCACTGCCTCTCTCAGAAACCATTCTACCTGCATTATCTACAGTAGAGCTTTCCAAACTTTTCATGTTGGTGACACACTTTTTAGACATGCATCATTTCGCGACACACTCTTACAGCAGGGCATCATTTCGCAACACACTCTTACAGCAGGGCACAAGGCAGGCACTAGGACCTGCGCAGAATCACAGCAGGTTTGGAGGCAGCAAGGCACAAGGCAGGCACTAGGACCTGTGCGGAATCACAGCAGGTTTGGAGGCAGCAAGGCACAAGGCAGGCACTAGGACCTGCGCGGAAGCCAGGAGGCAGCAGCCGCCTTGACACACCCAGACACTGCAGCCGACACACTAACGTGTCCCGACACACAGTTTGGAAAGCTCTGATCTACAGAGTAGACCTTCAGTTAAATGCAGTGCTCCTGTTCAAATGTTCAGCCTGCTAGTTGATACCATTCATTTTCTTTCCCTCCTTATTTCTTATTCCTTGCATGCACCCATGCACACAAGCATGTGCATACACGCATACAAAGTTTTCTGAGCATGGTCAATCTTCACTGGGTTGTTTTACAGCCCCTGCCCTACCCTAGCAATGCTAACATGGGCTGGAACACTCTGGTGTGAAATGACTTCTTCTAAATTCGAATGTGCAGCCTCTTGATCAGGTGGACTTGAAGGTAAAGGGACATTTGTCTCCATTCTGTTTTTTTTTAATGTTTCCTTTTCCTCTGGGAAATTATTTTGACCCTTCCAAGTTTCTCATGGTTTGAGACTGGGCAAACTTAGGATCTCTCAGCTCTTTTGTCCTTCCAGTCCTGTCTTCTTTGAAGTATGTCCAAGGTTGAGATTGCATTGCTCTGAGATGCCACATTTCTAAAAAGAAAAAAATGGCTTAGAAGCAAAGACTCCTAGAGTTGGAAAGAGGCTACTTGGGAAATCAAAAGTGTCTTTTCCTGGGACTGCGTGGAAGGGATGCAATCCTGGAAGAAGATTGGACTGCTTTAAGGAGTTGCAGACATGTGCTCTGTTTGCAGTCTGATGTGCACCTTTTTGCCTTCAGATAAGGAGTGCTGCCAGTCCTATAATTAAGGCCCATCATGTCCATGCCCCTCCTTTGCACAGGAATCCAAAGTAAAGCCTCCTAAGCAAATGACGGTCTAGGCAAGGGTTTCTCAACCAGGGTCCCATGGCACCCTAGGGTTCCGCAAGAGGTCACTAGGGGTTTCCTGGGAGATCACGATTTATTTTAAAAATTATTTCAAATTTGGGCAACTTCACATTAAAGAGGTAAGTTTCATTCTTTATTTTTAGTTTAAGAACATTGTTAATGCATATATACAGGCCTACCCATGAAACGAATATAATGATTTTGTAACTTCTGCCCAGTATTTGAGCCTGAATGTGCAGGGGTTCCCTGAGGCCTGAAGAATATTTCAAGGGTTCCTCCAGGGTCAAACAGTTGAGAAAGGCTGGTCTAGGCTTTGTTGAATGCAACCAACAAGAAGCCCACGCCTCTCTGGGCACTGATTCCACCATGAACCTGCTGTTACATCAGCATTCCTTGAGATCTTGCTAAGGTGCCTTGCTCTTGGACACCAATGATGCTGCTTTGTCCACAAATTGGCATTCAAAGACTAACTTCATTATAGCATAAACTTTGTTCAGAACTGACATCTGGATTTCCTCCTTGTTACATTTGCCCCTTTTCTCTAGATTTCAGATCTAATTTTTGTTGTTGTTCAGTCGTTTAGTTGTGTCCGACTCTTCGTGACCCCATGCACCATAGCATGCCAGGCCTTCCTGTCCTCCACTGTCTCCCGGAGCTTACTCAAATTCATGTTCATTACATCGGTGATAGATTATGCTTTTTTCTGTTTTTGTGCAGCGCTAAGAGAATGTTAGGGACTTTATAAAATAATATAATTATACGGTTATTATATCTCCTAATTCAAAACTTAGCATAACTGGGGTGCAGAACTAAATCCTTTCCTCGTGATGTGTTGTTTTTCTATTTGTAGGTAGCTTTCCCCTGGGAGAACATTCAGAGTCTCCCACGATCCGTTGATTGGCAGAAGTACTGTGCGTTGGCTTCGGGCCTCTAGTAAGTTGAAGTGTAGATAGGCCATGGATAAGTACATAAACACCAAGGTAATCAGAAGGATCTGTATCAGAATTAAATGTGTAATTCCAGTAAAGAAAAAACAAACAGCTTTTCTACAGAAACCTGTTTTTAGCTTCCTGCCCCCTCTCCTTAACTGAACCAACCACAATTATTTTGCTGGCTAATATTGGCAAGACAAGATAGGACATGCAATTTCCTGTCAAATCCCAGCTTTCTTCAAAAATTATTCATGTGGTTTAGATGCTGAAGATTAGGACTCAGTGAGACATCCTAGATAAAACACAACAATGACACGACCAAACCTTTGTGCAAAACTTCACCCATATTTTGTAAGCTTTGAACAGGAGTAAGTTCACTTTTCCTTTATTGTTTATTTATTCCATAATTAAGATTTTGCTCTGTGATATAGGAATATATCATTACTTCAGGTTTTAAAGTGCTTTCAAGAGGTTTTGGGGAGTGCTAAAAATTATACTGATTGAAAACAGAGGAATTATTATCCTTCTAGGGTAGTAACACCCTGGGCATTTCCATACCCCCACTGCTTACATCTTCTCCAATCCTGTGAAACAGTTGAAGATCAACCTGAAAAAGGCCTCAGTGCAAAGTCGACTCTGAAACAGTGTGAATCCCATAATGCTTGGTTTAGCTGATCATTTGCAGAGGACAAGTCACCCAATCAGGGCTCTGATCCCTCCAAGCTCTATTTGTCCATTTGGTGATTTCTAAATATTTATAGTGCTTGCTAGAAGAAGTTGGGCCAACAAGGTGCTACAGCCTTTCCTCTTCTCAGTGCAACACTGGTGGCAAAAACCAGTGAAATGTTGGTGATAACAACAGCCCAGGAGCCAGGAGGCAGAAGTTGTTGACAGTAGGGAAAAGTCTCACATCCAAGTTCACCAGAGCTTCAGGGTTGCAAGTTGAAACTGCATTTATTGTGTTTTTTGCAGCACCAGAAGTTGGCTCAGCTGCCCACTGATATCAATGGGATGCGGTGCTGATCCAAGAGTGATACCAAAGCCATATATATACTGTAAGTCCCCTAAGTAGGGCTATCGCATCTGGGTTGCAAAAATTCAGATGAATTGTACATGGCTGCAAAGGGTTAAATAATTATGTGTCCCTTTGGTGCCATTTAGTGGTCATCCAGAGTTTTGCAGCCTAGACCTGGTAGCCATAGATTTGAACATCTGTAATTCTGACCTATTTAAAATAAACAATGGATGAATTTGATAATAGACTATATAATGTAACTACTTATACTTAACTCACACACTCCTCTCAAGAGAGTTATTGGGATTTCACACCTTATTAGTGGCCAAGCTTCCAGAAGATCTTGCAACGAGGTTCCTTTAAACAAGGTTAACCACAATATGGTTGTGGCATTACATTGCATGAATTTGTAGCAATGTTCAGCAGCAACAGCTAACAGCGTTCCGCGCGCGTCATGCGGCCACATGACCGTGGAAGCGTCTTCGGACAACGCTGGCTCTTTGGCTAACAAACGGAGATGAGCACCAGCCCCTAGAGTCGGACACAACTGTACAAATGTGCGGGGGGAACCTTTACCTTTTTTTCAGCAGCAAATCCCATAATGAAGTTGTGCAAACTGTTCTATCATGGAATATTCCAACTCCAAAATGGGCAGGGGAATAAGCCATTTGGAGGTCAGACCTCTTCTGGAATACTCAGAACAGCCCATTTCAGAATCAGAACATTCTGTGACCACCTGTTTTGCATTCCCACACCCCTTCTCATGAATAGCTATGATGGTTCAGTCTGATGGGATTTGGAATTTAGTAACACCTGAAGGACTACACATAGTTCTTTTTGTTTTGCTGACCCCATTGGACCTGGACAATAGAATCAACAGGTGCTAAGTCACATTATCATAGACTTCCCCATTATGGTAATATCTTTGCATTTCTATTTAATTTGCACTAATTATTCCAGGTTTGCATCTATATGTACCAGTTAGCATAAGTGTGTGTGTGTGTGTGTGTGTGTGTGTGTCGGGGCGCGCGGATGGAGCGGCCTGCTTCTCTCTCCTAGGCACCAGTGATCCAAGTACTATGCAGTAAATAGACTCCAAACAGAAGTTATATCAAATATCCTATTTACTTTATATACATACGTATTTACAGATCACTTCCACAAGTAACAAATGATACACCATCAACGATACAGCTTTCACGAGGTAAAATGGGAATAATGGGAAATGAGAATGTCTCTGCATATATAGTGAAACTGACCAATCACATTATAGGTCACTCTCGTTATTCACCACACCCAACCTAACTCTAAGCACCTGTTGTATGAGTCACACACTGACACATCATTCCTACAACAATGGCTGCTAATTGGGTGACTGTGCAGAATATTTCACCTCTCACCTAGAAATCAAGCCTCTCTGTATAATTTATATCTAGCAGTAAATTCCTGGGTTTATCAAACCCCAACACCCCTTCAATTTACAATAGATATTACATTCAATTGTACAGAATAGAAGACATACACATTTGAGATATACACATCCTATATCTCTCTAAGCTTAGAGGCTTTGTCATCACATCTGCTACATTACACTCAGATGGACAATATTGCAAATCTATACAATACAGTACAATACACTTCCAATTATTGACTGATCACATATTCTTGATCACATGAAGTTTGGTCATCATCTCCAGTCTCTGTTTAACAAAATCTGTTGTCATCGGGGTTGAAACTTCTTTACACTGTTCCATATTGTTCTCTCTTAGCAGTGCTTCAATTTTCTTCCGCTGCTCTAGAACATAACCCCCATCAACCTTCTGAATACCCACGCCTAGGTAATTCATAATTTCTCCCAGATCTTTGACATCAAAGTGTTGTTTCAGATTTTCAGTAAATTCAATTACCCTGCTTTGATCTTTCGCTATAAGACACAAATCGTCTACAAATATCAAAAGCAAAATCTGTTCATCATTTTCACATTGCTTTACATACAGACATGGGTCAGCTATACTACACTTGAATCCCATTCTTTATAATTCCTTATCTAAAGTTAGATTCCAGCAACGTGCCGATTGCTTGAGTCCATACAATGCTTTCTGCAACTTGTATACCCTTCCTGCAATCTTTGATTCATACCCTGGGGCTTCAATCATATAGATCTCTTCATTCAAATCAGCATGCAAATATGCTGTTGTGATATCATAACAGTGTGTGTTTGAGACCTCCTTTGTTCTCTACTTGGGTGAAGCATTTCATCTTTTAGGAGAAGGCAAAAGTGGACACATCAGTTAAAATTTGAAGGGACAGTAACACATGGAAGAGAACTAAGTACATAGATCTCATTCACATAAACCCAAGCTTTAAAATTTGTCATATATAGGCTGACCATATTTTCTTGAGAGGAAAACGGGACCCTAACCTACCCACGGCTCACCGGACAAAGTGGGCATGCACGTGTGGGCGCGTGAGGGGCACGCATGCATGCAAGCACGCTTCACCACAGGAACTTTCAAAAATGGGACAAAATGGATATTTTTCTTAAAACGACGGGACATTCGGGAATTGTTTAGAAAACGGGACTGTCCCATTCAAAACGGGACGTATGGTCAGCCTACTCATATACCATTTAGTATAGCCTTCCATAACTTAGTATCTTCCAGATGTGTTGGAAGTATAGACCTCCAGAATTCTCCAACCAGCATGGTTGTTGAAGGCTGGCTTAAAGTTGCCTGGAGTGGGAATCAGAGGTTGCTGTAGATCTGATACCATCACTACCACTAGCACAAGCTGAAGCATTCTCATACAAGAGGTAATGGTTGAGTTGTGGCTAAAGCTTGCATTCATTGGTCTAATCCACTGGCGGAGAGAAATCCACATGGATAAATTAATCTTTTTGGAATAAGCTTTTAAAAACAAAATTTCATGCTAGATTCTGTATGCTAAATACTTGTATCTACCCTAGGCTATTGTTCAATGGTATAGAAATCCCAGCACATAATAAATGTAATGGCATGAGTCATATTTTTTTATTGTTCCAGGGTATACCCTATCATAGATAAATGCTTTATTTAAATTTAAATATACAATATAATGAAGTCATGTAGGACCCTAAGCCATGGTTTGCTACTCATGGTTTGCTGAGTAAGTTGGTTACCATGTAGTTGGTTCACATGTAGTGCTAAGTTACAAATCACAGTTTACAAACTGTAATAGATGAGTCCATACAACACACTAAGCCGAAATCAAAACAAAGCATATTTAGGCTTAGTGAGATGTGTAAACTTAGTCATATGATCGAGCAGTACCCAATTCTGTCACACCTCTTTTTCCTAAGCAGTTGCATAAGACATATTCATCAAGGAACACAACAGGAATTAGTTCAAGCAGGATCTACTTTTAGCCAGAGAGATACTAATTTGGAGTGAGGTTTATACTGACATGCAGACTTGGCTTTCTCTGGGGTAACTGAGAATCATGTTTTTTGTGGTTTTGTCATTTTCAGCCAAACAGCAAATGGGAAATGAAGGGTGAATATTACTGTGTTTTTCATCTTAAAGTCATCTAGAAAACTTGCTCTGTGTTAGGAAGTTTTGTTTTCACCCTCTGTTTTGTGAAACATTGCATGCCAGACATTCTCCGTTTTGAGCCAGATTTATATTTAGTACTACAAGTGATTGCTAAATATAAGTAATGTGAATGATACTAACTGCTCTTCATTCCACAAGTTAGCACAAGGGGATGATGTGTTTTTGGCTTGAACTTGGATTAGAATTCCTGGATGGCTGTCGTTGAGCCAAGAACATGCATAAATATGGATTTCAAAGAGTCCCGTAAAGCACTTCGGAGTCCTTTTGTTTCAGAGGGGAAAATGAAGCACCATATGTGCCAATGACTGACAGATAAAACAGGGGGCTTTTTGTTTCCTAAAACTGATTACATAAAGATTGCTACCTGAGGGCACTTTCATCTGTTGAATCTTGACTATTGAATTCAAGTTCCCACACAGATGTTGGTAACGTTGTTGATTTATTTGGAACATTAAACAGAACTTGCTGGAGGGATTCTTAACCTAGGCCAACAGAAGAGGTTGCTAATGCAAAAGCCTTAAGGTACCTCTCCTCTCCAGGTCCTTTAGGGCTGTAACGTTTGTGAAAATAGACAGTAAACTTGGATATGGGCATCTGCCAAGGCCCATATGGGTCTACCGTCCGTCTTCCACAGCCTGTGATTCTTTTCCTTCTCTTTGCTACGTGAACCCGAAAGCTACCAGGGGAAGAGAGGGGGTTGCAGCTGAAAGCTACACAAACTGAAATAGCAGACTTAATTTAGTGTGTCTGAATATAAGAAAAGTATCCTCAATCTACCATATCATTTCTGAAGGCTTTTTTTTTCTACAGTATGGTTATTAGTGTATTCTGCAATAGCGTCTGTTGTGGTTTCTGAAGGCATGTATATGAGCAAACTGATCACAATAGGAAAATGCTTGAGTTTAATTCACAATGGCCCTAGCTGTACCTAACTGCAAAATAAATGCAATTTAGATGTGACCAACCTGGTAGTAATGATTGTAGCTTAGTGGTAGAACATTGCATGCAAATTAGGACTGCACAATATGTCTATGAAGGTTCTCAGTCATCCAGGTGGAATTGTCTGTAGCTTGAATCATGTCAACTGGATTTCTATTTTCTTAATGGAAACGTTTCGCTCCTTATCCAAGGGGCTTCTTCAGTCTGAGCAAAGGACTGCACAATGGATTCCAAAGAGATGCTATAAGGCATGTTAGGAGGACCAAAGCATTCCATCCATTCTTCATTAAAGAAGCTGCACTTTTGAAAGGCTCAGCATGGCTACCTCAAGGGCAGTCCCAGCAGAAGTGTTCTTTGTTGCCTTCTGTAATGACTCCAACTTCAATGCCCCAATAAACACTTCTCAATGCACTTCATTGAAATGCAGAATAAGCTTTATTAAGGATACATGTAAATTGAAACACTCCCAAAGATCCAAATGCTGGATTCCCGCCAAACAGCCCTAACTTAACTCTCCCCCCTGCGTGCCAATTTCGCAGCGCGTATGATGTCAATGTCCATAACTTTCCCTCTCCGTTCTCAGGCCTCCAACTCCTGCAGGTGGCCGACATTGGCACCGCATTCCACAGTCTTCGATGAAAACCACAACACTGTACTTGGCACAGCTCACCCCCTCCTCACAGTTCACAAGCTGATACTAACGCTACACAATTAATGGCAGGATTCAACTATGAACCCTGACACCTGCGTCATCAGCAGAGACAGCTATGGAAGAACTTTATGAGCCTCCTAAAGGACACAGCTGCTTCAGCTCTTCAAGAAGGACTGCTTTACTCATGCTAACATACTTTACCAAATGTCTTTTGAATGATTTGCACAGCCCTAATGCAAACAGTCTTAACTTTAGTCATCAGTATCTCCAAGAAAGGCTTTAAAGACTCTGGGTTTGAAAGAGATGTGGCATTCCAGATGTGGCTGAACTACTAGTCCCATAGGAAGCAGATATCCTATGGATACCCCAGTTTAAGGCTTAGGGATTGTGAGAGCTGTAGTTCTGCCACATCTGGAGGGCAACAAGATCCCCACTCCTGGTCTACATTGTTGGAAATATTAATTTTGACGTATCAATACTCTGATGCTTCACTTTGGCTGGATTAGACTCCCAAAGTATTTATTAAAACCATGCTTTAGCACAGTCATGCAAAACTTTTGGTTCAAAAATAGAGTACAAGCCATACATATATGATGGTCAACCAGCCATTATATCTGACCACTCTTCAGTAAAGCAAATCCAGGGATCTGTTAAGCACTTTCTGGCTTGCTAGAACTAGGCTTCTCATATTGCACTAGGCCATGGTGTGTTTAGTTAGGATTTATTAAATAAACTACAACTCATGATTCAGAAATTGAATGAGTGGGTTCTTATGTAGATTTGTGCCAAGAATTTTGTATGACAAGGGGTTAAATTATTGTATGTACTAATTTTATCTTGATGTTGTCTTTCCAATTTACCATTGATTAGCATTGACCTCCCGCTGTAATAAGAAGATGCTACCATACAATTAAGAAGGTCTTGCTTCATAGACTACCTGGATGTATTTAAAGGGACAATGGATATGTATTAAAACTGGAGGGAATTGAGAAGAAAGCAGAGAAGGCAGCATTAATGATCACTGAACTGAAATCTTCTCTAAAATCACTTACATGTGACCCTTTGACCACAAAAGCAAATATTTAAAAATTCAGTCTCAAACCTTCAAGATTGAGTATAGTCAGAAATAGCTGATTGCTGCCCCATGGGGTAAGCTGTGTCCCTGCAGCTTCTCAATAAATAATTAAGGAATGCTGACCATGTGGTGATAGAGTGTTACTGAGGTTTCCCAACAGAAAAAAATTCTGTATGAAGGGTTGGAATTTTTTTCTAGCCCCAGGTACCATTGCACAATCTCCTATGATGGATCACATGTCCTGCAAAATGGTGAAAGCTCAGGACATTTCAGCCTCCTATCACGAAGTTTTAGGAGGCTGAAGAATATTTACAATCTCTTGTGATATTGGCAGTTGACCATGTTGCCAGCTGGTAGGCTGACTTTGCCAAAGAAGCCTATTGATTCCTCCAGGAAGAAAGAATTAAGAGGGCTTCCTGTCTCATTAGAACTTTGATTGAATAATAACATCCACCCAAGGTGAAGGCTGCCTTGCATTTATCATCTTGCCCTTTTATCCTGATTGTCTGAACTTCTAGTTCCAAGCTCCTGATTTGCTGCAGACTTCTGCCTGCAGCTCTGCATGGCTGCCTATATCTGTTTTATATCTTTCCTTGTCCACCTTCAGTCTACATTAAAAAGTCCTCAGTGCTGTCCTTTTATGCACTGAATAATGAAACTCTAACCGCCCAGAGTCCCCAGGTAAGGAGGAGATGGGCGGTGATACAAATTTAAATAATAAATAAATAAATAAAGTACTACTAAGATACGTTCTTAAATATTATTTGTTTCTGTTGATTGCCCTAGACCAACCTGATGCCCTCCAGATGTTTTGGACTGAAATCCAACCACAGATTGCTTGTCCCAGGCTAGAGATTACATTACCTGGATTGATACAGTACTATAAGCGCAATACAAGGAATCTTACAATTTCACACTGTTGTACCTACTGGAATGCTGTATGAAATCTCACCCAAAGCAAAATTTGAGTCCAACATACAGTATATGACTCCTGAGAAAAATTACCAAGGAACTTCTTAGGGTGCAAAAAAAGGCCTCAACAATATTTTTAGGAGATCTGCACATTCCATTCTCTTGTACTAGGCTGGCAGTATTCCCCACATCTGCATTAATCCAGGGCATCTGTGGTGATGAAGATGAAGATGAAGATGAAGATGAAGATGAAGATGAAGATGAAGATGAAGAAGAAGAAGAAGAAGAAGAAGAAGAAGAAGAAGAAGAAGAAGAATTACTACACTTGCATGCTACCAAATCTAATATATTCATGGAAGTTTACAACAGCAGAGAAACAAAATAAAAGATTTGAAGAAAAATAATAATATGCAAGACAGTTTATAAATCAAAACAGACATCACAACAATATACTACATAATACCAATAAACAGAATACCAAACTAAGACTGGGGGTGCCATTACAGGATAGTACTGAAAAATGATTAGATTAGATAAGATGTCTATGCTTGTTGCTTATTTTTATTTCTAATCTTGTACGCTATCCAGAGTCCATCAGGACTGGGGCTGGGCTCTAAATTTGTCAAAAATATAAATAATCCTTTCAGTTTCAGATGCCATACAATCATTGCTCAAAGGCTCTCAGTACCAGTATGGGCTTCACTACCTTCCACAGATTATCATCAAGGGGGACAACTTAGCTTCCAGAGGGAGACTGTTCCAGAGTATGTGTACCATCACTGGAAAAAAAAGGTTTTCTTGCTTCAGCACCATGAAATTTGGGTACCACAAACAGCTTCTCCCAGATGATGCCAAGCCACACAGAGCTTTATAAGTCAAGCGCTGGGTCCGGGGTTGTAATATAAACCTGACTACAGAAGCTAAAATGGATAATTCTTAGCAATTCCATTACAGAGATGCATGAGTTTAAAAGGCTATAAGACCTAAATATACCGATTCCCTATTCTAATTCCCTTGGAAGTGACAAATCAGCAAGATTGCAGATGATGGACTCAAATTATAATCATATCCACTATGCATACTGTATCAGGCATTCTAAGGTCCCACGAGATGTTGAAAACAAAACTGAGATATGCTTTTCAAGATATAAACTGCAGGCTGTTAAAGTTGGGGCAAAATTATTAAATGGGACAGAGCTGAAATACTCCGTTGACTTTTAGTAAAAACAAAAACACTACCATCGCTCAAACATAGAGAAGTTCGTAAGCCACATAGAAAAACTCAATCTGCCAACTGTCATCAATATGGCTGAAGGCCTAATGACATATTGCATTGATTATTTCAATTAAAAAAAAATCCCACAGTTGCTTTGCCAGTTAATTTCCAGGCACAATATAAGATGTTGTTTTAAACCTATAAGACCCTAAATGGTTTCTCGGTTATTAACCAGTCCAGAAATAAAAGTAAATAGGAAAAGCCCTCTTTTCCCAAAGTTGGTTTGCTGGATACCCACACAGCCCGCTCCTGTCTTGTTCCAAGCTTTGAAAGGTCCTCCAGCAGCTACACTCAGTTCTGCTGTTTTTAGGAGAAAGGTCAAAACTTCATCACTTACCCACATCTTGTCAGTTTGAATTAGTTGATAGTTAAACATATAACTAAAAGTGTATTAGCTAGTAATCAACATATAAATAAAAAATAGATTAACTGTTAGTATATTGCAATATTTTTATTGTTAATTGGCTTCAGTGCCCTCTAGGCAGAAAGATGGGATATAAAGAGGAAAAAGAGGAGGAGGAGGAGCAGCTGCAGCCAGAGATTATTGTAGTTATAAAGAAACAAGTACAGGTAGTCCTCGCTTAACAAACACAATTGGGCCCGGAATTTCGGGTGCTAAGCAAAGCGGTCATTAAACGAATCCGACCCAGTTTTATGACCTTTTTGTGGTGGTCATTAAGCAAATCATCGTGGGCATTAAGCAAACCACGTGGTTGTTAAGCGAATCACATGGTTCCCAATTGATTTTGCTTGCCAGAAGCCAGCCGGGAACATTGAAAATGGCGATCACGTGACACTGCAACGGTCATAAATGTGAACCAGTTGCCAAGCGCCCAAATCACAATCACGTGACCGTGGGGATGCTGCAACGGTCATAAACGTGAGGACCAGTTGTAAGTTGTTTTTTACAGCACCGTCATAAGTTCAAACCATCACTAAACGAATGGTCATTAAGTGAGGACTACCTGTGTGGATAATTGACACTGCAGTAGCTGGAGACAGAAGGGTCAATGAGAAAGTACTAGAAAAAGTATGGGAATACAAATACATTCAAATAAAAATTAAGCAAATGTTGAAAATGAAAGTAGTAGTGGTACTAATGGTGGTGACATATCAAAAGATCAAAAGAGCTCATCAATTACACAAAGTTGCATTACTTGGAATAGTACATATATTACAATGGCATCTTTGACTATTCTAGATCAGATAGTCAAATGTACCAAATCCAGTGAGAACTATCTGGTAGACTGTAAATGGCCATAATGATAATACCTCTCTCCCCCTTGCCTAGGGTCGCATTTTAAAAAGATCTTTATGTCTCTGTAAGAGATGCAATTGATGCATAATTTATTTCTGACAAAACAGAGTTATCTAGAACATAGTAACTGCCTGGCCTGTGACATATTCACAATTAAGTATTTACCTATTTACCTAAGGCTACAATCCTGTGCACATTTTCCTGGGAGTAAATCCCATTGAAGATCCCAAGATTTAGTGTCTGCATAATCCTAAATAAAATTATTTTTTAAGATGCAAATACGTAAATACCCATGCAAAATACTTCTGAGCAAGAGGCATGGGATCAGCCTTCATTGCAGCAATCCTGTGCACATTTACCTGTCAATAAGAGCAGTGTTTTTCAAACTTGGCAACTTTAAGATGTGTGGACTTCAACTCTCAGAATTTATGCTGACTGGGGAATTCTGGGAGTTGAAGTCCACACATCTTAAAGTTGCCAAGTTTGAAAAACACTGCCTTAGAGAGTTCTGTGGTTTCTGTGTAAATAAATGGGCTAAATGTAGGTTGCAAGAAGTCAAGAGTCTTAACCAAATGTATGTATGTATTTTTGTGCAATTTATCTCCTGCTTCAATTCTCACAGATTCAAGGCACTTTGCCTTCCCCTACAAAAGGAACATGATAAATGCTATACTACAAATGATCTCTTCAGTTTAGAATTGTTAAGATAACTTATCCATTACCACTGTCATCATTAATTTTTAAAGCCTTTTCACCTAAAACCACTGAGACTCTTTTCATTGTGGTGGGATAGAAATTTAATGCATAAATAAAAGCATAATAAGAGTCCCAGTGATACACTTGTATGTTGCAAATCAAGGGATCTGTCCAACACAGTTGCCTTCCTTTAAAAGTGCAGATCTCTATATTAATTTGCCCCCTAAGAGCCTGTCTTCCACATAGCCTTGGCACAATCATATCCCAACAACCCCAGCTTTCATCTTTCATCCCTTTGTCCCCATGATTTTGCTCAGACTTCATCCTGAGCCTGAGAGTACAATAGCTTTAAACTGCCAGTAACTGCACTGGTATAAAAATAATATTTTCTAAGGCTGTGCAGTGCTTCAGAGTTGATTTTGAAAAGATGCTTGGATAAGAGACCCCCAGGTAATACCACAGCAGCATGGCATTCTGAAAGGTAAAATAAAAGACCACACTATAAAGGAAGGCAATGGCAAACACCTTTTGCATTGCTGCCAAGGCGACTACATGGATGTGCTCATGCTGTCACAAAGTCAAGGTCAACTCAAAGGAGACTTTATCATATCTGTTAACTAGGCAGCCTCTAGGGCAGAGCTTTCCAAACTGTGTCGGGACACATTAGTGTGTCGGCTGCAGTGTCTGGATGTGTCGCGACTGCTGCTGCCTCTGAGCCCTGCCAGGATTCCATGCAGGTCCTAGTGCCTGCCTTGTGCCTTGCTGCCTCCAAACCTGCCCTGCCAGGATTCCACGCAGGTCCTAGTGCCTGCCTTGTGCCTTGCTGCCTCCAAACCTGCTGTGATTCCACGCAGGTCCTAGTGCCTGCCTTGTGCCCTGCTGTAAGAGTGTGTCACGAAATGATGCCCTGCTGTAAGAGTGTGTCGCGAAATGATGCATGTCTGAAAAGCGTGTCACCAACCTGAAAAGTTTGGAAAGCTCTGCTCTAGGGGATCCTGGTACAGATCAGGAGCATGTCCCTATGGAAAGAATGGATTCAATCATACACCATATTGCTGCCTTAATCCAGATTGTAGTCCTCTACAGTAGCTGCTTTTTAACTAGAGTGGTAGTTGTTCTTGGTACTAATGGTGGATTCCCTTCTGGGATAAAAAGCAGGGCCTAATTTACTGTATATTGGGTTAAATTTTCTTTCCTCTCTTATTCTGCATTTATTTGTTTGTTTGTTTGTTTGTTTGTTTATGAAATTTACAGTATATAGCTGCCCATCTCACAGATGGGCCTGCACCTAAGGAAGCAATCCTACCTTTAGCTTCCAGCCTATGTTAGCCCTACGTTTGCAATACTATGAACATATACTTGAAAATAAGTACCAACGAAAGATGAAAAAAGGGGCTTATTAGCTTAAAATCATGCTCATTAAAAGTAAAAGGACTGGAGAATTGTAATGTTTTTTTTCATTAGTTTCAGTGGGATTTATAACACGTTTTTACATTTACATAGGTTACTTTCTGTCAATGCACTCAAGATAGTTTATGGTTTGAAATAAGAACTTGCACTTCGAAGAGACGTGATACCAACAGAGAAATGAAAGGGGAAGAAGTAAGTAAGTAAAATTCCAGTACCTAAATAGTTTCCTCTGTTACATAATAATACAATATTTAATACCCATCATAGCTCCTCAACAGAAAGGGGCAAACAGCAATCAGTCCCAGCTAAACCAGTACATTAACTTTGGTCTTTTGGATTCTATATATTTACTCTTACCTTCCTCAAATTAATGCTTTTGGTATGTGTTGGAACCACAGCTCTAGAATTCCTGGCCCTTAGTTAAGAAATCCTGGTTCAGAGGCAGGAAAAGAAATAAATGCCCTATTTTAAGTAGTAAAAAATGGTAAATATCTGGCAACTCACAAAGTCTGGATGGCTTCTATGATGGTGTGAAGATTCCTCTATGCAAGCAAAGAGATCTAGTCCAATCTGCCAAGCTATTCCAAATTAACCCCTCATCCAAGCAAATGTTTAACCCATGGCATCCAGTTTGCAGCAGGAGCTATGAGAATCCAATATGCCCCATGCTAAAACTGCCAACATGACAAGTAATATAAGTCAAGCATAATGTGAATGGATAGCAGGCAAGAAGATTGCATGTAATGAGAGTAGGAACACCTCTATATGTGTGCATACACAAACACACATACTGTATATCAACCAAAATGAAACAAGACAGTTATTCAGTTCCCATCCATATGACATATAGGATGGGAATTCCCAAACATTCAGAAAGCTGGCATATGTAATGTACAGGTAGTCCTCGCTTAATGACCACAATTGGGACCGGAATTTTGGTTGCTAAGTGAAGCGGTCATTAAGCAAATCCAACCCAATTTTCTGACCTTCTTTGCAGTGGTTGTTAAGCAAATCACATGGTTCCCCATTGATTTTGCTTGCCAGAAGCCAGTCGAGAAGGTTGAAAATGGCAATCATGTGACCAGGGGATGCTGTGACGCTCATAAATGTGAACCAGTTGCCAAGCACCCAAATGATGATCACATGACCGTGGGGACACTGCAATGGTCATAAGTGTGAGGACCAGTCGTAAGTCAGTTTTTTCAGCACCGTCGTAAGTCCAAACTGTCACTAAACTCTCTGCCCCTCATCCAAGATTTAGCACATGCACGCTGTTTGTCCAGAGCTCGAAATATCATCAGTGATGCCTCCCATCCTCATCATGGTTTGTTTTCTTTGTTACCCTCTGGGAAGAGGTTCCGCTGTATCCGATGTAGAACAGCCAGATTGGGAAACAGCTTTGTCCCCCAGGCTATTGGATTCTTGAATGCCAAATAGGTTCTTTTAGGTGAAATATGTTGGATATGTAAAGAATGTATATTTTATAGTAACTATGGATTTTTTATTAGTATTTTAGTGTTTGACTGAAATTGTGAGTTAAAGAATGTATATTTTATAAGAATGTATATTTTATCAGAATGGGTATTTTATAGTAGTTATGTTTTTTTATTATTATCATTAGTATTTTATTGCTTGAGTGAAATTGTGAGCCAACTGCAACGAAATTTCATTCTATTGTGCACTTGTATAGTGTATAGTGGGATGACAATAAAGTTGTTATTCTATTCTATTCTATTCTATTCTATTCTATTCTATTCTATTCTATTCTATTCTATTCTATTCTATTCTATTCTATTCTATTCTATACGAATGGTTGTTAAGCAAGGACTACCTGTAAAGGAATACTGTTGATTATTTATGAGCCGCACCTGGCAATATCAACTGAGATTGATGGCAATGCCATAGATGATTGTGCTACCTACCTGAATATCTGGACCCTCCCATCTGAAGATGGTCAACATACATAAAATACATTACCTGTAAACCCAAATAAGTGATGAATAGGTTTTATCTGGGCAAGCACAAGATTTAACACACATGGACCATGTTATTCATTATGTATTTATGCATTGATAGTCTGCCTTTCCTCAACGGAGTAAACATGGTTCTCTTGTCAGCCCTAATTTGGTCCAAGTCCACCTAATGAACATGCTCACCAATGGTACATGGGAGCCAGACATGTCTGTAAGAGGGCAGGACCATTTGTGCCCCTCTCCTGGGATATAACTAGACCAGAGGTAGAATCATCTGACATAGTTCATTATGAATACACTGAATCAATGAGAGGTTCAGAATGATAATTTCCCCCTGTAACCTACATTAAAGTTTATTTTGCTTTTCCTAAAACCCATAGTAAAAGCTAGAAGGCCATTTGTCTGAGAAGCTTTCATTTGAATTCTTACAGAGGAATAGGATTCAGTGGCCTAAATGTCCCCTTCCAACTCCATGATGCTCTGAAGGTACAATTCTCATTTCATGCTCTTTCCTCACTCTCTTCTAATGTTCTGACTGCGAGGGATGCCAAAATGGCAACAGCTGGGCACAGAGATGTGCAGAACTACAGAAACAATTACAAGCAATTATTCCCATAGGGTGTGTGTGTCAAAAACAGCCTAACATAGGCTGAGCATGTTCTGGGGTCATAGAAAGGTGATAGGGGGGTGGAAAACTGAGCAATAGGGGAGTGGAATGGAGTTGCTGGAATTCTGGACAGGAAATACAGTAGCTTATCCTGCAACGTCTCCCTTGTTCGATTTGTTCTCTGGTGCTTTCACTCTGAAGCTCACTCCAATGGCTTCTGAGTTGGGGCTGAGAACTAATGCTGGAAATTGACCCCAATTGGTGGCAGTAAAGAGATGTTACAGCGACTCACAGTGATTCTCCTCTCATGGAAGTCTGGTATTGTGGGTATGTCCTCAAGATGTTTCCCTCCACTTAATTAAAGAGACCGATAAGTATCTAGGTGGAGTTTGCAGATATGTCCAGAATGAGCAGCTCAGACTGGTTCACTGCACCTATTGTTGAACGCCAAGATATACTATCAGATTAGTACATTCTATGTACCTATTATAACACTATGTCATCATTTTACATGGCAACTTATAATTAAAGCTAAAGCTCGAAACAAAACTATTTGACATGGGATATGTTGCCTTAAATGCTTTCATGGTTACTTTGGGTTTGGTCTTCTGTGTTATTTATTAACCCCTTGTAAACTCCTATTTAGCTACTGGGGGGGGTTGTTCTATTTATATGTTTCAGGTGTGCTTGGCAGAAGAATACCTTTTGAACTTGGAGGCACAGGAAGAGGAATAAAAGGAAGAGGGGAGGAAATGATCAGGTGCAGCTCCATAATTTCCCATAATAAAACTTATCTGATAGGCATGTGGGAGAAAGCTGCAGAGATAAAAAGCATCACCGACATGGGAAGGGAAGAGAGAAAGTGTTATTATTTATTTATTTAATTAATTAATTAAATTTATATAACCGCCCATCTCCCCCAATGGGGAACT
Source organism: Charina bottae (assembly GCA_023362775.1). Taxonomy (NCBI): domain Eukaryota; kingdom Metazoa; phylum Chordata; class Lepidosauria; order Squamata; family Charinaidae; genus Charina; species Charina bottae. The sequence goes on along the minus strand of JALMGJ010000003.1, from coordinate 105,872,787 downwards.
CTGGACGGTTTACAATAAAATAGTTAAAACAAAATATAGAACATCAAAATACAATATATAGAAATAATAAATAATTATAAATCCAGATGGACGATGGAATTAAAACGAAGGACATTATAAAGTTAAGGAGTTACCCACCCCCATGAGGAGCTATCCTTTCCTCCTTCCCATGCCAGGCGGCAAAACCAGGTCTTCAGCTCTTTCCTAAAGGTCGGGAGGGAGGAGATCTGTCTCAACTCTGGGGGCAAGATGTTCCACAGTGTGGGTGCCACCACAGAGAAGGCCCATCTCCTAGACCCCATCAGATAACATTCTTTAATTGATAGGGTTCGTAGCAGGCCCTCTCTGAATGACCGGGTGGGGCGGGTCGATAAAATGGGGATAAGACGGTCCTTCAGGTATTCTGGCCCCATGCCATGTAGGGCTTTAAAGGTAATAACCAACACCTTGAATTGTACCCGGAAGCAAACCGGCACCCAATGCAGCTCGCGGAGCAAAGGTGTTATATGTGCAGATTTTGGTGCACCTAAAATTGCTCGCGCAGCCGCATTCTGCACCAGCTGAAGCTTCTGGATAGTCTTCAAGGGTAGCCCCATGTAGAGCGCATTGCAATAATCTACATGGGAGATGACGAGAGCATGAGTGACTGTTCGGAGGGCGTCGCGGTCCAGGAATGGGCATAACTGGTGCACCAACCAAAGTTGTGCGAAAGCCCTCCTAGCCACGACTGCCACCTGCTCTTCGAGCAGGAGTCATGAGTCTAGAAGGACCCCCAAGTTGCGCACCGGTTCCGAATGGGGCAGTGCTACCCCATCAAGAACCAAAGATGATAATTTCCCAGAAGACGCTAGGCCATCAATCCACAGTCACTCGGTCTTGCTAGGGTTCAATTGTAGCCTGTTATTCCCCATCCAGGCCCTCACAGCCCCCAGGTACTGGGACAGGGTGGTCACTGCATCACTTACTTCACCAGGGATGGAGATGTACAATTGAGTATCATCCGCATACTGATGATACCTCATCCCATGGTGTCGGATGACCTCGCCCAGCGGTTTCATGTAGATGTTAAATAGGAGAGGAGAGAGAACCGAACCCTGCGGCACCCCACACAAGAGGGGCCTAGGGTCAGATCTCTCCTCTCCTATTACCACCGACTGGGAACGGCCTTGGAGGAAGGAGGTGAACCAGCGCAAAACTACGCCGCCCACCCCCAACTCCCTAAGCCGCCCCAACAGGATACCATGGTCGATGGTATCGAATGCCGCTGAGAGATCCAAGAGAGCAAGGATGGATGCACTACCACCATCCCGCTCCCGCCAGAGATCATCCGTAAGCGCGACCAATGCAGTCTCCGTCCCATGTCCCGGCCTGAAACCTGACTGGAAAGGGTCTAGATAATCCGCTTCATCCAGGGTCCTTTGAAGTTGTAACGCCACCACTTTCTCAACCACCTTTCCCAAAAAGGGGAGGTGGGAGACTGGACGAAAATTGTCCGGATGGTAGGGTCCAAGGCTGGCTTCTTGAGAAGGGGGTGCACCAATGCCTCTTTGAAGGCAGTTGGAACCACCCCCTCCACCAAGGATGTATTAATCATAGCCTGGACCCATCCACATGTCACCTCCCTGGCTGATTTTACCAGCCAGGAAGGGCAGGGATCTAAATAGCATGTGGTGGAATTAACAATTCGAAGGATCTTGTCCACTTCCTCAGGTCCAACAGGATCAAATCGTTCCCAGATAATAGGGCAAGACCATTCTCCCGGCATCTCCCCAGACTGCATTTCACGCATGGAGTCTAACTTAGACCGAATCCGAGCGATTATTACCTGCTCTTTGCTCTTCTCTATGAGCTGGGATTCCCCTAAGCAACACACATTAATGCATATGTCTATGAAGGTTCTCAGTCATCCAGGTGGAATTGTCTGTAGCTTGAATCATGTCAACTGGATTTCTATTTTCTCAGTGGAAACGTTTCGCTCCCCATCCAAGGAGCTTCTTCAGTCTGAGCAAAGTTGGTAAGGGAATCCTAAATATGTTTCTAGGTAGCTGTGTGACCTTACACCTGGGGTCCGGGTTATATTGAGATGTATTTTAAAATGGGTTTGAAATATACAGGTATGTGGTGTTTGCCAAATATCTGTTTTATCTTTTCAGACACACCAGCCATGTAGGGAATGACCAGGTTCTTTCGTTTACTCTGAGTCTCAGCCCTATCTGTCGCTGTTTTAGGTCTGGTAGATTTCTGGTAGAACAGCGACAGATAGGGCTGAGACTCAGAGTAAACGAAAGAACCTGGTCATTCCCTACATGGCTGGTGTGTCTGAAAAATCCTTCCTTGAATAGAGGTGGGGGCCTCAGGCACAATCTTTCTCCCATCTTCCTCCCGGCTCTGTCTTCTGTGCCTAGGAAGATTAAGACCATTTCACAAGCTCAACAGCAGCAGGGTAATCTTAACGATCCTCCTTTAGATGATAATGGGACTTAAAATACATCTCAAATAACCATGACCTAGCCCCAGGTGTAAGGTCACACAGCTACCTAGAAACATATTTAGGATTCCCTTACCAACTTTGCTCAGACTGAAGAAGCTCCTTGGATAAGGAGCGAAACGTTTCCACTGAGAAAATAGAAATCCAGTTGACATGATTCAAGCTACAGACACATTAATGCACATTGCCAATTTGAGCTGACCCCATGCAAACCGAGCCAATGTGGGAGAAAGCCCTCTTGAACAAGACTAGTATTTTTCAAATTTGGCAACTTTAAGATGTGTGGACTTAAACTCCCAGAATTCCCCAGCCAGCATGGCTGGCTGGGAAATTCTGGGAGTTGAAGTCCACACATCTTAAAGTTTCCAAGTTTGAAAAACACTGTTCTAAGCAGTTTCAACCAATTTTGACTGCACTTCTGTGTCCATCCTGCATCTGAAGACTTAACAGTCCTTGGGTGGTGGGTAAGGCATACAAACGCCTTGTCTGCCTTTTTTTTTTGTCTTCTCTGCATCCTAACTAGCAGATTAAGACCTTTCCTGAAGTCCACACATCTTAAAGTTACCAAGTTTGAAAAACACTGAACAAGAGCAATATGGCACATTGAACGTTAATTATACTTTCTTTTTTTTTTTTAACAAATTTTATTAGATTTTAATTTTACATAGATAAAAGTTTGAAACAGAAAAGAAAATGGAAATACAAATCAAGAAAAAAGAAAAGATAAAAAAGTGTAGTAAAGGAAAAAAGAAAAAAAGATAAAGCTGAAACATAGAATTTGGTCAACTTCCGATTTGTATCTGGTCATGGCATTTTAAAAATTTTATCTTACATGCTAGGTCTATATATAACATTAAAGAATATTTCTTGTCTATTACATCAATATATATATATTTTAATCTTCAAATCCCCATATAAGCTTTGCCCCTCCCGCATCTTGTAAATAGTCAGTTAATGGTTTCCACTCTTTAAGGAAATAATTATTTGGATTTTCTTTTAATAAACATGTCAGTTTATCATTCTCTGCCATATCCATCAATTTTAACATCCAATCTTGTATCGTAGGCGATATCTGGTTTTTCCAATTTTGTGCAAAAATAAGTCTTGCTGCTGTAATCATGTATTGCATAATCCTTGTAAATTGCTTCCCAGGTTGTCCATCAATTATTCCCAGTAAGAAAAATTCCGGTTTAAATGGAACTCGAATTTGTAATATATTTTGCATCAATGCATGTATTTGAGTCCAAAATTTCTTTGCAGTCTCACATGTCCACCACATATGGTAAAAAGACCCCTCTTTTTTTTTACATTTCCAACATAAGTTGGAGACATTTCCATACATTTTAGAAAGTTTTTGTGGGGTCATATACCATCTGTACATCATCTTATAAAAGTTTTCTTTTAAATTATAACACAAAGTAAATTTTAACCCTTTGGTCCACATATCTTCCCATTGTTGCATTTGAATATTATGGCCAATATTTTTAGCCCATTTAATCATACAGTCTTTAACTTGTTCCTCTACCATTTCACCTTTTAACAATAATTTATACATTTTTGCAATTAGATGATCATCTGTCTCACATAGTTGTATCTCAAATTCCGATTTGGTTTGTTCAAATTCAAGGTCTTTCTTATCTAATTTAAATTTCTCTACGAGCTGCATATATGAAAGCCATTGAAAACTGTATCCCTCTGATACCAATTCTTCTATTGATTTAATTATATATTGTCCTTGTTCTTTCTTTAAAAAGTCTTTGTAGGTTAACCATTTATCTTTATTTCTTACTTCTGTTCTGTAGAATGCTTCTTGTGTAGAAATCCATAAGGGTCTTTTATAACATAAGATTAATTTATATTTATTCCAGATTCTTAACAAGGATCTTCTAATATAATGGTTTTTAAAATCCACATTAACTTTAACTTTATCATACCACAAATATCCATGCCATCCATATCTTAATTCATGTCCTTCCAAATTCAATAATTTTTCATTTTTCAAAACTATCCATTCTTTAATCCAAACCAAGCAACAAGCAGCATAATATAATTTCAAATCCGGTAGACCTAGTCCTCCTCTTTCTTTAGAGTCTTGCAAGACTTTATATTTTACTCTTGGTTTTTTCCCTTGCCAAATAAACTTAGAAATATCTCGCTGCCATTGTTTAAAAGGTTCTTCTGATGCCAATATAGGTAGTGTTTGAAAAAGATATAAAATTCTTGGCAAAACATTCATTTTAATTGCTGAAATTCTACCTAATAATGATAATTGCAGTTTTTCCCAATGTTCCAAATCTTTTTTAATATCCATCCAAAGTGGAATATAATTATTCTTAAACAACTTAACATTTTTAGTTGTTAAATATACTCCTAAATATTTTACTTTTTCTTCCATTGAATATCCTGTTATTTCTTTCAATTTCTCTTGTTGGTGGTAATCCATATTTTTGGTCAAAACTTTTGTCTTCTGTAAATTCACTTTGAACCCTGCTAGCAACCCAAAGTCTTTTAGTTTCTGTATTAATATTTCAATTCCTTCTAGTGGATTCTCCAAAGTAATGACTAGGTCATCAGCAAATGCTCTTAGTTTATAAACTTCTTTTTTAACTTTAATACCATGGATACCATCATCTTGTCTAATATCTCTAAGTAAAACCTCTAATACCAATATAAACAAAAGTGGAGATAATGGACAACCTTGTCTAGTACCTTTTTGTATTTCACATGGCTTACTAAATTCTCCATTAACAATTATTTTGGCAAATTGTGGAGTATATATTGATTTAATCCATTTTATAAAATTTCCTCCAAAATTCATATTTTCCAAAACTTTGAACATAAAAGGCCAATTTAAGTTGTCAAAGGCTTTTTCAGCATCAATAAATATCAAGGCAGCTTGTTTATCATAGTGTTGATCCAAATATTCAATTACGTCTACTATGTTTCGGACATTGTCATGAATTTGTCTTTTGGGTAGAAAACCAGCTTGGTCTTGATGAATAAAATCCTTAAGTATATTCTTCATTCTTTCTGCTAATATCGTTGTAAATATCTTATAGTCATTATTCAATAAAGATATTGGTCTGTAATTTTTAGTTAATGTTAAATCCTGTTGTTCTTTGGGTATCAATGTTATATGTGCTTCTTTCCAAGTTTCAGGCATAATTCCTGTTTCCAAAATAGAATTCATAGTCTTCTGCAAAGGTAGACATAAATCCTCTTCAAAACATTTATAGTAGGCTGCTGACAATCCATCCGGTCCAGGAGCTTTTCCACTACTAATTTTCTTAAAAGCTTTTATCAATTCTTCTTTTGTTATAACATTATTTAATATCAATCTTTGTTGGTCATTAAGAACAGTTAGTTTTTGTTTATTCAAATATTCTTCAATCTCATCCAAGTTGACATCTTGTTTTTTATATAATTTAGAATAATAGTCATGAAAGGTTTTTTGAATGTCCATATTATTCACCAGAGTTTTTCCTTCATGTTGAATATTAGTAATCAAATTCTTTTGTCTTTGTTTCCTCAATTTATAAGCCAGCCATCTACCTGGTTTATTTGCATATTCAAAATATTTCTGTGTCCATCCTGCATCTGAAGACTTAACAGTCCTTGGGTGGTGGGTAAGGCATACAAACGCCTTGTCTGCCTTTTTTTTTTTGTCTTCTCTGCATCCTAACTAGCAGATTAAGACCTTTCCTGAAGTCCACACATCTTAAAGTTACCAAGTTTGAAAAACACTGAACAAGAGCAATATGGCACATTGAACGTTAATTATACTTTCAAGGAACACATGAAATGCAAGGATTATAACCCTGAGCATGGAGAATTATGCAGAGCTGTTGGGTAGAGAGCAAAAGAAAGTGGGGAGAATGGGACTGACAGGTAAACCTCCTTTCTGTGGAGGGAGATGGGCGGTGATAAAAATTTGATAAATAAATAAATAAAAATAATCCATGTATCTGGTGAAGTGGAGTGTCATTTGTGGTTCTTAAATAATTATTAAGCCCCTTTTTCAGTGTTGACAGATGATGCAGTCTATTTTAAACCTGAACAGGACAAAATGGTGCAGTTGAATTAAGCTGCTGCAACACTTTTGGTAAGCTTTTCCATCACTTCCTGACCCTCACCTTCGGTAACCTCAGCTGTTTTCATATTTGGCAACCTTTCATGATTCTCTGATCATCAGGGTTTTTTTTCCTTTTGATTTACCTCACCTCCCACTCAGATTTATCTCTGTTTATACCTGCATGGGTAGTGCAATAATATATACTAACTTCCATCTTTGTTTATTTTTTCTGGACATCTATATGATTAGGACACTTTTACAACTATGCACAGTCTCATAAATATTTCTGTTTGTATCATACCTAGGACAAACTTGAAAATAATAAAAAAAAATGAAATGAGTTAATTGACCCAAAAATAACACCACGCCCTTACGATGAGTCTTATACATAACTCTCCTTCCACAGAAACATGGCACTATACAGATTGGCATACTGAGGAAATTGGGTGATCAAGATATCTAATCTCCTGAATAAATTTGAAGCACTGTCAGAAAACAATGTTCTATTTGAAGCTGGAAAGTCAGTGGTTTCACTGTTGATAAAAGACTTGATAAAGAGGAATGATACAGGTGGAGATGAGAACAACATCCAATATCCATATCATATTGGACGATGCACTGGAATCAATGAAATGTTGGCCGCAGTCCAGCATCCACGTCAAAATCTAGCCATTCTAAACTAGACTTTATTGCAGGAAGCAAGGCTATTCATTTTCACGTATCAATATCAGAGAGGGCATGCTACGGACCCCATCGGTTAGGGAGTTCCACCTGACGGGGTCTTGGAAGCGTGCTTTCTCTGCTGTTGCCCCTGCCCTTTGGAACATTCTGCCCCCGGAGATCAGACAGTCCCCCTCACTCCTGGACTTCCGAAAAAGACTCAAAACCTGGTTTTGTCAATATGCTTGGGGTCAGAAGGAGATTGGAGATACCTGGAGATGGCTAGCACCTTAGATTTGCTCTGAGGAGCCCTTTTTATAAACTTAAGAATACTCTGCCTTTAGATTCCATCTTACTCATTATATTTTAAATTATTATTTATTATGTATGTTATTTTATTTATAAATGTATATTAATGATTTTAAATCTGTTGTAAACCACCCAGAGTCCCCCTAGGGGGAGTTGGGCGGTGATAAATCCAATCAATCAATCAATCAATCAATCAATCAATCAATAGTGCTCTGTGCCTAAAAAATAGCTGGAAGACCACAGGGTATAATACTGTTGTTCCAGTTTAGTAATGGCTCTTATTAATTTTTTTTTTGCAATAATTTTCATAAATCTCTAGCTCCAGTAACTGCAACCCACCTTTTCAAATGGTATGCCGGATCAGCAAAAAAGAGTATTCTCACCTGGGGCAGTTCACTTATTATCTCTAGTTTGTTGCAAAGGCTTTTCATGTAATGTTTGTAACCATGATTCAAGGATAATATTTTGGATGTACTGTACGTGTGCCTTTAATGAATAAACCCTTACTACAGCCTATACTCACGTGGTTGCTGTGATCTTTCTCACTTTCTTAGAAATTGCTGGCATGAGAAGCAGAACCCTACCAATCTCTTTACAGCTGCTCCCTGCAGGGAGCCACTATAGCTGCAAACAGGAACATGACAAGGACAGGTTTTCAGGAACAGCGGCAATTTGCTCTTCCTCGTAGGAAGCACTATTAAGGTTTCCTTGGGTTCTGATACTTGGTCTGGTGGTGCTCTTATCCATCTAACGTGTTATCCACAGATGGAGCCTTTGGACACCTGCTGAAGGTCTTCTGCTCTCTTAGGCTCATTCTTCCAGAGCCTTGCCTGCATTCATTGGAAGGATGCCTCTGTCATTTCCACTGCAACTGCCCTTTCCACCTCTTCCAGTCAGATTTGATCAGCCACCTTCATGCCCAACAGAAATAAATAGGAAAGAAGACTACTTTCCTACCAACACCAAAGCATCTTTGACATATTGCAGGGAACACTGCGCCACATTCATGGTGATATACAGTAGTTGAAACTGTTCTTGCTAATATAACTCATCCCCACATAGATTAGCAGAAAGGGATTACTTTTAATATACTTGATAAATCTTGGAAGTTGTTCTATCCCTCTCCTTGTCCCTGGCAGATAGCACACTTTTAAGCTGAGGAATCTGATTGCTGCAGATTTGTTTCAGTTCTTTGAAGTAATGAGTCATCAACTACCTGGACTTTTCTCTTCCTTCTCTTGCAGGACATAGCTATCCACCATCCTTTCTCAGATTCTCGGCATCTCTTTTTCTTTCCACAAAGGCTCAGAGTCTGTTTCTTCTGTGAAGACCTCATAGCTGCTTTTGAGTTCCATTAGTGCAGAATATTTTCTACATCTCTTATTTCTGGTTGTTACTTTCATCCAGTGGACTTGTTCCTTCATGCTTGAACTGCTGTGAATATTAACAGAGATCTGAAAGAGCAAAGACAAATCTGAAATATACAAATTGTATTTAAACATGTGTTGTAAAGACTTGGAAAATTGATGGTTTGATGATCTGGAAAATCTTGAAGATATCTATAACCCTAACTGCCCAGGGTCCCTCCTTGTGAGGGAGATGGGCAGGATATAAATATGATAAATAAATATGTTCTCTTATTGAAGGAGACCTGCGTTACAAGTACCAGGTAGGTGGGCTAAGAGCTTTAGCTAGCTGAAGCATCAATGTTAAGTTGACATATATAGCAAGAAATACCTACCTCCTACCACAAGTTTCAGGGGACGTGGTGGCTCAAGCGGGTAAGACGCCAGGCTTGTCGATCGGAAGATCGCAAGTTCGGAGGTTCGAATCCCCAGCCCCGCGTGACGGAGTGAGCTCATGCACTCACCCCAGCTCTTGCCAACCTAGCAATTTGAAAGCATAGAAATGCAATTAGACAAACAGGTACCACTTTGGTGGGTAGGTAACAGCGTTCTGCATGCGTCATGCTGGCCACATGACATGGAAGCGTCTTCGGACAACGCTGGCTCTTCGGCTAACAAACAGAGATGAGCACCGGCCCCTAGAGTCGGATACGACTGCACAACTGTGCGGGGGGAACCTTTACCTTTACCTACCACAGGTTTTATGTCCTGCAACTTAACTATCTCTTCTTTCTGCTCTGCAGTGTGTAAGACTTTGTAATTGCCTTGCACATTTCTCTGAACGCTAAGCAGTCTTTCTCTTGCCAGCAACCTTCTTCCAAACTACGTTTACTGAAATCCAATCAATCTTTGTCCCACTTCGTTTGATGAGACAAGAAGAATTATGTGGAGTCTTTACTGTTATTACATGTTGTCACTGCATAGTGGGATCTTAGGCACTTAATAAAACTCTGACTATTCCCAGGGAATGTCATGCACTTCAATGAGAAAACAGCTACATTTTGCAAATGTTAGCATTTCAAACCTTTTGGAGTTTAATACTCCAAATTGTTCCTGTCATAGAAAACAAGATGCACTGGAAGTTCCTTCCTCTTAAAAATCAGTAAAACTGCATCTCCTATCCTTATGTTAGGTAAGTTCAAATAGTATTTGTAGAAGGTGAGGTGAGTGTACTAACTAGTCACCATTCCTGCAGGACAATTGAGAAGGCTAGAAGGCACTTAAGTTCTTAATGAAGAGTGGAGGACAAGGGGTGAATTAAGGTTTTACTGAGCTGTGCTGTGCAAGTTTCACATCTAGGTTGTGAGTAGGAACAACTAGGCATGAGCCAACCACAGGGAGAGTCTCCTCTGCTGCTTTCTTGCAACTAAGGATGCTTCCAGTAAAGGTTTTTATTCTGAAATCATCCTGCTTCCTTCACAGAATGTGTTGGTAGGGGTGGGAAGATGACATTGTCTTCTATAGAAACCCCTCCATTTTTCCCATCTGCCTTTTTCAGTTCAAAGGAGAGACATTTGGGAAAAGACAGGATCACTGCACAGAGATACTGCAAGGACTGGAAATGCCTAGAAACACATACCATCGTTAAAATCATGCAATTTCCCAGAAATACTGCTCTAGTTTTTTCTCTCTCTTTTAAAATTCCAGATCTATGTGACTGGAAAGCTCATAATGTGAGCAGAGATCAGTCCTAATGAAGGCAGCATTATTCTACTGCCAATTTCCTCAATTGGGTGCCCTTCAGATTAGTTGAACTTCAACCCCTGTGATTCCCAGAAAGTATATCCAAGGGCCATGCTGCCTGGAAATTTGAGGAGTTAAATTTTAACCTTGGCTTCCTATAATATATAGAAAACCAAGTGATATTCCTAATTTCTGCACAAAGTATTGGAGAATCACTGTCAGGATTCCTTATTGGGCTGAGGGGACCCACATTTGCATTGAGGATAAGGACATTTCAGGGTTGTTGCTTTTTCCAGATCAGTTCCTGCTCACTGCCTTGGGTCACAAGTCTCACCATCTCCCAAGCTTCTGAAACCCTGCTAGTTTTCTAAAATATAGAACCAAATTGGAAAAACATGAAACCAGATAGAATCTTACACGGTTCTATAGTAAGTCAAGCTAACTTAGGAAGGAGATTTGTTGCATCATTTCAATGAACAGATTTAAACAGCCATTAAATCCCATCTTCATGATGAATGCTTCACTCAAGAAATGCACAGCAATCTACCACTTGTTGACTTCTTCTTCTTCTTGCTATTTTTATGTCTGTAGTTTCCCCACTGTGTATTTTTCTGATGGATCTTTTGGTGATTGTGGATTCTGTGAGCTGCTGACTGGAAGGTGTTTTTTTAATTAATTAATTAATTTTATTTTCTATCCCTTTATTATTTTTATAAATAACTCAAGGTGGCGAACATACCTGATACTCCTTCCTCCTCCTATTTTCCCCACAACAACAACCCTGTGAGGTGAGTTGGGCTGAGAGTGTGTGAGTGGCCCAAGGTCACCCAGCCGGCTTTCATGCCTAAGGCGGGACTAGAACTCTCAGTCTCCTGGTTTCCTATTGGCTCCTTCCCCGGGCTGAGAGAGAGTGACTGGCCCAAAGTCACCCAGCCAGCTTTCATGCCTAAGGCGGGACTAGAGCTCTCAGTCTCCTGGTTTCTAGCCTGTTGCCTTAACCACTAGACCCAACTGGCTCTCTTTTAAAATTGTGGTATTAGTTTTACTCAAGTGGATGGCTTCAAAGTCTGACTGCACAGAAGCACCTGTCTGAGAGTAATCCCTTGACTCAGTAAGACCAGACCCACAAAGCTTTAATTTGTAAAAAGTTAGTAGGATATTAAGCAGTTGTGTTTGCAGCTGTCTTAGGGGGACAGGATTGGCAGGCAAGGAATTAGCACTTTCAAAAACTAATTTAAATGCATATGAATGAAGTGTTCACAGTTAGTTTCTAAACATTCCCCCTCTCCCAACCTGCACAATTGCAGACAATGAATGGACTTTGGAAACACTCACATCAGCAGACTGAAGCCACTACTCCTACACTAAAGTTACCTTTATAACATCACCTATTTCTGCTGGAGCCCCAAGTCTACCCTCTATCTCACATTTTGATACTAGACTGCACTCATGGTAATGCGCTTACTAACTGGTAGTTGCATTTGGAAAAAAATGCCCCACACATGAAAGAGGCTCTGGTGTAGATCCTATGAATATCAAGAGCATTCTTCCCATCAGGGATAGCTCAGAAGAGCCTCCAGTTAATCAGTGACTATAGACATGAAGGAACATTTGGGATATAGAGGTTGAGCCTGTCATAATTTCCAGCTGTGACCAAGCCAAAAGGCCAAACTTTGTCTCAGCTGATGGGGGTTTTGCCCATTATGAAATTCTTGTTACATAGGAGGGTGATTCACTCCTTTTTCCATCTCAGCCAGCCTGTCATCAGTTCCTCAAAGAATATACGACCAAGCCTCAACAGTGAATGATAAACCCTTAGCCCTTAAAGGAAAGGGTAATTCCCACTTTAAGGCAAACCAGATTGCAACAGTCTAAACTGTGTGTGATCCCCTTCATGGATCACTGCCTTGTCGTGGCGAAGGGGCTTGCGTAACTCAATGAAGTCAGGTCAAGAAGAACAGGTCATGATGGAGAGTTCTGACAAAACGTGGTCCACTGGAGGAGGAAATGGCAAACCACTCCAGTATCCTTGCCAAGAAAACCCATGGACAGTATCAAAAGGCTAAAAGATATGACGCCGGAAGATGAGCCCCTCAGGTCGGAAGGTGTCCAAAATGCTACTGGGGAAGAGCGGAGGGCAATTCCGAGTAGCTCCAGAAAGTGTGAAACGGCTGGGCCAAAGCCGAAAGGACGCTCAGTTGTGGATGTGTCTGGAAGTGGAAGGAAAGTCCGATGCTGTAAAGAACAATATTGCATAGGAACCTGGAATGTAAGAACTATGAATCAAGGTAAGCTGGATGTGGTCAAACATGAGATGACAAGATTGAACATCGACATATTGGGAATCAGCGAACTAAAATGGACAGGAATGGGCGAATTTAATTCAGGAGACCATTATATATACTACTGTGGGCAAGAATCCCTTAGAAGAAATGGAGTAGCTCTCATAGTCAATAAAAGAGTGGGAAAGGCAGTACTGGGGTACAACCTCAACAACGACAGAATGCTTTCAGTTCGAATCCAAGGCAAACCATTCAACATCACAGTGATCCAAGTCTATGCCCCAACCACTGATGCCAAAGAAGCTGAAGTTGACCGGTTCTATGAAGACCTACAACACCTTCTAGAACTAACACCAAAAAAAGATGTCCTTTTCATCATAGGGGACTGGAATGCTAAGGTAGGAAGTCAAAAAATAACCGGAATAACAGGCAAGTTCGGCCTCGGAGTACAAAATGAAGCAGGGCAAAGGCTAATAGAGTTTTGTCAAGAGAACACGCTGGTCATAGCAAACACTCTTTTCCAACAACACAAGAGACGACTCTACACATGGACATCACCAGATGGTCAATACCGAAATCAGATTGATTATATACTTTGCAGCCAAAGATGGAGAAGCTCTATACAATCAGCAAAAACAAGACCTGGAGCTGACTGTGGCTCAGATCATGAGCTTCTTATTGCAAAATTTAGGCTTAAATTGAAGAATGTAGAGAAAACCACTAGACCAATCAGGTATGACCTAAATCATATCCCTTATGAATATACAGTGGAAGTGAGGAATAGATTTAAAGGATTAGATCTGGTAGACAGAGTGCCTGAAGAACTATGGATGGAGGTTCGTAACATTGTACAGGAGGCAGCAACTAAAACCATCCCAAAGAAAAAGAAATGCAAGAAAGCAAAGTGGCTGACTGATGAGGCTTTACAAATAGCTGAGGAAAGAAGGGAAGCAAAAGGCAAGGGAGAAAGGGAAAGATATAAACAACTGAATGCAGAATTCCAGAGAATAGCAAGGAGAGATAAGAAGGCCTTCTTAAATGAACAATGCAAAGAAATCGAGGAAAACAATAGAATGGGGAAGACTAGAGATCTCTTCAAGAAAATCGGAGATATCAAGGGAACGTTTTGTGCAAAGATGGGCATGATAAAGGACAAAAAAGGCAGGGACCTAACAGAAGCAGAAGAGATTAAGAAGAGGTGGCAAGAATACACAGAAGAACTATACAAGAAAGATCTTAATATCCCTGATAAATACGATGGTGTGGTCACTGACCTTGAGCCGGACATCCTAGAGAGTGAAGTCAAGTGGGCCTTAGGAAGCATTACTAACAACAAAGCTAGCGGAGAAGACAGTATCCCAGCTGAGCTATTTAAAATCCTAAAAGATGATGCTGTTAAAGTGCTGCACTCAATATGCCAACAAATTTGGAAAACTCAACAGTGGCCACAGGATTGGAAAAGGTCAGTTTACGTTCCAATTCCAAAGAAAGGCAATGCCAAAGAATGTTCAAACTACCGTACAATTGCGCTCATTTCACATGCCAGCAAGGTTATGCTCAAAATCCTACAAGCTAGGCTTCAGCAGCATGTGAACCGAGAACTACCAGAAGTGCAAGCTGGGTTTCGAAGAGGCAGAGGAACTAGAGATCAGATTGCCAACATTCGCTGGATCATGGAAAAAGCAAGAGAGTTCCAGAAAAACATCTACTTCTGCTTCATTGACTACGCTAAAGCCTTTGATTGTGTGGATCACAACAAACTGTGGCAAATTCTTAAAGAGATGGGAGTACCAGACTACCTTACCTGTCTCCTGAGAAACCTGTATGTGGGTCAAGAAGCAACAGTTAGAACCGGACATGGAACAACCGACTGGTTCAAAATTGGGAAAGGAGTACGACAAGGCTGTATATTATCACCCTGCTTATTTAACTTATATGCAGAGTACATCATGAGAAATGCCGGGCTGGATGAATCACAAGCCGGAGTTAAGATTGCCGGGAAAAATATCAACAACCTCAGATATGCAGACGATACCACCCTAATGGCAGAAAGTGAAGAGGAACTAAAGAGCCTCTTGATGAGGGTGAAAGAGGAGAGTGCAAAAGCTGGCTTGAAACTCAACATTAAAAAAACCCAGATCATGGCATCTGGTCCCATCACTTCCTGGCAAATAGAAGGGGAAGAAATGGAAGCAGTGACAGATTTTATTTTCTTGGGCTCCAAGATCACCGCAGACGGTGACTGCAGCCATGAAATTAAAAGACGCTTGCTCCTTGGAAGGAAAGCTATGGCAAACCTAGACAGCATATTAAAAAGCAGAGACATCACCTTGCCGACAAAGGTCCGTATAGTTAAAGCTATGGTTTTTCCAGTAGCAATGTATGGCTGTGAGAGTTGGACCATAAGGAAGGCTGAGCGCCGAAGAATTGATGCTTTCGAGCTGTGGTGCTGGAGAAGACTCTTGAGAGTCCCTTGGACTGCAAGGAGGTCAAACCAGTCAATCCTAAAGGAAATCAACCCTGACTGCTCATTGGAAGGACAGATGCTGAAGCTAAAGCTCAAATACTTTGGCCACCTAATGAGAAGAGAGGACTCACTGGAAAAGACCCTGATGCTGGGAAAGACTGAGGGCAAAAGGAGAAGGGGACGGCAGAGGATGAGATGGTTAGATAGCATCACCGATGTAATGAACATGAATTTGAGTAAACTCCGAGAGACAGTGGAGGACAGGAAGGCCTGGCGTGCTATGGTCCATGAGGTCACGAAGAGTCGGACACGACTGAACGACTGAACAACAACAACAAAAACTGTGTGTGTGTGTGTGTGTGTGTAATTAGAATAGAATCTTAACCTGTTTTATAGAGTGAAGGAGCAAGAAAAGGCCATTCTAGGCACTATGCAGAATTATGTCCATTTATTTACTTTTCTCTACTTGGCACTCTTCAGATGCATACAGATTACTGCTACCGTCATCTCCAGCCAATGGCAATGCCTGCTGAGGATGAAGGGACTTGACATCCAATACATCTAGAAGGCACCAGGTTGAGGAAAGCTGTTGGATGATTTAAAATAATGCCTTCCATTTTAAATGATTTCCTTTTATAGCAGAAGATTTGAATTTATTTATCATATTTGTTTCTGTTGTCATATAGATATGGAAGAGAAACAGTATACTTCAATTTTATGTTCATTTGATATAATGGCTTTCCTTTATCCATTCCCACTGAGATTTAATTGCAAGATATCTAGGATGGATGCCAGAGAACAATTTTAATATTTATGTATCAACATACTCACATATTCTCCAATTCTAAGTGCTGCGAATTTCAAAATGTAAGAACTCTTTATGGTACCCTTCATAGCTATGCCCCTAAGGAAAATTCATAACATGCCTTCCAGGGTAGACAAGTAGATCGATCAATCCTGTTTTTCTTTTCTTTATGTTCAAAGGATTGAGAACATTGATTAAAATCTCCACCTTAAAACACAGACATTAAAAAAGCTAATAAAATCTCACAATTACATTTATGAGGCATGATTATAATTCTGTGGGAGCAAGTTCAACAGAAGTAGAGCCAGTTTGATCTAGTGGTCAAGGTGCTGGGCTAGAAACCAGGAGTCTGTGAGTTCTAGTCCCGCCTTAGGCATGAAAGCCGGCTGGGTGACCTTGGGCCAGTCACTCTCTCTCAGCCCAACTCACCTCACAGGGTTGTTGTTGTGGGAAAATAGGAGGAAGGAGTATTTGCTATGTTCACCGCCTTGAGTTATTTATAAAAATAATAAAGGCGAGATATAATTTTTTTAAAAAAAATCTAATAGATTTATTTATTTATTTATTTATTTATTTATTTATTTATTTATATTTCCAACTTATATCACCGCCCATCTCCCCCCATTCCGGAGGGGACTCTGGGCGGTTTACACCAAATAGATGTTAATGGATAATAAAGATATTAAGAAAATGTTAAGAGCCAGTTTGGTCTAGTAGTTAAGGCAACGGGCTAGAAACCAGGTGTGAGTTCTAGTCCTGCCTTAGGCATGAAAACCAGCTGGGTGACCTTGGGCCAGTCCCTGTCTCTCAGCACTAGGAAGGAGCCAATGGCAAGCCAGGAGACTGAGAGTTCTAGTCCCGCCTTAGGCATGAAAGCCGGCTGGGTGACCTTGGGCCAGTCCCTCTCTCTCAGCCCAACTCACCTAACACGGTTGTTGTTGTGGGGCAAATAGGAGGAGGAAGGAGTATTCGGTATGTTCACCGCCTTGAGTTATTTATAAAAATAATAAAGGCGAGATAAAAATTAAATAATAATAATAATAATAATAATAATAATAATAATAATAATAATACTTCTGTTTTTCAGCTTCCAAAACACACACTGGATTTTGACAATGGTTCTTCTTCATCCCGCTGAAATGTAACATTTGATTTTCAATTAGAAATGCAGACCATCTTGGAATGAACTGCTAGAGTAATGTAGTCTCCAGCCTCTGTTTGATCATGTCCCTTTGATTTCTGCTCTACTAATCTAGCCCCCGACCCTCCTTAAATTTTGGAGAGTGTGGGAGGAGACAATTTGGACCCTAATATGATAGTTGGTAGGTTTGGAGCAAACAGGACTTTCCTGTTACAACTGGAATGAATGCCACCTTTTTTCCACTGCAGATAGCAGGAACAGGAGCATGGTTTAGATCAGAAATAGGGCAGAGGTAGGATGATGGGTTGAATGGGGCACGATGGCTCAGCGGTTAAGACACCAGGCTTGTTGATCAGAAGGTCGGCGGTTCGAGACCCAAGTGCCACGTGACGGAGTGAGCTCCCGCACTCGCCCCAGCTCTTGCCAACCTAGCAATTCGAAAGCATGCAAATGCAAGTAGATAAATAGGTAGCACTTCGGTGGGAAGGTAACAGTGTTCTGCGCGCGTCATGCCGGCCACATGACCGTGGAAGCGTCTTCGGACAACGCTGGCTCTTCAGCTAACAAATGGAGATGAGCACCGGCCCCTAGAGTCTGACATGACTGTGCAGGGGAAAACCTTTACCTTTACCTTTAGGATGATGGGTTAAAGCCTCACTACTTTTAAAAAATCAGTTCACACAACAGCAAATTACATGAATAGTGTCTCATCAATCAAGATCTCAAGAGTGAAGAAAATACCCTTTTCTTGATCTGATTGCAAGCAGGGCCTCATGCAGAAGGGAGAATTGAACCCCTATTAAGCAATCTTGAATTTGTACAAAATGTTTCTCTCACTTTATGCTGCTTCCTCAGAGCAGTATGTGTTCACAACACTGACTTTAGTTCAAATTCTGTGATCCCTTTCTGCCCTAAAGAATGTTCTTGATGGTTATCTGCATAAATATTAAACACATTGCAACTGTTCCACATGATTACTCACTTCATTCATTCATTCACTTATGGTGATAGCCAGATGGAATTAATTCTCATGAAAAATCCAAAGCATGTGTTTGTTTTTGTTTATCAATACATGAAACATGAATTGTCTTTTAGGCATGCAAATCTAAATAACATCATTATTTGGGAATTTCAGTAATGTAGCTGTAAGTATCATTGTTAGGATGGTGAAGGAGAAAATGATATGAATTAGTACTAAGGCTTAAAGCTAGGATTTGAATAAGCTATAAGTGTAACCTTGTATGAACAGGTATAGTGTTCGTGCCTGTTTTGTCTGATAAATTCATACTCTGATACACCTGTCTTTATCTCTTCAGAGAGGCTTTCCATAAAACAAGATGAAGCTTGTCCCAAGTGCATGTTATTTGTAGGATACTCCTACAGTTCTAGATCCGATTATGATGATGATGCAATATTCCTTCTTCATAGAATGGCAGGCAGTTAGTGGTTCTGCTGAAATTCACATCAATTTCTAAGCTAAATCTAATAAGTTCATAGTTCTTAAATATATAAGACCCACCATATGTGTAGTAAACTTTAATATTCTCATGATTCAAATTGAGATTTTGAATTAATGGCTATTTTCCCCCAACATGTTGAACTGGGTCAGAAATTAGTTAATGTGTTCTGGAAACATCAAAAAAGAATCAATGGAGCCTACAAACTACTCCAAGAGATTTACATTTAACCAAAAACAAACTCAATCATGTATGGGGTTAAACAAACTCCACTTATTTATTTGTGTTTTGGGAATGACTATCAGTCAGTTGACCCAGTTTGCTCACAAACTCTTCCAAGAAAAAGAGCTGGAGATAGAATGGCTGAAAAAGCAAGCTTCCAAGCTCATTGCCAAGGCCTCCAAAATACTGATCAAATGTAGTGGCCAGGCCATGCCTACTGATGTTTTTATGCGTGAACAGGAAAGGGGTTTTCATCACACAGTTGCAGCCACCAACCTGATTCTTTTCAACCTCCCCTGTACCCAACCCTGCTTTGTTATGCGATGTATAGATGTTAAAAAACAATAAATAAAATTATGTCCATCAGCAAACCAAGTCTGAAATGACTGAGTAGCTAAAGAACAACAAATGTGATCTTACATATTTATCAAACATCCAACGTTCTATCAAAAATTAATTTTGTACCAATGAATTAGGAAAAACGTTAATACAGCTCATAAAGGATAAAATTTGACTGAATTTGTTCTTCATTGTAGAGGTTTTTTAAAAGCTTTTTGTTGTTGTGCTAAGTTTTTAGTCAATTTGCTTTTAAATACGCCTGATCAAATATCACTGATCTGATGGAAGATGTACTTAGTTTTCTACAGTTTTGAAATAACAACCCAATCAGCTAGCAATAAGAACTGAATTGATTTCTTATGCAGTATTAATTTACAGGTACTAAGGGATATAAATAATAAACCGGCCACAGGATTCATGACGAAAGATTGTTGGGTCATTTTCCTAATTTCTTCCAAAACTTTCAGTTAAAAAGCATTGTGCTGACTAATTGGGCCATGCCACCCATAACAGTAAACTGCCCAGAGTTCCCTTGTGGGGGGAGATGGGCGGTGATATAAGTTAGAAATAATAAATAAATAATAATAATAACAGTCACATTGCATTTTCAGTTGTGGCCCCTGCCTTGTGGGACTCTTTCCCCCTCAAGATTCTATCGGCCTCGACCCTGTTAACCCTCAGGAAGGCTTTGAATATTTGGCTATTCCTCTGGCATTGGGACCAGGATCTCAGACGAGCTCATCCTGGGAGGTGGAATACACATAGATGTGCCCTGACTGTGCGTCTTGCTCTTGTTGATTTTTGTTGTGGTGGTGGTTGCTCTTGTTGTTGGGAAGCTGTATGCCACTCCGAGTCACATTCTGTGAATTGTGAGACCATATAAATATTTAATAATTGTGCCAATGTTGTTGCAACCCCATTAACACAGTCAAGAAAGGCAGGCTACGGTTTAAGTCATGTGGGTTTGGCCAGGTGTAATGCTACCTATGGATTATCCATGATCAATCCTTGATGACTTGCTGAAATAGGTTGAATGGGGACTCTGGGACAAAGAGTTCTAATTAGGTTTATCAGATTCAGAATCCATATTTTCCTTGGATGAGACTTTGACACTATCTATGTCAATTTACCATTCAAAACAAAACACAGGTGACAACAGCGAATTGAGAAAAGAATGGATGGCGTGACTTACAGTGTGGACTGGGTGAAAAAGAACACTATATTTTTCCAGATGGATTTCAGTAAAGGACATGGATGAAGATACTTCAACTTCTCATAGTAGCAGAAAACTTTTGACCAAGTTTATAACACTGAATTGGTAAGTCAGCAAGAAGATTTTGAATTGTGATAGCAACAGGATTAATTCAGAATAGTCAATGCTCACCTATACCATTGGCAAGCAGTTTGAAACTTTTGGAGCTTCCAAGACTTTTCCTCCTGGATTGTTGGGTCCAGACAGAAGTAGCTCCTCATGCTACACTTTCTCTTCCAACAAGCTGAAAATAATTTGCTCATTCCTGAAATTTGGAGTAAGTGAAATAGGACTGGGCTCCCTTTGTGCTTGTTCCTGTACCTCCATCACACCATCTCAGTATGATTGATTGATTGATTGATTTTAGAAGACTTGGACTTGGACTTGGACTTGGACTTGGACTTGGACTTGGACTTGGACTTGGACTTGGACTCGGACTCGGACTCGGACTCGGACTCGGACTTGGACTCAGCAGGTGGCAGCACTTGGCCAACCTTGTCTGGGCTCCTAAACTAAGTAAGATTTGGTCTGGCTAATACTTGGATGGGAGACCACCAGGGAATATCAGGCTGTAGGCTGGACAGGGAAGTAGATAAAACTATCCGAATAGAGGGCAATGGCAAAGCACTTCTGTACTGCTACCTAGAATACAACATGGACATATCCATGAAGTCATCAGAAATTGAGATTCGCATTAATTTAAATTAAAAATAAGTATATCATATTCTCCTGAGTCTTGTTCTCTGCCAAAGGAAAGAAGCCTTATAAAGGCTACTCCTGTTCCTCCTAAAAAACATACTGCATTGTTCTATTGACAAATTGTTTGTTTTTGGTCTATTTTCTGTATATTTCCCTGGGAAAGCATCTGATGATCTTGATCTCTGCCTTGAGCAGTCCATGCTCTCATTCAGGCTTCACCCACCCACATTAATCTGTGCATTATCATTCCTGCCTGGGGGGACCACCTAGTGGGCTGAGAAGCAGCATGCACACCACTGCCCTGCAGTAGTACACAAATCACAATCCGGCATCCATCAGCCAGAGTCTGTGATAATCAAGTCTGCCATGGGGCTGCTGCAAAAGATATGCTGGAAACGCCGTGACTGGAAATACTGGTACTTCCATGCCAAAAGCAAACATTTTGGTTAGCATTTTGCATTTTGGAACCATTTATTGGGAAGGGCAGCCAGAGCTTCTGCTGGCTAAAGTCACTGGCTTGGCTATATAGAGCCCTCCTAGTTCCTCCATCTTTCTCATCACCTACTATCCTCTGCCATCCAAGTGATGGTCCCTCATCACATGAGAATGAGCCTGTCTCGGCCACTTCAATTCACACTGAGCACTGTTTGTCACAGATGACATGATGTCAATAAAGCTGCAACTCCTCCTTTCCTCCCACATTGTGTGAGAAAGATTCACTTGACGATCTACACAAGGACACACATCCACAGACATATCACAGCCATATAGCACTGCAAGGAGGCTTCAGTATGGCTGTGTTCACACAGCTCACTTAACTAGGACAAATAATGACCCTGTTTGTCCCAACCTTGGTTAAGTTTCTACTTAGGGTGCTTGCAAACCCAGCCTGTTTCAGTTGTTTATGGTTCAATGTATTGTGCAAATCCAGGCAATAGATCAATTCAGTAACTGAATAAGGATGTTGTGTGAACACAATCTATGTGTACACATTTATTCCTCTTGAATTCTCCATGTCCATACGGGTAACATTAGATGTTCCAAAAATCAGGAAGTTGTGGTCAAACTCTTTTTCCACGTTCTCCGCTAGATAATAGAGCAAAAGTTATTCATTTCTTTATGCCATTGGCCTCTGCATCTTTTTTGCCTTTGTCCTCTTCACAACAGCCAATGAAATGGAGCTAAGGCAGGGAAATATGAATCATGATGATATCAGAAGAACATGGGACAAATTGGCTCAGATCCTCTGGAGGTGGAGAACCTGACATGAGGCTGTCATTTGGATTGGCACTCCCTAGCCTTTTGAAATGTTGAGTCTTACTCTACAGAGTTCTGTGAAAACCGGTGGCTCTTAAGATTGCTTGGATTGTGATGGTGGTTTCATGGGCAAAGCCACTTTCTCAGTGCAGGTCAGAACCCAAATGGATCCTTGTGTTCAGGCCAAGGAAAGGGAGATTCTAAACTATAAAAGTTTTTTGCCTCATATTAATATAAATTTGTTTATATTTTAACCTGTCTGTTTGATGAGCCATCTTCAGTCTTAGTTAGAAGTTACGTGTGTTTTGGTTTTCTTCATTTATGTGCAGTATTGTATGTTTTGATTTCTTATCAGCGGGATGTATTCTTGAATGCTTTGGGATAGAAGATCGATAACAGTCCTTTCATACCTTCTTCCCACTCAGGTGAAGCTCAACAATTCCTCCCTGGAGGAGTAATTTAAGGCAACAGTTGCAAAGTGTGTAACAGCACAATGACTGAGAGGAGTCCATTTATGACAGGAGACTATTTATTTATTTATTTATTTATTTATTTATTTATTTATTTATTTAACTTGTATTACCGCCCATCTCCCCCAATCGGGGGACCCTGGGCGGTTCACAATAAAGACTAGATAAAGACACAATAAAGACTAGAAGCCTCTCTGCTGATAGATCCAATTTTCTGCTTGACATTTGCTCCTCTTTAAAAAAAGAATGTACTTTTCTTTCCAACCAGCAAAGAAATAGGACACTGGTCAGCAATTCACAGGACAGTCATTAAAGTATCACCCCATTCCAAAAAGAGGAGGAGGAGGAGGCACATGTTCAAAATGATTTGCTCACTTTCAGTGGAAATGCAATATATCTTAAGCATGATGACTGGTTGACCTGTGTGCTCACTCCCTGCTGTATAGGTGCTGCTAATTGGTGATGGGCCACATCTTATGGGTCTTATCTTTACAATGGACTTTCACTAGATAAACATCAGATAGAAGAAGGATGTACACCTTGTAGTTTCAAAGTCACAGTCACCCTGCCCACATTCACCCAGCCAGCTGGGTGACTTTGGACTCACTCAGCCCTAGGAAGAAGGCAATGGCAAGCCAGGTCTGAAAAACATTGCCAAGAAAACTTCAGGGACTTATCCAGGTAGTTGTCAGGACTCAAGACTGACTTGAAGGCACAAAATAAAATAAAACACTGAAATGAAATAATGAAATAATGAAATAATGAAATAATGAAATAATGAAATAATGAAATGAAATGAAATGAAATGAAATGAAATGAAATGAAATCTTGATATGAAGGGGTTCTGACCCTGTAACTTCTTTCCCAGCTCAATCATTTACGGGTCTCTGTTTGGAACAGGTTGTGAACCTCTGAAATAAAGGATGAATTCAAAAAGTATTGTTCTGTGTACACTGGTATCCAAAGCCACCACTCCACTTGGAACCCTCTACAAATAGGCCAGTTGATTCCATTGTATGTCCCAGGAAAAACACCAGTGTGGAAACACTTTCTGGACATCTAGTCTAGTTTTCTTGATAGTACCTGTACTGTAAATTTCAGGGTGCTACAAAAGGAAACAGAGACATCTAAGTTACTGTTTAGACTTGGGGGGTGGGGAATCTCAACATAATCACCCAGACTGATTTAAAACACAATTGCTTAATTATTTTGCACGGCTATTCCTTGGAGCCTCTTTGTTAAAAGATGGTGACTGTTCACCAGTCAGATCCTAGTAGGTGCATAAGGAGCTGCATACTTTATGCACTCAGTTGCCCCAATTCTGTGGCCCATAAAATTATTCCAACTACATTGTCATTCTCATAAATACCATATTGGCATTTGCCTATTGTCTTCCACACTGATGGAGCCTATGGATCTTGGCACCAGACATTGCTTAATGAGCAATTGCTTCACAAATCTCTGATCAGCAGCCAATTGCTAAAATCCTGGCAGATAGGCCAGGCGCACGCATCCCTGAGAGGAACCGGTGTTCCAAGGAGTCTATCTAAGCATGAATTGACCTAGATGTTGGGACACCTTCACTATGGGCACCAGCTGGCACACTGCATTAGCCCTCCAAGGTCTAAGCATGTTGTGGTGAGCCCAGATTTATTTGGTCAGAAGTGACATAGTTTCTTCTTTGTTTATTGTGGGGATAAATACATGTAGTTCAACATTTTACTGCCACAACCCAAAATTATTATGTGGGAGCTCTTCTGTTGAGCTTTTAATCTCTCTTCCTGGTTCTTCTGCTGTTGTTGTTTATTCGTTCAGTCGCTTCTGACTCTTCGTGACTTCATGGACCAGCCCACGCCAGAGCTTCCTGTCGGCCGTCACCATCCCCAGCTCCCCCATGGTTGAGTCCGTCACCTCCAGAATACCATCCATCCATCTTGCCCTTGGTCGGCCCCTCTTCCTTTTGCCTTCCACTTTCCCTAACATCAGCTTCTTCTCCAGGGTATCCTGTCTTCTCATTATGTGGCCAAAGTACTTCAGTTTTGCCTTTAATATCATTCCCTCAAGTGAGCAGTCTAGCTTTATTTCCTGGAGTATGGACTGGTTTGATGTTCTTGCAGTCCAGGGCACTCTCAGAATTTTCCTCCAACACCACAGTTCAAAAGCATCTATCTTCCTTCACTCAGCCTTCCTTATGGTCCAGCTCTTGCAGCCATAGGTTACTATGGGGAATACTATTGCTTTAACTATGTGGACCTTTGTTGACAGTGTGACGTCTCTGCTCTTAACTATTTTATTGATATTTGTCATTGCTCTCCTCCCAAGAAATAGACGTCTTCTGATTTCCTGGCTGCAGTCAGCGACTGCAGTAATCTTTGCACCTAGAAATACAAAGTCTGTCACTGCCTCCACGTTTTCTCCCTCTATTTGCCAGTTATCAATCAAGCTGGTTGTCATAATCTTGGTTTTTTTGAGGTTTAACTGCAACCCAGCTTTTGCACTTTCTTCTTTCACCTTCATCATAAGGCTCCTCAGCTCCTCCTCGCTTTCAGCCATCAAAGTGGTATCATCTGCATATCTGAGATTGTTAATGTTTCTTCCAGTGATTTTAACTCCAGCCTCAGATTCATCAAGCCCAGCACGTCACATGATGTGTTCTGCGTACAGGTTGAATAGGTAGGGTGAGAGTATACAACCCTGCCGTACTCCTTTCCCAATCTTAAACCAGTCCGTTGTTCCATGGTCTGTTCTTACCGTTGCTACTTGGTCGTTATACAGATTCCTCAGGAGGCAGACAAGATGACTTGGTATCCCCATACCACCAAGAACTTGCCACAATTTGTTATGATCCACACAGTCAAAGGCTTTAGAATAGTCAATAAAACAAAAATAGATGTTTTTCTGAAACTCCCTGGCTTTCTCCATTATCCAGCGGATATTGGCAATTTGGTCTCTAGTTCCTCTGCCTTTTCTAAACCCAGCTTGTACATCTGGCAATTCTCGCTCCATGAATTGCTGGAGTCTACCTTGCAAGATCTTGAGCATTACCTTACTGGCATGTGAAATAAGTGCCACTGTTCGATAGTTTGAACATTCTTTAGTGTTTCCCTTTTTTGGTATGGGAATATAAGTTGATTTTTTCCAATCTGATGGCCATTCTTGTGTTTTCCAAATTTGCTGGCATATGGCATGCATCACCTTGACAGCATCTGTGGTTGGGGTGTTTATTTGGATCACTGTGATGTTAAATGGCTTACCCTGAATTCGAATTGAGATCATTCTATCGTTTTTTGGATTGTATCCAAGCACTGCTTTAGCCACATTATTATTAACTATGAAGGCTACTCCATTTCTTCTGCTGGTAGTGTACTATTTCAAGCCAGGGAAGGGTGCATTATCTTTGGCTCTAATTTAATTCAGACCAGTTGATTTTGAGCAATGAAAACATTTACTTTGTATGAAAAATTAATTGTAGGATAGATTTCATTTAGGAATATATCAACAAAAGGTAAATAAAAAATTTCCTTCAGCTCCTGGTCACTTCATGGACATGTCCATAAAGTTTTCGTGGCAACAGTACAGACGTTTTTTGCACTGACCTCCTTCCAGAATGTTTTTCAACTTCCCAGTCTAATCTACAAGTCTGTGATTCCTTGATGGTCTCCCATCCAAGTATTAACCAGGATCAATCCTGCTTGGTTTCTGAGCCCAGACAAAATCAGCCAGATGTGAGATATGCTGAGGTACATCAACAAAGTCCCATGCTTATTTATAGAATGATAGTTTACCATTTCCTCTTTTCTTCATGTACTCATTGTCTCCTTTCCTTTCTTTCCCCTTAATTAAATGTCCCCATCTTCTTATCCCAGCCTCCAAGTTTGGTTAGTTTTCTGTGTGCCTTCCTTATAAAGAACTATCCATTTAACCTTGTCTTGCATTCCTCAAAAGCAACAATCAACCATTTCATCATACCTATTATGAATATATCATAGCACCAGCTTGGTTGTGAAAAGGTACAATCATTTGTTTGTCTCTAATCCACTTACATCTTTCAGCACAATCCAAGCATTCTGGATAATAGCAAAATATTCACACATTTGGCAGAATGAGATTATTCCTGACATAAACATGACCTCCCACTGATATAAAAAGGTTGCTCACTCAGTGTTTCTCAACCTTGGCAACTTTAAGATGTGTGGACTTCAACTCCCAGAATTCCCCAGCCAGCAAAGCTGGGAGTTCTGGGAGTTGAAGTCCACACATCTTAAAGTTGCTGACTGGGGAATTCTGGGAGTTGAAGTCCACATATCTTAAAGTTGCCAAGGTTTATAAATAACTTCACTGAAGTTATATAGGTTATGCACTGATTCATAGCCATATATCTTTAGTGTATATCTGCAGAACCATCTGCTTCAGATTATAACCTTCATTTTCCCTGCATGAGAACATGAAACAAGTCACCCCAATTATTAGCAAGCCATTATGTCTCATCCTCCAATACAGCGTGCTTTCAGTGACCCATCTCACAGAATTTGTGTAAAAATTATTTGGGAATATGTGTAATGCACTGAATAACTCTCATTCTGTCTTAACCAAAAGTAAGGTGTCATCCATGAAATTTCTACATTGATCTATTTTTCTCCATTCATTCCATTACGTTGGCATGGCAGTTAGAATATAACCACGTATCAGCACATATGGTGGCAGTTTCCAGGAAATCTGTAGAATTATTCATCAAACCATGTGAGAGGAAATGTATGAGCGGATTCCCCACAAACAATTTGGCCTGCTGTGTGAACACTGAACAATGCTGTGCTGCAACCTGCAGATTTTCCAATTATTAATTCATACGCCATTTTTATGCCTACATATGATTCTTTAAGCTATACCAGAGCAGTGGATCTATTAAATTCAAATATCCAGATCTTTAACATGATGATATTTTTTTCATTTCAGTGTCCCTTCAAGGGAATTTTCACAAAACGTTTGGGAAAAAATTCTGAGGGCATGATCTGTTCAGCACGGAACCCAGATTGACTTGAAAGCTGTGATTTTCCTTTATAGTTTTTCAAGGCTGATTGGCCATTGTAGCAGTGAATTTCAGCATGAGGATCAGCACGAAGTTGTGATTAGATTGCCTTTGTGGGTATTCTATCCTGAATTATGATATCATACAGTATATTATGAACCATCTCTTTCTAGGCTCCTATTAGACTACCAGTCATTTTGGAAAATAATATATTTGGCCAACTGCGTGTGTGTGTGTGCGCGCGCGCGGGCGGATGGGCGGATGAATGGATGGATGGCCAGACAGACAGACAGACAGATAGATTCAAAACTGGAAGCAATGTATAGGCTAATTTATGTTTCTTCCTTTCTCTCCTTTGTATTGAGATTACTTTAGTAACATGTTGATAAACCCTATTAAAAGAATTATGAGAGGGAAGAAAGAAACATTTTCCCCTTTTGAGTACTGACATTACTTCATTCTACAAAGCAATCACATGACTAGTTGTAACTATTATCACCAGGTAAACATAGCAGCAGACCAGACCAGATCTTCTAGTCTCAACAACCCGGGTTGCCAGGTAGCACACAAGCCTTCCTGCCTGTTAATAGCTCTGAAACTATGAAAGGACATGTCACTACAAACTTTCCTATCTCTCTTCTTTTCTGAGCTTCCTCCTGCTTGCTGGAGCATGAAGAACTCGTGTTTGACAACTCAGCAACTTGGTTAAGACCTTCCCTCACAAAAGCATTGCCCTAGCAGAAACCAGGACTCAGCATAAGGGGGAATAGTGAACACAAAGCAATCTGTGTTGTCTTTGGTTTGTTAGTTGGACAGTCTGTTCTCCCTTTATGTTGCAGAAAACCCTTAGTGAGGTCTAACAATATAGAACCATCATTTGCTGGGAACAGGGCAATATATTCAAAATGGCTTGACTGGTTCTCCTGGTGAGATAACAAGCTTGTCATGGGCCCTATATACTCTCATGAGGTTCAGCAAATATCTGAAATAGACCTAGAATTGTTAAGAGGAAGAATTTCCAGTTGACTCCCAACTAGACCTTAATCTTCATTGAAACTGACTACTTCCAAAAAGTATATTTAAAAAGTGAGATGTGTAAGTATCTATAGAAGATGGTAAGTTTGCTGAGTATTGCCCTATGTAATATCTGCATCACTGCAGCTTATTCAGTGAAGAACATTCTAGAGTGATGTAGATACACTGGCCACTTGTTCCTCTTTAACAGGAAGAAGAACTGTAAAAGGAAACTTCCTGTCTTTGTGGAACTTTTTGTGACAACAGGGTCTATCTGCATTCTGGGTTGTCTTCTAGTCTTGTTTTTTCAACCTAATTTCTTATTCAGTCCTTGTTTGCCCCCTGATCCTGATTGGTTTTTGGTGTTGACTGCTGGTTCCCATCTCTTCACTCACTCCAAATCACTGACCATTGACCAGTCCTGACAAACTGAAACTATGAGTTGTGGAGGCCAACAGGGTGCATGTTAAATCTAAACTAGTTTAGATTTAGCCTTGAACTGTACTCACACTCTTGGGAATCTGACATTGTAAATGTCAATCTCTAAAAATCTACGCATTAAAGCTCTTTGAGATCCCATGAACTACAGATATAAGCCTGATTGGTTTGAGGATGAAGCTGTGTTCACCTGACATTATTAACTTGACTATGGTTTAATTAACCCCATTTTCAGGTTTCACACAAGATCTCTAAACAAAGTATATGGGCAGGGTTCACTCAAGTCACAAAGCTAAAATGGGCTTAGCTAGTTTGTGGTTTGGTATGTTGTGCGAACAGAGCCTGAATGTTAAATCTTGCCCAAGAATCCAAAGTGGGGGCAAGAGCCTCAGGACACCAAAGAACTTCTTTAAACTCTGTTTTCAGCTCCAGCAGAAACCAATTTCACAGAAGGCAAGCTGGTGACTCCCTCCCCCCCCACCAAAAAACAACTGATGTGACTAAGATCCTGCATACAAGAGTGAGCCACAAAACACAAGCTCTTCCCTCCCCACCTCTCTCACCCCACATTTCCAGCATACAAATTGCATGAGCCAATCACTCATTTCCCACCCACAAACTCTGTCACACATATATACATAATAACTCCTTGAGAGAAAACACACCCAACACTCGAAAGACACACCCAGATCCTCTCCCGGCTTTCTCCCTTTCCCTAGTAGTTCCCTTGCTCACTTCCCCATTCCCTTCCCACCCCAGTATTGCTTCCTCCACCCCAAGTGTGTCAGATCATTCCAAATCTCTCCCTCAGTTATCCTACTGCCATACTCAAGTCCCCTCTGTGGGGGGAGATGGGCGGTGATATAAGTATGATTGATTGATAGATAAATAAATAAATAAATAAATAAATAAATAAATAAATAAAATACATCTTTACCAGGCAGTTACAATGGAGTCAGTTCTTTCCTCCTTTTTCATTTAGGACACAATGGTACTTCCAGGGTTAAGGGAACCCTGGTTGAGATGCAGGGGGTGGGGGGGCTTCCAAGCTCTGAAGTTCTGCAGTGTATAAGCAGTTCAGCATCCCTCAAAACATCCACTGTCTTCCTGCCACTCTTCAATTCTCTTGGACCTCTGAAGAAAAGATATCACATTGTTGGTGGCCAAGCATTCTGTGCCAATCATCACCATCATCAAGTATCACAAGTAGCAATAAGGACATTTGCAGGCAAAGGGAAAGTGCCTGTGAGCATGACCTTATCTATGCCTACTCCAGGTACGCCACTATGGTGGGTGGAAGAATTATGTGGCATTCTTCCTTCATTGTGGAAATCACAGTCACAATAGCAGGAACCAAATGTTGCAGACAGACTTATTGGACTGAATACTATCCCAGGAACAACACTTGGTACTACCCTTTCTGTGCATCCAATATCTACAGATGGGTTGGGTTCACACAGCAAAACTAACCAGGTCAATTAAAGAGGCTAAGTTTTGTTAGGTGGTTGTTCTTTTGTGGCTTAGCACGTTGTCTAAACCCAATATGTTTTGGTTAGTTTATGGTTCAATGTATTGTGCAGACCCAGAATCTAGGTTCACTTAATAACCAGGTTAAAGATGTTATGTGACCACACTCATTTAGTAACATTAATTGTACTGAAACTTCCAAATGGATATGAATTGTGGTTCATTTCTACATAGGCAGGACACTTTTGTACACAGACATCAGATACTGAAAGGGCAGGACTATACCACAACCACTCTCTTCCCGCTTGTGTTATAGAATATATGGGATTTTATATAGAGTAGCCGTCCCACGAAACAAGCCAAGAGCACAACCAATCCTTTTCTAGCTATCTTAAGGATTAGAGCATATTCTACAAGCATGCACACTTCCATTCACATGCACACAACATACCTATCAAAAAGGAAGACAGAGAACACCCTTCTTCTCTGTTGTCTATGCTCAGACATTGCACCAGAGTTGCAGCATTTTGTAACATACATCTAGAAAAGAAAGTGGGATTGAGGTGAACTCCTGAAGAATTGGGGGGAAAAAAAGATTCCATTCTAAGTGAAAAATAGATACGGTTGTTTTATGCCAGGGTGAAAGGGGAATTAAGCAAAAAAAAGCTTTTCTCTCAGCCAATTAATACAACTTCAGCAGAGTAAGCTTGGACACGTTCCTGTGTTTCTGTGATGCTCCTTCTGATTTCTTTCAGCCAAATTGTTTCATCATGCTGCAAAGAAACATTTTTTTCCCATTGCTGCACTGCAACGTTAATTTTATCTCCCTGACATGTGCATAAATCTGGTTCATAAAACTTCTGTGGACACAGATCTCATTGGCAGCCTGGTGTAGGAGGGGGAGAAAGGTCGTAAATTGTAGGGATCCTAACCTTGTTTTGAGACTTGCAATAATTGTTAGCGTCTTTGGAAGTCATGTTGATGATCAAGCAGCCCCTGTTACTAATGAACTGCTGTTGCAATCAGATAGTAAGCCCATGGTATTTATAGAAAACAAACAAGTCCCCCGTGCTTGTTTTCAAGAGGCAGAAGTCTTGGGATGGCCTTAATAACAGCTTGATTTTCTCTCTCCCCTCACTGAATCTTGACTCTGATTGGGTTACAGTGCAGTGTTCTTGGCTGGGGAGCCAATCAGAAAGCAGCTTATGAATAAAAAGTCAGTGTGAGAAAAGTCAATCAGATATAGGGATGAGGCAGTTTTTATTGCATGGATTTCTTAATGCTGAGGAGCACAGTTAGCAATCCCCCAAGCCTGATGTAGGATCTCCA
The DNA here is from genome assembly GCA_023362775.1 of Charina bottae. Classification (NCBI taxonomy): domain Eukaryota; kingdom Metazoa; phylum Chordata; class Lepidosauria; order Squamata; family Charinaidae; genus Charina; species Charina bottae. Next base: position 105,840,504 of record JALMGJ010000003.1, on the reverse strand, counting down.
GCGCTCCTCAAAAGGTTGCTGCTGAACTGTGAATTTTAATGGAACAGAATGGGGAAATGATCAAATGCATGGGGGAAGAGCCAGTTTGGTCTAGTGGTTAAGGTGCTGGGCTAGAAACCAGGAGACTGAGAGTTCTAGTCCCGCCTTAGGCATGAAAGCCAGCTGGGTGACCTTGGGCCAGTCCCTGTCTCTCAGCGCTAGGAAGGAGCCAATGGCAAACCAGGAGACCGAGAGTTCTAGTCCCGCCTTAGGCATGAAAGCCAGCTGGGTGACCTTGGGCCAGTCCCTGTCTCTCAGCGCTAGGAAGGAGCCAATGGCAAACCAGGAGACCGAGAGTTCTAGTCCTGCCTTAGGCATGAAAGCCGGCTGGGTGACCTTGGGCCAGTCCCTGTCTCTCAGCGCTAGGAAGGAGCCAATGGCAAACCAGGAGACCGAGAGTTCTAGTCCCACCTTAGGCATGAAAGCCGGCTGGGTGACCTTGGGCCAGTCACTCTCTCTCAGCCCAACTCACCTCACAGGGTTGTTGTTGTGGGGAAAATAGGAGGAGGAAGGAGTATTAGGTATGTTCGCCACCTTGAGTTATTTATAAAAATAATAAAGGCGGGATAGAAAATAAATAAATAAATAAATAGTCTTCCTCACTATATTTAATTTAATGTACATCCAATTAAATCAAGTTTTGATTTTGTCCTGTCCCCATCTATTTTTTATAATGTGGCTTCTGGCCTGCTCTCAGAGGACACGGTGACTCTGCCCCACTCCCAAAGTTTGTGCACCATTCTTTTAGACCCTAAAACAAGCAAGGAGGTAGACCTTTAATTAGAGCTATACCTTTCTATGTAAGGATACCCAAACTTTCAAGGTCCACAAAACTCTTCCTTGGGTGGTGCTCTGTGAAACATGAAAGGAAAGGTATGTTACTTACTTTGTATCCTGGAATTGGGAAAGTATCTCTACCAATTGGGGGGGGGGGTGTTTCTTCTTAAAATAGAACACTTGAGGTAGCAGTAAACGCAAAGGAATCTGTAGGACCCAGAGTTTGAGTTAGCCTTTTCTAGGCTGGGTTCACACTTCCTAAGTGTTCACACAACTTAGCCAGATCAGTTAAAGACCTAGCAACTGTATTTGCACCAGATGCAAATCATGGTTGTGCTAATCCTGATTAGGGTTTTTGTGACTTAACATGTTCTGCAAATCCAACCCATTTTGGTTACTTCATGTTTTAATGCAGGGCTTTCCAAAATTTTCCCGCGGCGACACACCAACCGCCGTTGGTGTGTCGCCGCGGGAAAACCCGGAAGCGCTGATGATGATCAGCGCTTCCGGGTTGTGTGGCGACACACCAGACTGTGTGTGGCGACACACTTTTGTGTGGCGACACACAGTTTGGAAAGCTCTGTTTTAATGTATTAAACTCAGACAACTGAGGAACTAGATTGTGCTGTGTGAATGAAGTGGCTTGAGATACCAGAAATATCGCTTGATTTTATTGCTCTGGTTTATACAAGGACATAACAAATATTAGCAAATCCAGGCACTTGAATCCATGCATGTCACTTACAGTTCTGTGAATATTTTTAAAACAGTAAAGAGCAGGCACAAAGGTCAGTGGGACCATGGCATGCAGTAAAGTAGTGTAGTGATTAACCTTTCCTTTTCTTCTGTCTATATTCCTGCTAAAAATAATCCTGCCAACCGCCTGGTAGTCTGTAGAGCAGAGCCAGGGTGTGAGGTCAGCATTATGGAGGATACACTGAAGCCCACAACCCAAGAGAGGCTCTTGGTTTACCCCAGAGCCTCCTTGCTCTGCTTCTCCTCCTCGTTGTTTGCTGCACCCTTGGTCATACTGGAGACTCCGGTTGTTGCCATATTGCTGCTACCTCATTCTTTCTTCCCAGCAAAGGGATCTTTCACCAGGAGTCCTCAAAGCAAAGGATTGTGATGAAGGGGTCAAGGAGAAAACGTGAAGCTGATGCCCACTTCACTGCCTCATTGGGAAGCTCCTCAGCGTTAAACACTGAGATAAATTATGGGAGTCTGTGTAAAGGGGTGTTTTGAGCCCTTTTCTGAAGGGTCCTTAGAATGAGGTCCCCAGGAGAGGAGCTGTTCTAGAGAACGACTCACCCCGTATGTCTCAGTTTGGCCACTGGTCCAAGTCACTCAGAGCATCTTCTATCCATCACTGAAGCAATACTGTATAACACCCATTTTCATTGCCATTGTATTGATGATTGGATGAGCAGGAAAATGCCTTCTGGTAAGTGAGGCATTCTGGGAACCACCTGCTTGAGACAGGGAACTGGGAGAACAGTGGCAAGGCCAGGTCCTGCCCCATCACCCATCTCAGTCTGCTCAGAAAATTAAGTTTGCCTCATGAGCCACGTGAGAAGCAAGCAAGAGTGGCGCTTGCCTTGTCCTCTCTTGGAATGATGGTGCAGTTTGGATCCAAGGACAAAATAATAATGAAGAGACAGCATCTAGAAGGCGTGTCCACTCAGGAAGGGCCTCTCCACATTTTTCCCAGGGGAGTTTCAAACCCTGGAGAGTTATGGCCTGCCTAACAGCTGACCAGGTGATGGGGTGGCACTGCGTAACCTCTTCCCGTGCCTGTCAGCAATTAGGTGCCCTACTTTTAAACATGGGTTTAGCGTTCTTCTGAAAGGACACAAAACCTGTATTTAAACATAGCCCTCCTAGCAGCTGATGGATGATAGGGCTGTGCTCAGAAGCAGGAGCCTTTCCTTTGCCGCATCTCTCCATCTACCCACTGTCGGCTATTAGGGAGAATTTTCTTTCAAAGCCAAATCTGGCAGGTACAGGAAAAAAAAGCCCAATGTGAAAGAACTAGTCTCACTTATTACCCATGAGGAGGACAGTGCCCAAAGGGAGCAAACTGGTGATCAAAGGCAGGCGGAAAGTTGTGGCTGCTGGAACACGTTTAAGCTATGGCGAGATGCAAGTTAGGAAAGGCTCTAATATAGAAATGTGTATCTTGAGTTCTCAGAGAAGCAGTAGTACTATGTCAGTGGCAGCAGAAAGCTTCCATGTCATGGAATAAATTGTAAAGTTGTACAAACATGTGAATTAGAAATATTGTAAGTTTTGCAGTGAACTGTAGTAGTATTTTTTTTTGGGGGGGGCTGCATCTCAGTGTTGCTGGCCAGGAAAAGGTGGTAACTTTGTGTACAAATCATCCCCCTTCTTCTCAGTCTTGTGAAAAAGGATGGCTGGATTCTCACAATATGCTTAATCTAGTTCTTTACTTAACTCATTTCCTGGTTTTGCATAACACACAGAACCACATACACTGTGCTCACAAAGTACTAAGCCACAAAAATTTACCAAGTTTAGAACAAACTTTTATTACTCACTTGGATAATGTGTTGTGTGAACACAGCCAATGTCTTCACAGAAGTTTAGGGATCACGTCACTGTCACTCCTTTCCTGTGACACATTACCACTTTGTCAGTGAAGGCTGATGTCCACATTATGCGATCATCCTGCTATTCAAGGCAATTCTTTTTATTTCTTCCATCCACTGATTTCTCTGCGTGTTGCATTTTGGATTGTAAAATCCTTGAGGAGAGGACAGGGAATAGGTTTCCAGTATGGTGCACAAAAGGTACAGTATATACTGTATTTCTGTTGATGTGTGTGTGAATGCATGCATGCATGCATACATACAAGTGGTGATATGGGTATGTCTGTCTCTCTCCCCTGCTGCCACATGCCTAAGCTAAATCCTGAAGTTGGCATAATACTTGATTACTGAATTAACATTTTTTCTGAGTTTGTACAATACTTGAACCACAAACGAGCCAAATGGGCTGGTTTCGCCAAAACCGCTAAAACCACAATGCTCTAACCAAAGTTAGCGATAGCCAAACTTAGCATGTAGTGCAAATACACCTGCTTTAACTAATCTGGTTAAGTATGTTGTATAAACACAGCTGTCGGTGCTTTCCATAGGTAAAGAAGGAGATACAGTAACTCGGAAGATCAAGAGAAGTAACTCACACTCTGATCTTCTCACAACTGGGCTACTGCTGTGTGCTTTAGGGGGGCCTGGCCCAGATGATGACTTGAAAGCTACAACTGGTGCAAAACGCAGCAGCCAGACTGCTACTTAGCAAAACTCATCACTGCAGAATTATGCTCATCTTGAAATAGCTGCACTAGCGGTAGCTTTTAGGACTTTAAGTGCTGGTGATCATCTACAAAGTCATATATGGTGTGGCACTGAGTTATATCAGCGACCTTCTTGCCAAGCAGGACCCTGCTTGTCCAGACTGAACATCGAGGGAACACCTGCTAAGGATTCTGCATCACATGAAATGAAGGGGGCTTGGGCTAGAAGGCAAGCTTTTGTAGGAGTAACCCCCCCCCCCGCCAATTATGGAATTCATTGCCCTTGGAGGTGCAGCTGGCCACCACCCTTGTCTCATTCAGGAAGGCCTTTAAATCCATCCTGTTTCAACAGGCCTTCAGAACTAGGATGATTGTGGGCATCAATGGTAATTACCATTATTATGAGTACTATAGTATTGATTTCACTGTTGGGATATTCTGGTTTTAGTTTGTTCTTGTATACCAAGTGCAAGATTGGTCAGACTGGGGTGGTTTAAAAATGCTGTAAAGTAAACAAAATAACAAAGAAGTCATTGTTCCTTTCTATTTTGCATTGGTTGCACTGCACATAGAATATTGTGTCCAGTACTGGGTTCTGAATTAGGCAGGATATTAACAAACTGGAGAGTGTTCAGAGGCGACAGTAGCCAAGATGATAAGGGACATGGGATGAAAAATCTGGGAAATGGTTGGAGGCATTAGGCATCTTTAGCATGGAGAAGAAAAAACTGATTGTCTTCAGGTGTGTGAAGGAGGGCTGGCATGCAGAAGATGGGGCAGAACCGAACAGTTGTTCCAAAGACAGGACAAGGAAAAATGGGCTTAAACTACCAGGAAGATTTCAGTGGGACATCAGAAACATTTCTTAGCAATAAGAGTAGAACAAACTGCCTCAGGTGGTGGTGGACCCTGCTTTGCTCAAGGTGTTTAAACAGAATCCTTTTCAACTATTCCATTTTATGATTTTATCTTGATTTTCAACCTGACATCTCGGTATCTCATGTGAACCCACCCATGCACTACAATCATGCACTAGGGGAATATTGGGGCTATAGGGGGTAGTGCCACCTCCAGGATGTATCACACATGGAGGAACATTTCCCTGTTATGTCATACTGGATGGTCAGAGAAAGAGCTCTCTGTGTTTACTCAAGCACGTACACACAGAAGTTTCCATCTGAGAGGTATTCTAGTCACTATTCCTATGGGAGAACTCTATGCATGCATGTCTGTAGTTTTTAGCTGCATTCACGTCACATTCAACTCATTAATTTTCTGGGTTTGCACAATACAGGGACCCATCTATATACTACTAAAACTGTCATGTCCGTTTGTCACCTTAAATTGGGTGGAACGGTGCATCGTAGGGCAACAATTTTTCAACCATGGTACTTCAAATGGGCTAACTTACAGAATGCATTTACAGAATGCATCCAAAATCCCATCCCAAAATTTGGCAAAGTTGTGGCCACTTCAGCACTGCTGCGGTCAGCTGCGGTCACATGATCATCATTTCCAATGCTCCTTGACAGCTTCCCACAAGTCAATGGGGAAGCCGGCAGGAAGTCTAAACTCGATTGTGATTGCCAATGTTCCCTGACAGGGAGGAAGGGAGGAAGGAATAAAGGAGGGAAGGGAAGGAAGAGGGAGAAAGGCAACAGGGAGGAAGGGAGGGAGGGAGGGAGGGAGGGAAGGGAGGAAGGAAGGAACAAGGAGGGAAGGAACAGGGAGGAAGGAAGAGAGGGAGGGAAGGGAGGAAGGAAGGAACAAGGAGGGAAGGAACAGGGAGGAAGGAAGAGAGGGAGGGAGGAACAAACAGAACAGAAGGAACAGAGAGCCAGCTTGGTCTAGTGGTTAAGGCATCAGGCTAGAAACCAGGAGACTGAGAGTTCTAGTCCCGCCTTAGGCATGAAAGCTGGCTGGGTGACCTTGGGCCAGTTACTCCCTCTCAGCCCAACTCACCTCACAGGGTTGTTGTTGTGGGGAAAATAGGAGGAAGAAGGAGTATTAGGTATGTTCCCCACCTTGAGTTATTTATTTAAAAAAAATAGTGGGATAAAAAAATCTAAAAAAAAACAGGGAGGGAGATTTCCGATGCTCCCTGCCAGCTTCCCACAAGGAAACTCAATGGGAAAGCCGGCAGGAAGTTGGAAGTCGCTCCCGCTCCCACTGCTTTTTTGCCCACCCGTGGTCATTCTGTTTAGATAAGGAAATATCTCTGAAATGATGACCCAACAGGTCACGGGTTGTCTAGTTAATTAATCAAAGCAGGCTGAGTTCATACAATACATTAAGCGACAAAAAGTAAACCAAGCTTAATGCTAACCAATGTACTTTCATCCTCAAGAAACAGTGGTTGCCCCTGCTCATCCTGGGGCAACCTAATCGTGGATGAGCCCCAAGGGTGCAGACAGCCACCCTGTGACATATGGCTGGATGGGAAAAGGACACCCTCTACCCTTGTATGGTCTTTAATTAGGTGGAAGGGCTTTTGTTGTTTATTTCAACTTAGGCACTGCCCAACTCCAAGCCTACTCAGAGCAGCTCACAATATAGTAAACCAGGGCTTTCCAAAGTTTTCCCACGGCGACACACCAATGGCGGTGCGCAAGAAAACCCGGAAGCATCGCCGTTGCGGCAGCGCGCAAAAACTCAGAAGCGCCGCTGCCACCTTCAGTTTTTGCGCACCGCTGCGGCGCTTTCGGATTTTCGTGCGCCGCCGTTGGTCTGTCACCGCGGGAAAACCCGGAAGTGCTGATGGCCCGCTGCCACCATGCACGCGGCAGTGCGCCATCAGTGCTTCTGGGTTTTGATGCAACACACCTGGGCCCCGCAGGCGAAACACTTTTGTGTCGCGACACAGAATTTGGAAAGCTGTGTAGTAAACAATAAAGGCATAATACAAGACAAACAAGATGGGATCCAGTTGCTCAATAAAGAAAGCATATAGAAAAGTATATTTCTATCTAGTTGCCAATGTGCATGGAGGTCGATTTGCCTGATGTATTTAAATCCTCTAAAATAGGTGTGTGTGTGTGTGTGTGTGTGTGTGTGTGTGTCTGTGAGTGAAGTGCATGAAAGAGCCACTCAAATATTCATCACCCCACACATAAAGACACAAAACACCCATTTTGAAGCCCAGTGGTTTACCACTGCATAATCAGGCCTGGTTGATACTCCTTGAGAAGGAACAGGGCTTGGATCCCAATGTTGCAACTGCCATCTTGCCTATTATAACACTCCCCCCCCCCCAAATGCCACTGTTTCTGGCTCCAATTACAAAGCGGTGTTTTAATAGGACAGCCCAAATAACCATTAGGTGGCCAATCACTGAACACATCGGCACATGCAAAGCAAGTAGATATCGCTGTGAATGAGGCAATGCGCATAGTGACGGGATGCCTCAAACCTATGCCCGTTAATAAACTATACCCCCTTGTTGGCATTGCTCCACCTAAGATTAGAAGGGAAGTAGAAGCAGACGCCGAAAGAACCAAGCAAGAGACTGACTCTCGTCACCCTCTGAGCAGATATGCTCCTCCAATTCGTTGACTTAAATCTGGAAAGAGCTTTATGGCAAGAATACCCTAGAGGGGTCCAAAGAACAGAATCGAGTAAGTAAATGGATGAATGAGCTCACCGATTTGAGTATTTTACTAAAGGAAGAAATGGCCGCTGGAAACACTCTCCCTTATACAGTTTGGAGGACAATGAATAGGATGAGGGTGGGGGTACCAAGGTGCAAGACGAATTTATTTAAGTGGGGGTTGTTGGCTGACGACAATACATTATGTGAATGCGGAGAAATCCAAGACCCGGAGCATCTGATGGTGTGTCGATTACTGTCGGAGCCTTGTACTGTCGATGACCTACAGCAAGTTAATGACAAAGCTGTGGCGGTGGCTACATTTTGGCAGAGTAAAGTTTGATCTGGACACAAAATAAATAAATAAAATCACTGAAGTAACATACTCTTCTTCAAAATCCAAGTGGTAAAACTGCTTTATATAATAATTTGTTTATAGTATGTGTTTATAGTATGGTCAATGTTATTTTGCTGTATAAAGCCTCTGTTGCAAGACTATTTGATCTCACAGATACATAGAGATCAAAACACTTATGGACAGCATTCTCACTTCTTTTCCCCCAAATAATTTTGGGTGGCAGTTCTGTGTCCTGAGTAAAGAGCAGAATTGTTTTTCCAGGCTACCTTAACCTCTCTATTTTTGCTATAGGTCGGTAGATAAATCTCCTGGAAGGAAGGAGAGGCTGAGCTTTCAAAGGGTTTGTGCATTCAGCCTATAAACAGAGAAGATCGCCTGCCTCCAGATTTCAAATCATTTAATTGCTTCTGAAACGTGCCATCAAAATGAGGGCACTGCTTAAATGTCCTGTCCTAGGCATCAGAATGCCTCAGCCCAACTTTGATGCTCCAGAGTAGAGACTAAAGTAGAAGAAAAGGGGCTGGTTTCTCTTACATTTGCCTTGGAAAAGGTATGGGAGCAGGAAGCCAGAAGGGAGCTGGAAATCCTGCTCCTGTCAAGCGGTTTGGCTTGGCTCTCCACCCACAAGGTTCTCACAAGGGAGAATCTGTATTTTGAGGCCAAACCCTCTACCATCTACATAGAAGAGCTTGCCCAAACGGGATCAAAAGGGAGCATCATTAGATAGCAAATGCACAGGAATTTTTGAAAAGTAGAACCTGCAATTGGTCACGGTTTTTCCAGGAATACGTCGTCATGAAGTTCAGAAACTAAATTGCAGACCCAGATCTGTTGCAGCTGGAGTCTCCCACCCCCACCCCTCTTTTCATGGGTGCATTATGCATCCCTGGCAGAAAGGGTACCAATGTCTCCATTCCCTGATAGCTTATCAACTCTTGACTCTGGTTTACATTGTCACCACCACCATCCCATTTCAAGTTGAGATCATAAGATAAGGAAAAAGTGAACCAAGGTGTTCAGCGACTGAGTTTGCTTCTGTGAATTGGTTACCCAGCATTCCAGTCCAAAGTTATATCTGTAGGATCACTGCCATCTAGAACACCATTTTCTCTATCCTATCCTAAATCCATTTTCTTCAGAACCAGAACAAAACCCATTAATCCGCCAAAGATATACTTCTAAATGTGAGCCTAACTGCAGCATTTTGTTAGTCATAACCCTGGATATGGCTCCTATTGATTTTATTCCCACCACCCCAGTACAATGGGTGTTTATTCAGTCTCTCCCCCCCCCAAAGTAAACATTATTATGGAGGAAACCTACAATTATAATCAAAGTTACTCCATAGTGAGACTACATAGGACTGCAAACTATAGGTTGTAGTATTAATCATGCTTATCCAGAAATTATTTTAAGTATCTAATTGGCTGTGTTCATTGCTTAACCTGGTTTACTGAATAAGCCAAAGTTGCTGGGTTTACACTATGCGCTAAGCAGAAACCATGGTTGAAAAACACAGTGCATTAAGCCACAAAGAAACTAATTACCTTTTAATAAGTTGTATGAACCTATCTGCTGAAACTAGTGGTCCTGATTTTTCAGTGCATAGACGTAAGACCAAAATGCCAGCTGCTGTTTTAATTCTCAACCTCAACAAAATAAAATCAAATGATGTAACCTTTCATATGAAGCTGCACACACATTCCTTTTAATTGAGCTCATTCCAGTGGCTTACATGCTACTGCAGCTCCCTGCAGGAACAAGTGGATCTTGGTTTTCCCATGCTTTTCACCTTTACCACACTAATGGTGGAGAAGCTCAGCCATTCTCCTCCGCAAGTTGCCGTCACAGGAACGATCTAACCACACATTTCCCTTCAGGTGGACAGATGAACTCATTCTTCATCATGGGAGTACGTGAATTGCCTTTCCAAAGGTGGAGTCAACCTCGCCAGGGGACACACTGGAGATCCAGCCATGTTCACATCAGTTCCAGTGTGCATTTGAAGTGCCATGTGAATGCCAATTTGCCAGAGGTCTATCAAAGGAGGGGAGGGTACTAACGTTTTTTTTAAGTGATCTCCCTGGAGGTCTTCTTCTCTAAAGGCAAGCTAATCTTATCTGGGATACACCTCAAGGAATTCTAATCTTCACCTGTAAATAAAGCCTGCTGATCCCTTTGTGTGCTGTTGAATATTTGGCCCACTTTAGCATATATTCTGTCTGGCTTTATTTACCCCGGAGCAAAAAGTAAAAAAATGGGCAGGCTGAGAAGAGGAGCAGTTTGGTTGCTGAAGCTTAGGTTGTCTCCTTCCCAGGCTTCCTGCTGTTGCTTCCTTTCATGTATTAGCTCTGGATTCTTCTAAATCCCTAAAAGTTGGCCATTTTCCAGTGTGTGACAGATTTACTCAAAAGCCAAGTTTGCACTGGCCAAAATGTAGTTTGTCTGGTTTTGCATGAGGGTGTTGTTATTGTAGTTAGCTGCCGTGGTTTATGATTCAGAATGTTATGAAACACAGGCTGTAGCTTATTTATTAAACCAAGGTTAAACCAACAATGGCATGGTACAATGTGTGTATTCAACCTAATGTCATTTCATGTTAGGATTTTTCATTCTCTCTTCGTATATAATCACTAGGTGGAAAATTATTATTATTATTATTATTTAGACTTATATTACCGCCCATCTCCCCCAACAGGGGGCCCTGGGCAGTTCACAATAAAAACACAGTAAAAATAAAAATGAAGAAGGCCCTAAGGAAAAAACCCTCAATAAGATGATGAACATTGCTATGGAAGGTTTTGCCACCAGGAAACTGACTAGCCTCTGAGTGCTTGTTTGACTTAATTTTAAGCACACTTTCTTTGGCCTACAAATAAATCCCATTCAGTCCATCAAAGACTTACTCTCAAGTGGGGGGTATGGTGGCAGCAGAGTCCAAACAAGGTTAGCTGGCATTTTACAGCCATTGATTTCAAGATACCAAACATATACCAGATTAGAGTATTTTGGCACTTCTAGCTGAAGGTATTGCACAGCGATGGTCAAACAGAACAACACAGCTGGTGGAACTGTTTGAAAGTAATTCACAGCTGGAGGAAAGGAAGGGATGCTTCTCCCAGGCTGCCCAATTGCATGGTCGCTCCCACCAGGAGAATGGATGGAGATCTGGTGGTGGTGATTCACCGCACCACAGCCCAGGTGGCCAGACCAGCATGCACCAGCTCAATGGGAAGCGCTGGAGCTACCCATGAAAACTGACTTTTACCACTCCCTACCTTTCACTCCAAAGACACAAGCTTGCGATTTGCAATATGCATCTATCCTGGCATATCACCGTGCCAAGACTCTAGTTCAGCAAGCCTTTTGGAAAATGCAAATCCAACCTTTCCGAAGACATTATAGATCAGTGTTTTTCAACCTTGGCAAATTGAAGACGTGTGGACTTCAACTCCCAGAATTCTGGGAGTTGAAGTCCACGCACCTTCAAGCTGCCAAGGTTGAGAAATGCTGTTAGAGATAGCCTGGAAACCCTCCCCCAAGTTTACAGATTTTGAGCAAGATCATCCACTGAATTGAATGGCTGCATTAGGAAATTTATTTACTTACTGTGTTTATAAGCTGCCCAATCAACCATGACTTGGGGCAGTGAAAATACAACTGTTCTACCCAGGTAAAACCATATACCAAAGTCCAAGCAAATGAAACATATAACAGACATCAGGACAAACCAGGGGCTGAACTCCTGCTAGAATAGCACGGTTTTAATTTGCTTTCTAAATACAAGAGGAAGGGGGCTATCCTGAAATCTGGGATAAGGCATTGCAAAGAGTAAAGCCTACTGCTGAGAAGGCCTGTCCTGTGGCCCACACCCACAGAGCCCTCTCTAGATGTCCATGCCAGTCAAGCAGATTCCATCTTGGCAAGGCGTTGCCTGATATAACCCACCGCAGCATGAAGGGCTTTCAAGCGGATGACCAGTGAGGATATTAACCTGGTTCTTCCCTATCCTGATTGCAAGTCCTGTGATTCCTACATCACATTGTAGGAACAACATTAAGGGATCACCCGTATACCGTCCACCCAAGGCAACTGAGTATTCAGCCTAGAATGTTGGTTTGTGCCATAAACTGGATTTTAAAAAATCTTTATATCGTTGTTAATTTCATGCATATTTTGCTAATTATGAGCATGCTTTAAACAAAAAAAATTGTGTGTGGTCAGTTTTACAAGATTAAACCACCCACACTGCATTTCTAACTCTCTTTTTGTCATCATTCTTATTTGGAGGAGTTTTGTAAAACACTAAAAGGATAAGACAAAACTCAGAAGTAACCAATACATTAAAATGTTCGCTGCTACCACATAAAAACTCAAGAGTTAAACAGTGAAGTAAAATGGTACTTTGTTTAAGCAGTCTTAAACAATAATAACTTTGTTTATTTCACACTGTTAAACATATGCCCGATCCTGTATTCTCAAATTATAAAGCCATTCTGTAAATTGGTTTCCAAATATTTAAGTCCTATCTAATTTTAAGAACTGTGTTTGCTTCTTTCCTCTTTCCCCCCCATTTTTAATTATTGTGTCATATCTTTTGGATTATTGACCAAAGAACAAATAACTTGTTTCAAATTAGAGGAGTGCAGCTGAAATTCAAATTTAATTCCACGTATTTTCTTATTTAAGGAATTATGGCGCTGCTAGCATTGATTGTACAAGGGAGAATGACGATAATACAATTTCAACACAACCACCCCCTCCCCCTCCATACACACAGTTTTTCTGTGGCTTTCAGGTCAAATGCCAGGGATATCAGCAGTACTAAAATAGGCAAATCAACTGATAGGGAGAGGCGGACATTTTCTGGATTTTACCTGGGAAGCAGATGATCAGAGAGCCACATTTTATTCATTTGAAAAGAAGGCTAGGTTTTTCCTCAAATTACTTAAGTTAAAATAGTGGTGGACAGCGGCATCATCTTTCAGTTGCTGAACATTAAGTTATGGAAGCAGACAAGTTCTGCCTAAACTAGTACTGCGCAGAAGGCATTTTCCTGTTGGATAAATACAATAAGCTATATAGTTCAATAATGCAAAAGTGGGCATAAACTTAACAAATAAATTAACTGCCTTATTAATTGCTTGCACATTCTGTCTTGAAACTACTCCCACGGTGCTTCTAATAATTTGCTAGTTAAGCTCTTTTAAAAACAACACACTAGTAAATTTTTCCACAGTTAATTCTGAGTACAATTGCAGAGTATAAAAAAGGAAAGGATCTTGTGGCCCTTAAAGACTAGCAGATTCGTTGTAGCTTAATATTTTTATAGACTAGAGTCTATTGCAACTGAATTGATATTCTACAATAACTGATCACTATCTGTCTTTCATAACTATTTGGGGGTTCCTTTCAAAAAGAAAAATGAGATCTAAACAAATGATGAAATGAAGCAAGAAAATGTCCTTAAAAAAACAACTGATTTTAGTTATTTTCAGGAAACAACTATTCTGTTGCTGCAAATGAAGAATCAAACATGGAGAAACTGAATGCATTTTGCAATCCAGAATATGCTACTCAAACTACAAATCTACAAAATTCAATGAACAGTAGTGCTATGTTCCAGATATGCATATGGAATGGCACACCTATGCTTTAGTTACTTACTTGTCGAGATATCACAAAAAAACTAAAGAATAACTATGTTGTATGCTTTGGATACAATTACTCTGTTACTTTTGTCTAAAATGCTGAAATCAGCAGTATTTTTTTTAAGGACAGTAAAAAAGAAAACTGAACAGGAAACTCTTTAAGATTGTGCCCCTTTTGATTTTAATGAAACCAGATTGCAACCAAAGACCACAATCATGAAAGCTACTTTAGGTATGCCCAAAGACTTTGGTATACCTAAGAAATGTCTGCTCTCACCCCCCACAGAGATCCTCCATATGATATTGCAAATAACTTCTGCTATGCAGCATAAGAGTTGCTGTTCAAGAAATACTGGTCTTAAAACCCTGCTGGGCAGATAGATAGAACTAGTTAACCTGTTCTTGGTTTGGTGGCTGCGTTCTATTTCCAGGAAATCAATATCTGAAGACAAAGATGAAAATGAATGTCTTCAAAACTAACAGATGAATGTCTTCAAAACTAGCAGAAACCAAGGTAACCTTGATGCCAAGTTATTTAGGCTGCAAAAATTTATTCATTCACAGTATATTTTACATGCACAACATAGGCTTTGGATGTTTCAATTATCAGACTGAGCCTAAGATCCTACTTACTTGGAGTAAGTTCTATTGAACTGTATTTTGCTGTCACAGACCGGCCCTGCGCATTCATTCAGGCGTCTAGTAGTTTCAATGGGACTTAATCTCAAGTACTTCTTCTCAGGGCCAAAGTCTAAGAGAAACAGCGACTTAACTGGATAAAGTAACTCTACTCCAACTCAGGTTCAAGAGAAAATAGAAAGTATTTCATGGTACTATGAAAGGGGATTAATTAGCCTAGAAAAATGTATTTTCCTGTTTTTGCAGAAACCTGCTCCTGACCCACATCCTTAAGTACAGAAATCCCTGTAATTTTTTTACATACGCCTTAGAAAATTTTTGTATCTACTCACAATCAGCAAGAGAACAATTATAAACAATCTTACCCCATTCTATCCAAGATTCCTGGGAAAAGGCTATGGAGTTGCAGGGATTGATATTGGGAGGGTCCTTAGACCATGGCCGGTAAAAGATGAACTCCACTCTTCCGTAAGGCCATTACCTGTTGCTAATTAAAACATAGTTACATCAGGAAGAAATGAATTCAGAGGCGCTCCTTGCTCTTCTTTAAGAGAAGGGCTATTAGGCTTAAAAAGAGGGGTTAAAAGTTTCCTGCCCCCCCTTGAGTTTGGAAATCAGATTAGAAGCTAGAAGTACTTATAAAAGCTTGCTATGTGAGAAAATGCTGAGTAAGTTCAACTTCTTTATCTAGACCTCCCCCAGCCCAAGACACACACACAATGAATTCCAGGCTCTGTTAACATTTTACAAGGGACATAAATGCAAGAAGCAAACCACAGAAGGCCAGGAATGTTCCGATTCCAGACCTTGAGAAATCCTTCACACTATCACCAACACATTCACAACTGCCTTCACCATAAGCTCACTAGCCTCCATTCACACATGCAACCCCCTGTATACTGATTGCAGTAAATCTCATTAACCATTAGCAACAATAAAAATAAAAAATAAATTGACTGGTGGAAAATGGGGTAGAAAAAGGACAGATATGTGCTAGAATGTAAGACAACACTGAAAACCTGGAAAGAGCCAAAGGCTGGGGTTAATTGCTTTACCTTTGTAGCTGCAATTAACACAATTTGCATCTGATTTAATACAGCAAACAGCAAATGCTAGGCTGGAAGACATGGATCACGCTTGTACTGCAACATCTTTTTGCTATAGTTTATCCTACAGGAGAAGGCATTATTCAAGTCTTGTCTCTCAGGACTTTTAGAAACCAGATTATATGAACCCCTAGAAGCATAACATCTGTTGTTTAAAAGCAGAAAGATCTGAGAAGCAGAATGAATTTATTTCAAACAAAAGAACTGGGAGAATCCTAACCTGGTCCTGCATACTACTGTATCTGCCTTCTGAAATTACTATACTATGGACTTTTTTGAGAAACTTGAGAAACTAAGAAACAGTTTCTTCAAATGTTTTTTGCATGTAGATTTATTATGAAGAAAATCTCACATTAGATGAAATATATTTGTTTGCCATTTAAATTATAATTTCCTAAATATTATTCCCCCCTTTGCAGTAAGCTGCATAGGTCAAATCTATTCTAGCTCCATCAGGCAGAATAGATAAAAAGAGATGACAGGTTAAAGGCACTTTCATTACGTTTTTCATCACAAACTTTATCCCTTTCCAATACCCCACCACCTGATTTGCAGTAATGCTCAGGTAAGTAAACAGTTTATTAACCAGGAAAAGGAATGCAGAGCAGTTAAGAGTGTTTCTGCTCCAGTTCTTTTCCAATTATCTCATTTGATTTTATAAACCATCCCTCAAAATCAAAGGTGTTGGAAGAAATCTCTCTTTCTTTAAACTGATGGGATGACCCCTACTACAGGTAGTCCTCGCTTAACAACCATTTCTTTAGTAATGGTTCGGACTTATGATGGTACTGAAAAAAAAACTTGCAACTGGTCCTCACGCTTACGACCATTGCAGCGTCCCCACAGTCACGTGATCACAATTTGGGCACTTGACAACCAGTTGGCATTTATGACCGTAGCAGCATCCTGTGATCATGTGATCGCCATTTTTTACTTTACCAGTCAGCTTCTGGCAAGCAAAATCGATGGGGAACCGCGTGATTTGCTTACTGACCATGAGGTTCGCCTAACGACCACTGCAAAAAAGGTCATAAAATCGGGTCGGATTTGCTTAGCAACTGCTTCGCTTAGCAACTGAAATTCCTATCCCAATTGTGGTCACTAAGCAAGAACTACCTGAAACATTACTGACTCCAAATTCCGTCCCCTCCCAACCCTTGCAGAGGAAAAGCAGGTAGTAGGGATGTTAGCAACTTAAAAATAACAAACTCATTTTCCATCCTAGCAATAAAGTTTTATTAAAATTGTTCATTAATGCTTCATATGTAGCAAGAATGCATAGATCCCAAAATATACATATGTCTTTTTCCTTATAGAAATAGATCATTCTTTATAATAAAAAAACCAGTAGGAACATCTTTAACAGATTACTCAATCCATGACTGACAGTTAGTTACATGAGGTTGCATCATGTATAGCCGGTGTTCCCAGCCATGTTTAAAAGATTGCATCATTCTGAACTCTCCTTCTCTCCTTTATGTTATAATTTTTTAAAATTTAAATAACACTAAGCACTCAAACTCTCTCCCCCCCCAAAAAAAAAAAAATTAAAAAACCCTCCGCAAAGACAATCATTTTGGATATTAAATGGCTTCTTGTGTTGAGTTTGGTATCGGTTTTTTTTTTTTCTTAGAAAAAAATAATGAAGTTGAAAAACTATGGATTCCTCCATGAAGTTGCAGAGATTAATAGAAACCGCCCGGAGAACTCCCCCCGCCAGCCGAAGGAGTCGCACAGCAAGAAGCTTATGGCGGAAGGTTTCTCCCATCGTCGAAGAGGGCGAATTAAAGGCCAAAAATATATATTATATTATATATATATATGCAAACCCTCGGGGCTCTCTATTTCCATCCCCCTCCGACCCGCGCTAGTCCTGAAAAGAGGGGCAGACGCACCCCCTAGATTCCACCCCCCGAAACCGCTCCATTCCTCCCCGGAAGCCCCCCCCAGCCCCCCGCCCGCCCGGGCGCTTCCCCGCCCAAACCGCAGCGCTGCTCCAGCGGCGTCCAGCTGTTCGGGGCCGGTGGGGAGGGAAAGGGCTAGCAATGTCCGGAGGTCGCCAAGAGCGGCTCGGGCAGCTGTTTGAACAAGTTCCTGAGGGTGCTGAGTTCCCGGGACAGCTGCTCGACCTTCTTCTGGAGCCTCTCGTTCTCGGCCGTCAGTTCCAAGACCTTGTGCTGCGTCTCCAGGTTGCGCATCTTGGCTTTGTCGCGGCTCTTGCGCACGGCGATGTTGTTCCTCTCGCGGCGGATCTTGTACTCCTCGCTGTGTTTGTCCACGCTCTTCTTGGACTTGTTCTTGCCGCCGCCGGGGCCTGCCGGGTAAACGGCGCCGCCACTTCCTCCTCCGGCCGCCGCGGATTTCGAGGAATCGGACGGGTTCGGGGTGCCGGGCGGGCTGGACGAGGAGGAAGTGGAGAGGTTCCCGCTGCTCCCGCTCGGCACGGACTGGTAGCCCAAGTAGGACCGGACGGTGCTGCCGTAAGGCGAGGACATTCCCCCCAGGCCGGGCCCTGCTGCTCCGCCGCCGCCGCCTTCCTCCTTGCGGGGCCCTTTGCAAGAATCCAAGTGCTCGAAGACCGGCTCCACCTTGGTCTCTACCATCTGCGGCGGGAAGCAACCCAGCAGCGGCCCGGCCTTGTGGTTCTGCCCGACGCCCGGGTGATGGCTGTGTCTGCCTAGGCTGATGTAAGCGTAGTCGGGGTGCTTCTTCCCGCCGCCTTTATAGTCCTGCTCGGAGAAAAGATCGGAGAGGAAATCTTGGCCGCTGCTCCCGCCGCTGCTGCAAACAGGCTCAAAGTTGCCCCCTGCTGCCGCGGAAGAAGGAGGCGGCTGCTGCTGCTGCTGCGGCTGCTGCTGCTGCTGCGATGCTAAGGGGTCCAGGTAAGGGCTGAAGTCGATGGCTCTCTCGTGGTCCCCCACGGTGAGCTCGGTCATGGAGCGGGCCCCCGCCGCCCGGGGGTGCAGCTTGTTCAGGGCAGCCAGACAGTCCGCCTCGTAATAGAAATTAGCCACTTCCATGGATTTAAAGGCCGCGGGCTGGAGGTGGTGGCATGCCTGATCCCAGGCAACCAGGCGTTGCATGAAAGCAAAAGGAGGGGAGCGGGGGGGAAAAGGGGAATCTCGGCCACCAGCGGCCCCCCTCCAGAGCGAGAGGGCGGGGACGTCGCAAGCGCCGGCCAAGGGGGCGCCGGCCGTTCCTCTGCCTTCTTGCTGGTCCCTGAAACTCCCGTCCAAAGCCAGGGGAGGGGGCTTCGGCCCCTTCTTCAGAAATCGCGAAGCGCTGCTTAGTCGCTGCCGGTCGGGCGCCCTGGCTGCGTCGGGTTCCTCCGGACCATTTGGCGGTAGGTGTCGAGTCCTCTCCTAAAGTCTCTTGACTTGGGAAAGTTCCTTTGCTCTGAGTTATTTATAGGGGCGGAGCAGCCCAAGCAAGCAAAAGGAGGGGGGAAAAAAAGGTCATTCGCTGCCTGCCTGCCTGCCGCGCGCTCCGGCGCACGGAGAGGGCTCGCTGCTGGCTTCAGCCTCGAAGCAGGGCGTTCGCGGAGCGTGTGTGCCTCCCGGAGCCTTGGCCATTCATAACAAGGCGACACCGCGGCGCGATTCGAGGAGGAGGAGGAGGAGGGGGTGGGAGCAGGGCTGGTTGGCCCGGGCTCGCCGCGAGGGGCGGGGCGTCTGTTCAGCCGGGGCAAAGTTGGGTGTGCGTGTGATCTTTCTCCTCAGCCCCAGCTGGGTTTTCCCAAAACCAGAATGTGTGATCCGGGCTCGGATGGAAGGCTTTCGCATCCAGATCCACTGTTTCTTTGGCACCCCGGTTTGGGGAGAGAAGTTTCTTTTTCAAGCAAAACGAACGCGTCCGCTTGCGCTCCTACTCCGGAGACGCACCCTTTTCGCGCCGCGTTGTCCCGTCTCACCCAGCGAGGCTTGGGTGGGATCGCCTTGCCGCATCCTAAATATATTTACGAGGAAGTCCTGTTGAACTCAGCCACCTGCTTTGGATCCAGTCACGAAAGTAGATCTCTTACCTTCCCAACAATCGTTTCTGGTTGGAGAGGAGTTTCCAATGAGAGTTGGGGCTGCAAAGCTCAAAGAGGACAGATATCCACTCAATGCAGCACAAACAAAAGATCTGTGTGTGCGTGACATGGTTGTCCATGATTAACATCATGCATGACATAACCCAATGTTCTGGGTTTCCATGACACTTTGAATCATAAATTATGCGGGCAGGTTTTACACAATATCCTCGGCTAACATTTGGTTGGCTAGATTAGGATTCAGGGTGTCATGCGAATAGATAGCTTTTTGACTATTATTGTTACCCCTCTGATGAAACTGATTTCAAAACAAACCAGCAGAAGATGGTGCTATTAGTGACTGTTAGTGCAGAAACAAGGTCTGTGAGGAAATAAATTTTGCGTAGCAAATGGGGAAGAGCTATTGCCATCTTTCAGAGAGAGAGAGAGAGAGAGAGAGAGAAAGATTTCCTGAGGCTTCAGATTAACTAGTTTTGCACTCTAGAACACTGAATTATATGCTCCCTACCCACACCCACCCCGGGCACAGCATTTTACCTTCTGCTGTGGAGAAAAGGAGGGATTGGGCAAAGGAGCCTATGGATGTTATTAGAATTGATTGGTGTGTAGTTCCTTTAGCGAAAGGCATGGGGCTGGAACATGCCCAGACATTCCACCACAAGTGGGAAACATTTTCTTTTTCGGACCGGAGGAGGAGGAGGAGATGGCGTGGCACCCTGTGACCTTTCAGAAGGAGGTTCTCCTTTGGTGATTGCTCTACCTATTTCTGGGCACTTCTCTGTCATGGAAAGCAGGACGATATCTGATTCCCCTTGGAAGAATGTGTGTGGAGCACCTTTCCAGGCTAACGAGTGTTATTAAAAAGCAGAAACTTCCATGAAGTGCGGCTCACTTCAGCAGATGCACCGTTGATGTGCATGAAGTTCCCGAAAGCGTGTCCCTTTACTAACATCTGTTAGTCTGAAAAGGTGCTTGGCTACCCTAGCCCAGTGTTTCTCCACCTTGACAAGTTTAAGCTGTGTGGACTTCAACTCCCAGAATTCCCCAGTCCACACAGCTTAAGCTTGTCAAGGTGGAGAAACAATGCCCTAGATCAGGGTTCCTCAACGTCAGCCATTTTAAGATGTGTGGACTTCAACTCCCAGAATACTCCAGCCAGCAATGCTGGCTGGAGTATTCTGGGAGTTGAAGTCCACACATCTTAAAATGGCTGACGTTGAGGAACCCTGGTCTAGACTAACACAGCTCTCCTCCTGCAGCAATTCCACTAGGAAATCTAAACGGCCCCAAGGAGGTAAACCGAACCTCAGTTTTCTCTCTTCCCCGTGGAAGGGTTGGGCATCGGAGAGTGAATGGTCTTCTGTCCAAGATGACCCCATCCTTTTCCCACACCTATCTTTTGCAACCATGAGCATCTTCATTTGGTCTGGCATGAAAACACTGCATTTTAAATGGCGTCCTTGGCATGGCGCTGACATTCCTTGGCAAGTGTGAGTCCTCATTGTCTTCTGAAGTCTCCCCAGCCAGAGCTGAGGAGGGCCACAGCAAGCTTGGATGTAATGAACTTAGAGACCCTGTTTATGTAAAAGAGGCCCACCTGGGCAGCCAAATGTATGGTTCCCCCCACTGACGCCCACATTTACCTGCATACGAGGTCGTGACTCATTCCCAGAATAAAGGGCCCTAATTCGAAGCAAAACATATTATTAAAGAAAGCAGGAGTGTCTTTTGCCTTAGCAAAGACAATCCAGCACTGGAGAGCAGCAAATGACATTGCATCTCAGAATAATGTGAAGCAATCCTGTGGTGTGAGAACACTAACGTTAAGCCAGAGGAACAGGTATTGCATTATGCAATTCACCAGCCAACTGTTTATGAAGGCCCAAACCTCAGAGATTTTAAAAAGAGGAAGGATTCAAAAATTGGGTAGTATAGCCGTGCCTTCTTTTGGGTCTCTTTTCAATTTGATCTTATTTGTTGGGATAATTTAAAAAAAGGGAATCTACAGCTGTTAGAGGCTTTGGTTGTATAGCATGAAATTATCATCATCTTAAAATCATGCTTCTAGTTCTCACTGTTACAAGTAAAAACAAAGTAAAAACATTGCATATTGTATTTTTAAAAGTCGAGGAATGGGTTCATGGTGATTAATATCCAAATCAGGCTTGTTTTTGATACGTTTTGATCTTTGAAAAATCTTGTGTTGTCCATTTTCCCTTCATAACAACATTAATTTTATTAAATTTTTTTAGATTTTTTATCCCGCCTTTATTATTTTTATGAATAACTCAAGGTGGCAAACATACCTAATACTCCTTCCTCCTCCTATTTTCCCCACAACAACAACAACCCTGTGAAGTGAGTTGGGCTGAGACAGAGGGACTGGCCCAAAGTCACCCAGCCGGCTTTTTTGCCTAAGGCGGGACTAGAACTCTCAGTCTCCTGGTTTCTAGCCTGGTGCATTAACCACTAGACCAAACTGGTCTATGTTTATTATAATTAATAAAATTATTATTATTTCCCCATAATATAAGTTCTGCAGAGATCTCATGAGCAGCACTTCTGGTGTGTTTGTTTGTGTGTGTGTGTGTGTGTGTGTGTGTGTGTGTTCTTTAAATGGTGTGAGTGAAATTGACACGGCGTTCTCCAAATTTCCTTGGACACAGTGGTCTGGGAATGGAGGAAATCAGCATGCTGAAATAGATAAGGCTTTCCTCCAGCCTTTCACCAGAAAAGGAAAAGAATGACTAAATTGCCATTGGGCAGATGCTTGGTGTGATGCAAAAAGTGGAGAAGCTGGATAAAAACCCACACTGTGCCTGTTAATTGAGGGGTTAATGTAGCCTTCCTTATCCAAGTGATCTCCATATATGTAAGACTACAACTCCCAGCATTCCTAGATATGTGATCAATGACTCGGTTGGCTAAGCGTTGCAGGATTTGTTGTCCCACATACTGAGAGCTTGAAGAAGGCTGGGATGAAGGATGAAACAAGCTCTTTCAAATAAGTACAATCCTACCAAACATTTCAGGAGGAACAGATTTCTTCACAAAAGGCCATTCAAACACAGAACACTTGAAAAAATGTAATTATTCACTTTCCTTTTGTTTCTCTTGTACATATACATAGTTGTAGGTAAAAAGTTGCTTTAGATCAGTGTTGCTCAACCTTAGCAACCTCAGGATGTGTGGACTTCAACTCCCAGAATTCCCCAGCCAGCATGGCTGGCTGGGGAATTCTGGGAGTTGAAGTCCACACATCTTGAAGTTGCCAATATTGAGAAATAGTGCTTTGGACTGAATTGTAGAGCAGGACTTCCATTATTCTCGCTACACACCCATCTCCCTTTACTTCCCCCCAAAAGCTCCTTCATTGGAGTTTCAACCAGGGAGATTGGTGGCGGTGGCTTTTATTCAATCCCCAGCTCTTTCATTGGGAAGCATTCAGGCAAAAATCCTTCTCCAAATTCAGAGAGAGAATCTACTTGGTTCCCAGCCTGGTTCCTCAGGAGCTAGTGCTCCGACTTCCCCACCACCTTTCCAGGAGAACTGGACAAAGCTCTCTCTTTCTGTGGGTGTTGATGATTTCATCCTCAGGTTAAATTAAAAGCCTTGTTCCTGAGGTGCTCCCTTTCTTATGAAGTGGAGCTGAGTGAAGTCACAGAAACTGGAGCCTCCCACACTGATGAAGCTGAGGGAAACCCGACTCCCAGTAAAATGTCCCTTGGAGTGAAATTTACTTCTCCTACGTGATAATGACTCTTTATGACTGCATGCACTCCTTCCTTTCAGCTGGTGCAGGGAGCTGCCCTCCCGAACGAACGTCTTCTCTGGAGATTGAGTAATGAGCAGACTTTTTCCTGTCCTCTTGGAGAGCCAACTAAATTTCCCTGGGGGGGCACCTAGTTACATCCTTCCCCTTTCTACCAGCTTCCTTTCTCTTCTGCCTTTGCCTGGCACCCTCTCTGCCCTTTTTGCCCTCCTCTCTTGCTTTCCCTGGACCAGCCTTTCTGAACCTTTTGACCCTGGAGAAACCCTTGAAATATTTTTCAGGCCTCGGGGAACCCCTGCACATTCAGGCTCAAATATAGGCCAGAAGTCACAAAATTATTATATTCGTTTCATGTACAGGTGTGTGTGTGTGTGTGTGTGTGTGTATATGCATTAACAGTGCTCTTAAACTAACAATAAAGAATGAAATTTACCTCTTTAATGTGAAGTTGCCCAAATTTGAAATATTTTTTTTTAATAAATCGTGATATCTCAGGGAACCCCTAGTGACCTCTCGCAGAACCCCGGGGTTCCATGGAACCCTGGTTGAGAAACCCTGCCCTGGACTATTTGTAAGATCCCTGGAACCTATGGATAGTAACAGCAGGAAGCACAGGCACAGGTAGCCATCAGAGCTTGGATCCCACTCCAGCCAAAGGGGGGGGGGATGACACCACCTAGCGGTTGCTTGCAACCACTACCTTTACTTTCCCATCCTTTTCTGCCTCTTACCGTCTAGGCAACCCATAGAGTTTGCAACTTTCTTCCTTGCAAGCTATGATTGCCTCCCCTGCTTTTCTAATGACGAAAGGGTGCCCTCAGAATCAACTGGGCATATTCATTAAACGTGTTACATTCTGTCCACAGATGTTGTGTATTCTTGCAGAAGAAAATGAGAAGGGGTGGGGCAGTGGACATTCACACAGCAACAAAGCGAGATTTGAACATCCAGCTGGGTTCATTCTCCATTTGCCAGGACTGACTCTAGACCACGGCTGGGTTTACCCAACATCCTAACTAAAATGTGGTCAGCTTGTAATGCAGACTTAGCAAGTGTGCTTGGCCTAGTGAACATAGGCTTAACATAGGGGTCAGAAGTCCATAGTCCACAACACCCCTGGAATGTACAGGGCCAAACTTTCAGCTCTGTTTTTTAAGAGTTGGGGCAAAAGTGGGTGTCTTAAGCTCCCCCCACCCCAATTAAGAAAAGCCAGGATAGTTTGGAGGTTTTACTTAGACCCCTCAAAAACAAAATAAGGGCTGAATAAAAATGACTCTCCCCTTTCCAGTAACATCCTAATATTACCTGATGCACCCCTGAGGCCTTTAAAGGCCAAAATACAATAAATAATAATAATAATAATAATAATAATAATAATAATAATAATAATAATAATATACATTTATATGCTGTCCAACTCCCAGCTACTGTGACTCGGGAAGACTGTCCTTCCCTGTCATAGCATGTTGTGTGATTGAGCCTGTAAGAAGTAATTGAACTATCATGGAGCTACTGTATCACAAAGCATACCATATCTCAGGTGCAAAAATCCTTGCAGCCTTTAGATGGCAGCACTGGGTTTTTCAAGAAATGGTGTTTTTTGTATCTCTTTGCTGCCATCAAGTGGTCATCTGGATTTTCTTTTTCCCTACATAACATTACATCGCAAAAGATGTTTTGAAATGTCAATAAGCATTCATGAAGCATGCCAAGCCATAGCTGTAGCAATGGTTTATTGAATAAGCCGTCATAATTCAAACAATAGGCTAACTCATAAACCATGGTTTGCAAATCAGAATTACTAGGTTGCCACAATGTGCTAAACCCAAGTGTGGAGACTCAGGGGAAGCCTGAACCCGGTGGCCTTGAACAAATCACTATGTTGCAGAGTTGTTCTGGGGAGAAATTGGAGGAACAAGTTTTATGCACCCCACTGTGAGTCTAATGGGTAGGAATAAATCGGTTCAAACCACCTTACAGCTTACCATGTAGTATAAACCCTGGATATGTCTGACAGTTACAGTCTATCTTTTAGTGGGTCATTACCCTTCTCAGGCCCAAAGATTGCAAAGAAAAGGAGAGGAGAGGAGAAGGACATGGTTAAAGGTGGGCAATTTCTTTTCTTGTTGTTAATAATTTTATTGAAGTTTTAATAAACATAGTAAAAACTAATACAAACTAAACTAGAAGAAAAAAGAAAAGTCCAGACGGTGCAGAAAAAAGAAAAAGGCAACAAAAACAGTAATAAAGAAGTGTCTTCCAACCTTCATCCCACTGAGCATAAGCTAATATACTAACTTTTCACCCTCTTTTAAAGTTACAAATAAAAAAAAATCTAGCCCTAGTTCAGCAAAAGGTCCATTAGGAGTTACCAGAAATATCAAACAAATAGTTTATCCCTGGTCAAATAGTCCAACTTTATATTCCTTCTTTTTTGCTCTGCACAATCTTGATCTTTAAATCATTCCTATGGCATTGCAGGATTTGATCTTTCATCACTCTTTGGCATTTAAAAGGAGTCTTCAAAGTTTTCACCAGCCTACTTTGTAAATCCCATAAAGAGGCATTATCCAGAATTTCTTGTCCAGATCCTTTTCTTAATTTGTCTTTTGTATTCCCATTTTGGTAATCTCAGTTTTGTTGTCTTCCATGCCTTCAAACTCTATAATGTCTATGTCAGTAAAGGTTTTTTAAAGTTTTTCTCATCATCTTCTAAAACTTTACCCATTGAAATCTGTATCCTTTCTGAGATATTAGTTATTAATATTCGAGTCCATATTTCAAAAAACTCTTTAAGATAAGTCTGTAGCTTGAATCATGTCAACTGGATTTCTATTTTCTTAGTGGAAACGTTTCACTCCTTATCCAAGGAGCTTCTTCAGTCTGAGTAAAGTTAGTAAGGGAATCCTTAAATATGTTTCTAGGCTGGCTGTGTGACCTTGCACCTGGGGCTAGGTCATGGTTATTTTGAGATGTTTGTTTCTAAGTCCCTTTATCATCTAAAGGAGGATCGTTAAGATTACCCTGCTGCTGTTGAGCTTGTGAAATGGTCTTAATCTTCCTAGGCACAGAAGACAAAGCAGGAAGGAAGATAGGGGAAAGGTTATGCCTGAGGCCCCCACCTCTATTCAAGGAAGGATTTTCCAAGTTGGCATGAATGGATTCCTTGACCCCTCTCTCAAACCACCTATCTTCTCTGTCTAAAATGTGAACATTAATGTCCTCAAATGAGTGTCCTTTTTCCTTTAGATGAAGATAAACTGCTGACTCTGGTCCTGTGGTGTTACTTCTCCTGTGTTGGGCCATCCTCCTGTACAAAGGTTGTTTGGTTTCTCCAATGTAGAGTTCAGAGCACTCCTCACTGCACTGGATTGCATACACTACATTGCTTTCCTTGTGTTTTGGAGTTTGATCTTTGGGGTGTACAAGCCTCTGTCTCAGTGTGTTGGTGGGTTTGAAATATACAGGTATGTGGTGTTTGCCAAATATCCGTTTTATCTTTTCAGACACGCCAGCCATGTAAGGAATGACCAGGTTCTTCCGTTTACTCTGAGTCTCAGCCCTATCTGTCGCTGTTTTAGGTCTGGTAGACTTAGATTTAGTGAAGGCCCAATTTGGATATCCACAGGCCTGCAGAGCTGTTCTCAGATGCTGCTTTTCATTCTTTTTGGAATCCATGGAGGTGGGGATGGTTTCTGCTCTGTGTGACAATGTCCTGATGACTCCTAGTTTGTGCTGCAGTGGATGGTGGGAGTCAAACATCAGGTATTGATCTGTGTGTGTGGGTTTCCTGTAGATCCCTATTTCTAGCTTGCCACCGGTCCCAATGAGGACTTCACAGTCTAGGAATGCCAGTCTGTTGTCCTTGGTGTCTTCTCTGGTGAAGCTAATGTTGGCATCTATAGTGTTTATATGGTCCGTGAAGGCCTGTACTTCCTGGGCCTTGATTTTGACCCAGGTGTCATCCACATACCTAAACCAGTGGGTGGGCACCGTTCCCTGGAATGTGTTGAGTGCTTTCTTCTCCACTTCTTCCATGTATAAATTGGCCACAATGGGTGACACAGGAGAACCCATGGCACAGCCGTGTTTTTGTCTGTAAAAGTCACCTCTGTATGTGAAATAAGTGGTGTTAAGACACAGGTCCAGAAGATGGCAGATCTGGTTTGGGTTGAGATGGCTTCTCCTTTCCAGGGTGCTGTCCTCTTCTAGTCTCTTCCTGACAGCGGATAGAGCATGAGTGGTGGGGATGCTGGTGAAAAGGGAGGACACATCAAAGGAGACCATAGTTTCATCTGTATCCAGTTTCAGGATCTTTGCTTTGGAAACAAATTCTTCCGAATTATGGATGTGGTGTTCAGAGTGTCCAACTAGAGGTGCTAGTATGGTAGAGAGGTGTTTGGCAATGTTGTATGTTACCGAATTGATGCTGCTGACTATGGGTCGGAGGGGTGTTCCTTCCTTGTGGATCTTAGGAAGTCCGTAGATGCAGGGGATGGCTTCTCCAGGATACAGACGGTGGTAGGTAATCCTATCGATGGAGCCATCATGTTCCAATTGTTTCAAACTGTCTATTGCCTTTTTCTTGTAATTGTTGGTGGGGTCTCTTTTCAGTTTTTCATATGTATGGTGATCCTCCAAAAGTGAGGTAATTTTATTGTGGTAGTCTGCAGTGTTTAGAACCACTGTACATCTTCCTTTGTCAGCAGGTAAAATGGTGATGGTTTCATCTTTGCTGAGGGCTGTCAGGGCTCTCCTCTCTTGGACGGTAAGGTTGGGGGGAGGAGGTTGAGCACTGGACAGAGCTGCAGATATTTTAAGCCGGAGTTGTTCTGCTTCTTCAAAAGGTAGGTGGTTGTTGTGGATGGCAGATTCTGTGGCTGTAATGAGCTCCACAACCGGAACTTGCTTGGGAGTGATGGCAAAATTAAGACCTTTGGCTAGGACATCTCTCTCTGGTTGGGTAAGTTCTCTGTCTGAGAGATTTTTCACCCACATGTTCTTTTTGTCCTCTGTGGTCCTGTTGTTGTTGTTCCTCCCAGCGGTTTCTCCAGTTCCTTGTTTCTGCTTGCTGCGAGAAAGAAGAATGTCAAATTTCTTAGTTTGCCTCTCCTTTGTCTTGTGATGCTGGGCCAGCTGTACTTTATTGCCAAGCTGAATAACTCTATCCAGGATTGGGTCAGGAAGGGTGGCTGTGAGTTCCTGGTGAAGGTTTTCAAAATTGTATTGCATCAACCTCCTCCCCCCAACCTTACCGTCCAAGAGAGGAGAGCCCTGACAGCCCTCAGCAAAGATGAAACCATCACCATTTTACCTGCTGACAAAGGAAGATGTACAGTGGTTCTAAACACTGCAGACTACCACAATAAAATTACCTCACTTTTGGAGGATCACCATACATATGAAAAACTGAAAAGAGACCCCACCAACAATTACAAGAAAAAGGCAATAGACAGTTTGAAACAATTGGAACATGATGGCTCCATCGATAGGATTACCTACCACCGTCTGTATCCTGGAGAAGCCATCCCCTGCATCTACGGACTTCCTAAGATCCACAAGGAAGGAACACCCCTCCGACCCATAGTCAGCAGCATCAATTCGGTAACATACAACATTGCCAAACACCTCTCTACCATACTAGCACCTCTAGTTGGACACTCTGAACACCACATCCATAATTCGGAAGAATTTGTTTCCAAAGCAAAGATCCTGAAACTGGATACAGATGAAACTATGGTCTCCTTTGATGTGTCCTCCCTTTTCACCAGCATCCCCACCACTCATGCTCTATCCGCTGTCAGGAAGAGACTAGAAGAGGACAGCACCCTGGAAAGGAGAAGCCATCTCAACCCAAACCAGATCTGCCATCTTCTGGACCTGTGTCTTAACACCACTTATTTCACATACAGAGGTGACTTTTACAGACAAAAACACGGCTGTGCCATGGGTTCTCCTGTGTCACCCATTGTGGCCAATTTATACATGGAAGAAGTGGAGAAGAAAGCACTCAACACATTCCAGGGAACGGTGCCCACCCACTGGTTTAGGTATGTGGATGACACCTGGGTCAAAATCAAGGCCCAGGAAGTACAGGCCTTCACGGACCATATAAACACTATAGATGCCAACATTAGCTTCACCAGAGAAGACACCAAGGACAACAGACTGGCATTCCTAGACTGTGAAGTCCTCATTGGGACCGGTGGCAAGCTAGAAATAGGGATCTACAGGAAACCCACACACACAGATCAATACCTGATGTTTGACTCCCACCATCCACTGCAGCACAAACTAGGAGTCATCAGGACATTGTCACACAGAGCAGAAACCATCCCCACCTCCATGGATTCCAAAAAGAATGAAAAGCAGCATCTGAGAACAGCTCTGCAGGCCTGTGGATATCCAAATTGGGCCTTCACTAAATCTAAGTCTACCAGACCTAAAACAGCGACAGATAGGGCTGAGACTCAGAGTAAACGGAAGAACCTGGTCATTCCTTACATGGCTGGCGTGTCTGAAAAGATAAAACGGATATTTGGCAAACACCACATACCTGTATATTTCAAACCCACCAACACACTGAGACAGAGGCTTGTACACCCCAAAGATCAAACTCCAAAACACAAGGAAAGCAATGTAGTGTATGCAATCCAGTGCAGTGAGGAGTGCTCTGAACTCTACATTGGAGAAACCAAACAACCTTTGTACAGGAGGATGGCCCAACACAGGAGAAGTAACACCACAGGACCAGAGTCAGCAGTTTATCTTCATCTAAAGGAAAAAGGACACTCATTTGAGGACATTAATGTTCACATTTTAGACAGAGAAGATAGGTGGTTTGAGAGAGGGGTCAAGGAATCCATTCATGCCAACTTGGAAAATCCTTCCTTGAATAGAGGTGGGGGCCTCAGGCATAACCTTTCCCCTATCTTCCTTCCTGCTTTGTCTTCTGTGCCTAGGAAGATTAAGACCATTTCACAAGCTCAACAGCAGCAGGGTAATCTTAACGATCCTCCTTTAGATGATAAAGGGACTTAGAAACAAACATCTCAAAATAACCATGACCTAGCCCCAGGTGCAAGGTCACACAGCCAGCCTAGAAACATATTTAAGGATTCCCTTACTAACTTTACTCAGACTGAAGAAGCTCCTTGGATAAGGAGTGAAACGTTTCCACTAAGAAAATAGAAATCCAGTTGACATGATTCAAGCTACAGACAATTCCACCTGGATGACTGAGAACCTTCATAGACATCTTTAAGATAAGAAAAAGTTATAGCCGGCTTAGCCATTTTAACTCTTTTCTGCCTGGTCCTTTAGTTCCCTCTAGTGTCCATTTGCAACCTTCATCAAGCCTTAGTTCCTAATATGGGTTTAGTTATTTTTCATTAGTTTCTCATGAGTGTATTATTTAATTATATACTTGTTTTTCAAATTTTACAACAAAAATAACCAATATTCCAAATCCCTCTGGTCTCCCAATCTGTTTAAAACTTTCTTAAATCAAAATCCTTATTTTTCTTTGCTTTTTGACAGTTGTATATTATTTTAAATTCTTAAGTCTCTGTTTAAAATTTCTTAAATCCGAAGAAGGAGGTAAAACTCACCAGGTGTCAAATGAAGCTTGCTGTTTTGAAGGTCTCTAATAGCCATAAAGTGGTTAAATTGAACATTTCAGAATGTGAATAGAAAGTGAGTTCGGCAGGCTTAGTGTCCCCATGAAAGGCTCTGCTGAGAGCAAAGATGCCGTATCCCTTGGCTCCTGCTGCTCAAACCCATGGGAGACTGCTATTTTATGGTTTCCTTGTGAGGAGCTGCCATTCAGAACACTTGTGGGCGATCTCCAGATCTCTCCTTCTCTGGAGAGATTCGAAGGACTGGTCTACTTGCCAGTCTTTCATTCTTCACAGTGGTTGTTTTCTCTGCTTGTTCGTGGAGACGTCTTCAGTCAGCCATGACTCCCACCAGAAGCCAAAGGTGGGCACTTTCTAATGATTAAGAACTCTTTTTCTCCTCTGAGCAGGCCTGATGCTGTCACTGTTGCAGACTTAGATGTAAGTACCAATCGAAGACGTCTGCAAGAAAACAAGGCTCAGAGAGCAGCAAGGACTACACAGATGTAAGTTTATTCGCCCACTTTTCCCCAGCATCTTACTGGCTGAGGGTGATGAGAGTTCCTGTCCAACATACCCAGCAGTGGAAGGCTTCTAAGATAAAGCCTGTTACATTAGCCCAGTGTTTCTCAACCTTGGTTGAGTAACCCTGCATTAGCCTCTTCTTCTTATTGCACTGAGATGTCTGGGGAAGGCCACATTTTTCAGCCAGGCTTTTAATACTTAGAGCTCTGATTTGCTGGGGCCACACAACCAGCTAAACTAAGGTTAAGAAAACATGGTTGCCATGTTCATATGAATGCTGTACTCAAACAAGCCGTTTTATGGCTCAAGGCAGGGGCACAGAATTTGCATTGCCTCAAGGGCTCTACTCCAGAAGTACACCGAGCAGGGAGTAATAAATAAAATGGATGTCTTAAGCAGCTGCAAGGTTTAAGATACCCCGTTTATCATCCCTTAAGCTTCCCCAGTGCAAAAAATGAAAGTATTGGCCTTCCCAATGTGGCCCCCAGCTATACTTTTGCACCCTGGCTGAAGGCAGTTTAGCACAGGCATCCACAGGAGAGGCCAGAGAGGGATGGGCAGGTGAGTGGGCAGGTAACCAAATGTGCATGACAACATCAGACAAATGTTGCGACTTTGTGTCAGATGTTGGGACACAAACACATAATGGCATTTGAATGATAACATCACCATGTGCATTGTCATTGTGGCATCATCGTGGGTTGTAGCATACACCACTGGGGCCTAGTTCACACAATTCACTAAGACAATAGCTAAGTCCCCAAAATTCACTGCACCGCAACCTAATTAGCCCTCTTTTAGCCTAGTCTAGCTTGCTATGCAAACTAAGCAATTTTGCCTTCGTAGGAAGACAGAAAGCTGTCTTCTACTGCTATTCAATCTAGCTCAGCAACTCTGCAGTCTTCCAAGCAGCTTTTCCATCCCTGTCTGGAACTGCCAGGGTCTAAAGCCAAGACATCTTCCATGTAAAAAGATTTAACCCCTGAAGGTCCTTCCATGTAGAATGCTGGCATTGTCCCACAGTGGCAGCATTCTCTTTGTTCCCTTGCTGGTATATTCCTTGGGCAACTAGACCAATGTTTTGTCCATTTCTTGAATGCCACACCCCAGCTCCTTGGCTTGCCTCCTCCCCACTGCAGATAAGTAGCTAAAGGGCCACAGGGCCTTGGTGCCCTCACACTTGGCTTCAGGACATTTCAGCAAATGGTGGCTGTTCCTCATTTCCACCTACCACAAACAGCAGTGGCACTGGCAGGCAGCCATTATTTGCACGGTTGCATTGCTCAGAGGAGAGAGTGTTAGGCAGTTTGGCTGGAGTGTCAGGAGAACAATTGCAGGCCCTTCAAGGTTACTTCTGAGGAGAAGGAAAGAGTTTGGGGGTGGAACAGCTAGCAGTGAGGAAGTGGCCAAAACTACAGCTGGCGCCATCCTTATCCCTGAGACCTGCAGAAATAGCATGCTTTCCCTGGTCAGGTGGTGGAAGGTCCATCAAAGACTTTTGACACTCCATGGAAGAACATGAAATTGGTCCCACAGAATTCATCAGCCGGCAAATTTAACATAGAGGCCCAGATCTAGAAGTGTAATGCCCATTTAGTGTTCCTGGTTTATTGTGCTTGTGCTAAATTGTTATTTATTTATTAATCAAATTTATCACCGCCCATCTCTACCGCAGTAGACTGGGCGGTTTACAATAAATATTAAAATTAAAAAACCTATAAATCATTAAAATACAATATCATAATAAATAGAAATATAAAAATGCAGAGGATGGTAAGATCATAAAAGGAGGTTATTTCAGCTATGTTGCAAAGCAATGGATGCCTGTGACAAATGTTCACCCCACTGCAAATTCACTGAATGTTTGCTTTCTCCCTAATGTTGTGCAACATCCTTTCTTTTTTCTTAAACCAATAACAACAAAAAATCAGCATTAGGCCCATGTGAGTCATCATGACTCTTTCTGATACCTTATTTGCAAAAGATGGCCCTTTTATAAAATGCAAATATTTCCACTCATAAATTTGATTTACAAATAGCCAGTTTGGAATGTCACAGAAGAATCAACAGCATATGGGAGGACCAGCCCATAGTATTTGAAGGGCACCAGGTTGGGAAAGCAGATTTAATAGCACAATTAAAAAGAAAACCACCAGTCAATTTGTTACTGTATGTGTTTTCATGGACTAGAATCTACTTCAGTGCATCACTTGAAGCAGGCTCTAATCTAGGAAAGTTTAGACCACAATTAATCAGTCTTTAAGGAGCCAGGAAATTCAACATATGCATTTTTATACTATTCAGTTTCATGTGAGGAAAAAGCGTTTGAAATCTAAAACCTTGAATCACTGATGAAAGTTCCACTGAAAAGGTGCTGCTTTATTTGGGATGTGCTGCCAAATCTGACTGCTCTCCTTCTGCAGCAGGCAGCTATTCACAAATCACTTGGAAGCTATTTATACAAGATGGTGCTATTGTGAACCAAGAGATTTGTGTTTTTAATTGTTCTCTGTTGTTTGGAAGAGAGGGAGATAATTCGTGTCTTCCTGAAGCGGTGGAAACCCAGCCCATGGAATTCACAATGACCTGGCACATCTGAAGGATACCAGATTGGGAAAGGCTGTTCTATAGCAACTGTTTCTGTGCTGAACTCTGAAAAGGAATGGGCCAGTATTCAAAGCATGCCTTAGAAAAAGCGGACAGAGATTTTTGAAGAGAAGCCTACCCCCTCACTTCTCCTGGCTCAGGTGATGCTGACTTGGGTGATACTCTGCTGTCCTTTAAACTCATCCTCTTTAATGTTCACCTCTGACCAGGCACTCCCAACCTTTGCAACGCGTGAGGTTGCCCAATTCCAACTTTATCTGGCCAAACGATGATCTTTGCCCTGCAGAGCTCACAAGAGACGTCACCTGGTGATAGGCTGCTCCTGTCTGTTGCCTCTGGGACAGTATGACCAGAATGCCTTCCTCTACCTGTTAAAAATTTTTCCAGTGCTGCAGAAAGGTCAAAGTAGCAGCTGAATACAGATCTTTGGGGAGGAAATGGTGGGAAGAACCAGCCCATTCGGACCACCCCTTTTCTGTGCAAGCAAGATGGAATTTTCAGCAGTTCTATGACACATCGCTTCATTTTTGAGCATTAAGTATGAATTCATGGTATGCATATCTATAAAGAATAAACATGCACAATCTGTGTTACACATATATGTCTTGCAGTGGTCTATTACATGCACATGCACTCAATAGGACTAATTCCCCCCAAATAGCTTTAGTACTATGGCCTTACCTTATCATTACACATATCTAGATCATGGGCACAAGTTTCTGGAGCCCTTTGAGTGATCTGCTAAGGGTTTGACTCCCAAAAGTGGCCAGTCCAGGACAAAAATTAACGGTTAGTATGTTTACTGTTTAATAATTTTCTCCTCCTGTCACATTAAAAATTAACAACTGATGTCTACTTTACCGTACCCCCAAAGGTGGTCTGGGGGGTTCAGGTTGGGTTTCCTGTTAGACTTTGAGTTGGATTCACACATGGCCTGTGTCCGCATGACATGTTTAACCAGGCTAGTGAAGTATTAGTGGTTGCATATGCATAACGTCTGGGGTGTGGTGGCTCAGTGGGTAAGACGCCAGGCTTGTCGATCGGAAGATCACAAGTTCAGAGGTTCGAATCCCTAGTCCCGCG
Organism: Charina bottae; assembly: GCA_023362775.1. NCBI lineage: Eukaryota > Metazoa > Chordata > Lepidosauria > Squamata > Charinaidae > Charina > Charina bottae. The sequence continues at coordinate 105,805,399 of JALMGJ010000003.1, read as the reverse complement.
TGATGGAGTGAGCTCCCGCACTCGCCCCAGCTCTTGCCAACCTAGCAATTCAAAAGCATGCAAATGCAAGTAGATTAATAGGTACCACTTCGGTGGGTAGGTAACAGTGTTCCGCGCGTGTCATGCGGCCACATGACCGTGGAAGCGTCTTCAGACAACGCTGGCTCTTTGGCTAAGAAACGGAGATGAGCACCGGCCCCTAGAGTCGGACACGACTGCACAAATGTGCGGGGGTAACCTTTACCTTTACCTTTATGCATAACATGTTAAGCTTTGGATTTGTTTGTTGGGGGGAGTGGGTTATGACTTAGGTGTATCTGTGAATCTAGGCCATCTGAAGGTTGATAGTTCAACATATTGTGCCACCCAGCAAACTGATTAGGAATCAGTTTTAGCATGTAACATGAGGACATTCATTGAAATCAAGGTGATGTGCTAATGACTAATTTAAGTACCACTGATTTCAGTGGATGTTCTTTAAAACCTAGACCCAACCCAAATGACTGGCTGGGTTGACAGATTAATCCTAAACCCAGATTAATAAAACATTATTGGCATGTTTATATACAGCTGATCTCCAAACAACCATATTATGGCTTAATGCAATGGCCTGGTTCACATGATATGCAGCTAGATTCTCTCATTCAGTGAACCACAAATTATCCAATTCTATTTCAGCCTAGCCCAGCATAGTGTGCAAAGATAGCCATAGTGTTATTGATGTTTACCCATGTTGGATGCATTTCATTTACTTTTTGGTGAACTGATTGATTATACAAACATGAGCTCCATTAGGAATTCATTACTGTGATTCACAGGAGATGGATACTGAATTGAAGGTGTTCCTATCGGAGAAGAATGTTCATCTCTTTAGAATTGTCTTTATGGCCTAGTATTGTCACCCCACAGTTGGTATTTCAGTGGCTGGGAATTCTTGGAGTTGAAGTCTCAAGAGCTCCAAAAGGTGCCAGATGGTTATGACACCCAACGGAGGTTTGTTTGAACAAATATTGCACAATTTCACAATTGTTGATAATGTACGATATTGCATGAGATCCTTGGTAATCAGTCCATGTCCAAGAGCAACGTTCTCCCCCATTTCACTTAATCCTCCCCCATTTAACAACTGTAGTGGTATTATAGCAATTTCAGAACATGCGTTTATTTGCATTAATGGTTTACAGTATTGGTACACAACGACTGTCTGATCTGGTTCGAGGTCCAGGTCTTTGGAAACAGTACAATTCACTCTCAGTGAGTCAGGATCTAATCCAGCTCAACACCTTGTCCAGATGTGTAGCGAGGTTCGGGAAAGAAACAAACCAAAAATTTCACTCTGTTGAGTCCAGTTTGAGAAGAAGAATCACATATATGGAACATCCTCCCACAGAGTGTAAGATTTCAGCACAGAAGCTGTGGAAATGTTTTAAACATTTAAAGATGAAGCTAACCTATTCCAAACAGAAATGAAGTAACAGTTATTAATTAACTATGCCCTTGCCAACAAATGCTTTAGTTTAATTTTAGCTTTCTGTATATTTTGTACCCAGAAATACACATCCTTCTATATTTTGTATATCAAAAGCAAATAAAAATGAAATCCTTTCAATATCTAAATAGGGAATACTTTCTATTTAGTTCAGTAGCACTTACTCAAGTATCAAAGAATTTACAATGTCTTCATTAAGTCTTTTTTTAGATTTTTTATCCCACTTTTTTTTTTTTTTTGGGGGGGGGCATGGTGGCTCAGTGGGTAAGACGCCAGGCTTGTCGATCAGAAGATCGCAAGTTCGGAGGTTCGAATCCCTAGCCCTGCATGCGGAGTGAGCTCCCGCACTAGCTCCAGCTCTTGCCAACCTAGCAATTCGAAAGCATGCAAATGCAAGTAGATTAATAGGTACCACTTCGGTGGGTAGGTAACAGCGTTCCACGTGTGTCATGCCGGCCACATGACCGTGGAAGCGTCTTCGGACAACGCTGGCTCTTCGGCTAACAAACGGAGATGAGCACCGGCCCCTAGAGTCGGACACGACTGCACAAATGTGCGGGGGGAACCTTTACCTTTACCTATCCCACCTTTATTACTTTATAAGTAACTCAAAGTGGTGAACATACATAATACTCCTTCCTCCTATTTTCCCCAAAACAACAACAACCCTGTGAGGTGGGTTGGGCTGAGAGAGATTGATTGGCCCATTCACCCAGACAGCTTTCATAAACAAGCCCAAACTTCCAGGTTCAGAACAGATCAGATACTTGTTCTGATGAAGATTTCACAACTTACAGAAGCTATCAAAACTCTTCAAATTTCTCTATATATTATGTATAGCAGGGCTTTCCAAAGTTTTCCCGCGGCGACACACCAACCGCTGTTGGTGTGTCGCCGTGGGAAAACCCAGAAGTGCCGCCGTTGCGGCAGCACGCAAAAACCCGGAAGTGCTGCTGCCGCTTTCAGTTTTTGCGCGCCGCCGTTGGTGTGTCACCGCGGGAAAACCCAGAAGCGCTGACGATGATCAGCGCTTCCAGGTTGTATGGCGACACACCAGACTGTGTGTGGCAACACACTTTTGTGTCGCGACACACAGTTTGGAAAGCTCTGATGTATAGGAATGGGATTTCAGAGAGCAGCCCTGCATATCATCACAGAGATTGAAAATAATTTCAAATTCAGTTTAACCAAAGATAAGTTACTGAAGACCACAGTCATTTTTTCCCAACATTGAAATCTATTTATGACTACTTAGAAGTAAATATCACTGACAGGGTTTGTGTAATGCACAAAGTCATGGTTCCTTAACCATGGTTTCTGAAGTAAACTACAATTACCTGGGTTTTACAACATATAAGCCCTAAAACAAACCACAGTGACTGGTTTCACACATCATTCTAGCAACCACATTCTATCTTTGCATGTTGTGTGAGATTAGCCATTGAGTTCAGTGTGATTTTCCCCAGACTTACATGAGCAGAGTGTGTGATATGTATGAACATGGCCTCAGCTGATGTTCTAAAGTAGGTTTTACTTTAGATGCCTCCTTTCATCTATGAAGGAACTGCTTTGGAGACACCCAAAAGTGGGGATAAATCTGAATTCATTTCATCAGACTGCAGTTCAGGGAAGAGTTTGGTTGAACAAGACAAGACAGTTTGGTGTCTTCTAGAAAGTTTGGATTATAACTCCTACAATGCTTGTCATTGGCCATGCTGCTAGAAGCTACTGGGATTTGAAGTCCAAAATGTTTGGAGGATACCATGTTGCCTCCTCTCAGCTCCTCTTTTCTTGTGCTCATCAACTCAAGGGACACCCCAAATTGAAAGCAATGGCTGTTAAGCAACTTTGCAGGGCCAAATCATAGCTTGAATCAACTATATTTTTGCTGAATTGAATACCGCAATCCAGCAATAGCTGGTTAGAACCGATAGTACAATCAGATGTAAGGTTATTCTGAGGTGTTGCTATGCAGGAATTCACTGTTCTAGGAGACTTCTCTGTCTGCTGCCTCTGTTGTATTGTACACTTGCATTGTTATGATTGACCTTTAGGTCTACAGCTTGATGTTTTATATGTTTATAAATGTTGAGTCTATAAATGATAAGAATGGGTTATACATTCTTAAGCTACCATACACCAAAAAGGGAGTCACACTGTCCTATGGGACTTATTCACAGTTTTGCTTGTAAAGTCACAACTTGATGCCACTTTCTACATGTTAGGATCTGCATTATGGCTTAGATCAGAGCTTTCCAAACTCTGTGTCGTGACACGTTAGTGTGTCAGCTGCAGTGTCTGGGTGTGTCACAGCTGCTGCTGCTGCTTCCAAGCCCTGCCAGGATTCCACGCAGGTCCTAATGCCTGCCTTGTGCCTTGCTGCCTCCGAGCCCTGCCAGAATTCCACGCAGGTCCTAGTGCCTGCCTTGTGCCCTGCTGCCTCCAAACCTGCTGTGATTCCGCACAGGTCCTAGTGCCTGCCTTGTGCCTTGCTGCCTCCGAGCCCTGCCAGAATTCCACGCAGGTCCTAGTGCCTGCCTTGTGCCATGCTGCCTCCAAACCTGCTGTGATTCCGCGCAGGTCCTAGTGCCTGCCTTGTGCCTTGCTGCCTCCGAGCCCTGCCAGAATTCCACGCAGGTCCTAGTGCCTGCCTTGTGCCATGCTGCCTCCAAACCTGCTGTGATTCCGCGCAGGTCCTAGTGCCTGCCTTGTGCCTTGCTGCCTCCGAGCCCTGCCAGAATTCCATGCAGGTCCTAGTGCCTGCCTTGTGCCTTGCTGCCTCCAAACCTGCTGTGATTCCGCGCAGGTCCTAGTGCCTGCCTTGTGCCCTGCTGTAAGAGTGTGTCATGAAATGATGCTTGTCTAAAAAGCGTGTCACCAACATGAAAAGTTTGGAAAGCTCTGGCTTAGACACATCTGCATTAACAAAATCCCCTGTATACAAAATCCTTTTGTATATAGTAACACTTAACATTTCAAATATACATGCATAGGAGAACACTGTGTTATCGTGTTCCATTGTTTCCACTGGGATGTAGTTTTGACTGATTTTATGGGTTTATCCCCTTAGCATAAATCAGCCTTTTATATCCTGGTACATTCCAGTGGTTTGAACTTCAATTCCCATGGTCCCTGGCCAGCACAACTAGAGGACAGCAAGACAGGGAAAGCTAAGCTAAATATTTACTGGAATATCAACATAAGACCACAGAATAATTGACACAAACACCAAGTGGATAACAGTATCCAGGCAGGAACGTCTCCCAGGAAGATGACCACTACAGTAGCTGCAGGACAAAAATGTCAGGAAATAGCAGTCCTCTTTAGAAGTTTCCTCAACTCTGCTGGCTGGGGAATTCTGGGAGTTGAAGTCCACACATCTTAAAGTTGCCAAGGTTGAGAAACACTGCTCTAAGCAGTTTCAACCAATTCTGCCTGCACTTTTGTGTCCATCCTGCATCTGAAGACTTAACAATCCTTGGGTGGTGGGTAAGCCAGTGATTTTTCAACATACTCACAAACACGTTGTCTGCCAGTTTTTTTTCCTTCTGGGTATGGTAACTAGGAGACTAAGAACTTTCCTGACAGATGATTGTGAGCTTTTACTGCCCCCTGGTGGAGAAATAAAGAGTAGAAAATTGAGAGCTGGACATTATTTTTATTTATGGCTCCTCTTAAATGGCAGCACTAAAATGTAGTTATCTAGTAAGGAGCTGGCTTAAAGCACAAAAAAATACTGACTGCATTTCCAACCCTGGCAACAAAGCACAAGAAGCAGAAGGCAGGAGAGAAGTGGTGGGGGGGGAAGCCACCTTTGGCATCAGTTCTCTATTCCACGTAGCAATCATTCTGGGGATCAAAGGACTGGCACTGGAGGAGCCATTCTCCTCCTCCTCTCCCACTTCTCCTGCCACCTGTCAGCCCTTCGAGACAGATCAGACTATGAAACCAATGTCATGTAGGCCAATACTATTATTCTTGTAAAGTTATAGTAACTGGATCTGTGGAGTCCTTGGTGCTCTCTGAGCCTTGTTGTTTTCTATTGTGTTGTTTGATTGCTCCTCTGGTGCTAATCCTGGTGTTAATCTTTGCATATCTGGGTGTTGATTGCTGGCAAGGAGGTGTTCTGGTCTTCTGGCTTTTCTATTGTCTCTTATGAATGATATGTAAATGTTGTTTACCTCTATGTGTCTGTTGATGGCTGCTTTGTCTGAGTGGATAACAGGATCTTGCAAATCTGACAGCCCTCCCCTGTCCCTCCCTTTATCTTCATGTGAACTAGGGGGGGGCTGTCTGAGATGTTTACTCACATTACATTCCTGCCCTGGACTCAGGTTCCTTTTATCTGACTGTTGTCTTGGCAGCAGCTCTTCCTCCTGTCCCTCAAGGCCATTCACTCTGCCTTCTACACCACTCTTGGCAATCCTCTTCTATTGGAAGAGACCTTTCCCCACTCTCACACCCTTTCTCATGTCACTCATGGTAAGATTTTGGAGCTTTGTTTCCCCTCCTACCCAGTGCCAGCTCTGGTGGGAAAAATATTATCATTCACTTAAAGTAGGGTTGGGGGAGTGGGTGCCTGGGATGAAGGTTTTAGCCATCTTCAAGTTCCTTGAGTTTCAGGTTGCTGGCAAGAGGGTGCTCCACACCAGCAACATACCACTTGGTCTAATTTGGAACACAGGTCTGCTGGTTTTCAGGAAGCCCAAGCGACAGGAAGAATGGTAAACCTGTCTCCCAGTCTTTGCTATCACTGGCAAACCTCTGTCCAGAAATATCCCAGCTGACAGGCCAGTAGGGCACAGGAGAGGCATGGGGTAAAGTTCCCATCCATCAACCTGTCGTCAGGCCTAGTTTTGGACAGAGGATTACCAATCTTAAAGAAGACTGGTTTGCTATGCTTCCTGTCATCCGGGCTAGAAGGGGAAACTGACAAAACTCTGATTAATTTCACCTCAGCTCCCCAATACCCCCAACTGATGAAGTATTGCAGCGGAATGCCACAGCACCCCCAAGTAGACCATCAAGAGTGGCCTCGACGTCGGCCAAATGGCTCTGCCTCACTGCACTTAGGTGGGCTATTGTTCTGTAGGATGACAGGAAAGGTCAAGCCGGTGGAAGCAGCTGCTACCACATCACCTGCTCACACCAGTGGGAGTTCTGGAGCTCTTCAACGGTACCCTGCGCCACGCCCATAAAGGGCTCGGCGTTCCAAAACACAAGTGTTTTCAGGCATACAGGGAGTCCGCATGTGCTCAGCCAGGCTTTCCTTGGGAAGGTTCGTTCTGAGCAGGCCAGTCGCTCGAGATGAAATGGCCACAGAGGGCAGCTGCCAGTGACCCACGAGAGGGGGGACGCCTAGGACAGTGTCCTAGCCAGTTGGGGGGGAGGCACTGTCTACAATGAAACGCAGACAGACATGCTACAAAACTCTCGGGGGGTAGAAGTTGGAAAGCATCCGTGTTGAAGTGGAGTAAGAAAACATGGGTAGCGATTGTCCTTGGGGTAGACCGGAACTGGGTTGAACATGATGTTGTGCGTTCGCGTCCTTGATAAATGGGGGGGGGGCGTCTTTGCATTGGGCAAACAGGACATGCAGATAAGCCATAAGGCTGAGCAGAATGTCACAAAGGGGCGTGGAAGAGCTCGCCGGAATTTTTAATCAGGCAAAGGGTTATAAAAAACAAGAGCAGGAAAGAAAATCCCAAACTTATCCCAGGTGTTCCTGCCGTAAAATGGGCTGATTTTGTCTACCTCCAGTTCCAAAAACATGAAGGCTGGCTGTAATTCTAATGTCTCCTCCTCCTTTGATGAAACATAGACTCCTATACAGCCAATGAACAGAGAAGAGAAATTCCCAGCAACCAATGCCTAGATCAGCAGCAGCAGCACCAGATAAACAACGAGGTAGTTTATCTGATCAAAGTAGCCATCAAGGAAGAAAGTAGCCCCCAGCCAAGAGCGGCAGGGCAAGCTACTGTATATAAAGAACTAGCAAACTCCATTCTCCCGAGTACCGATGATGCTACCTAACCTCGCAATGAAACGTTTGCAGGAAAACAACCAAACTCAGAGAACACCAAGAATCCAACAGTTCAATCCTGAGCTGCATATATTCTCTACAATTACAGGTAGTCCTTGCTTAACAACAGTAATTGGGACCGGAATTTCGGTCGCTAAGCAATGTGGTCATAAAGCGCAACGTCATGTGTCTGTGCCGCTTAGCGACGGCAGTTCTGGTAGACCCTGGTTACTGCCGTTAAGCAAATGACCGCAGGACGTTAAGTGAGGACCTCACGTGACCATGACTTACGACTTCCTGCCGGCTTCCCCATTGACTTTGCTTGTGGGAAGCCAGCAAGGAAGGTTGCAAATCGCGATCACAGGAGTATAGGATGCTGCGATGGTTGGAAATCCGAGCTGGATGCCAAGCGCCCGGGTTGCGATCACGTGACTGTGGGGGTGCTGCAACAGTCAGAACTTCAAGGACCAATTGTAAGTAGCAGTCATTCAGTGCGTTGTAAGTTCAAATGGTTGCTGAACGAGTGTTTGTTAACCGAGGACCACCTGTAGTATCTACACTCTACTGCCCCCTTGTGGTCAGTAGGTCATGAGCTGCTGCTGAAGAGTCCGTGCCACTGCATTTGGACCTCCAAAAAGCAATCCTTAACTTGTAGCTAGTGAATACAGAGGCTTCCATGGTGGCAAGTGTCTGTACCCAGGTTGTATCACTAGTTTTTGTCAAACTCTCACATGCTCAAAAGTTTGGTGAGCTTCTGAGAATGCAGTTTAACCAGACATCACCCAAATAAGACTTCTATCAGATGAGCCACTCTGGGCTGTTGAAGGACTAGAGCAGATTCCTCCAGAACTTCCATTGCATTGGATTTCCAGGTGGTCCCAAGCCTCTTGCGAAGAGCTGGGTCTAGTAGGATGGTGACCCCATCACTACCATGCTCCCCGTAGCCTACGAAACAGATTCACGGGGGGGATATGAGGAGGGTTTGAAGGGGGCAATACTGTAGTTCTTCAGTCAGTCTCATCTCCGTGTGGCTTCCCACCGTAACACACTGTCATAGTCAAGCCTTGAAGGCAAAAAAGTCGCCCAAGTTACACAAGCTGGCATTGCAGTGGTGTGTGTACTAAAGTGCCCCAACTCTTGTCGGAAAAACAAATTCATTGCCAGATAAATACTGGAAAACGCAGTGCGTTGGCAGTAACTGTGTCTACATGCACTGTAGAAACGTCTGTGTTTACACAACATACTTAAGCAGCTTAGTTACATATCCAGAGTCTGCATCCGCCAAATTTGAAAGCTTAGTTAGGGTACAATCTTACCCATTGGATTATTTATGGATCAATATATCTTGCAAACCCAGAGTATGGTTTAATTCAATAACCAGATGATACATATTGTGTGAACACGACCCGAGTGAAGACAGGATGTCTATTCTGAACAAACTAGATTAAGGGGAAACTATTTTTTTTCATGTGAATTGGATAGATCCTAATTATTGTAAAATAGGTGATTATTAATATTTGAACTCAATTTTTGTCTGTTACTTTTCTCTCTCTCTCTCTCTCTCTCTCTCTCTATATATATATATATATATATATATATATACACACACACACACACACACACACACACACATACATACATACATACACACACTGCTCAAAAAAATAAAGGGAACACTGAAACAACACAATGTAAGTCCAAGTCAATCACACTTCTGTGAAATCAAACTGTCCACTTAGGTAGCAACACTGATTGACAATCAATTTCACATGCTGTTGTGCACATGGAATAGACAACAGGCGGAAAGCATAGGCAGTTAGCAAGACATCCCCAATAAAGGAGTGGATCTGCAGGTGGTGACCACAGACCACTTCTCAGTTCCTATGCTTTCTGGCTGATGGTTTGGTCACTTTTGAATGCTGGCGGTGCTTCCACTCTAGTGGTAGCATGAGACGGAGTCTCTAACCCACACAAGTGGCTCAGGTAGTGCAGCTCATCCAGGATGGCACATCAATGCGAGCTGTGGCAAGAAGGTTTGCTGTGTCTGTCAGCGTAGTGTCCAGAGCATGGAGGCGCTACCAGGAGACAGGTCAGTACATCAGGAGATGTGGAGGAGGCCGTAGGAGGGCAACAACCCAGCAGCAGGACCGCTACCTCCGCCTTTGTGCAAGGAGGGACAGGAGGAGCACTGCCAGAGCCCTGCAAAATGACCTCCAGTGGGCCACAAATGTGTGTGTGGCTGCTCAAACGGTCAGAAACAGACTCCATGAGGGTGGTATGAGGGCCCGACATCCACAGGTGGGGGTTGTGCTTACAGCCCAACACCGTGCAGGACGTTTGGCATTTGCCAGAGAACACAAGATTGGCAACTTCGCCACTGGCGCCCTGTGCTCTTCACAGATGAAAGCAGGTTCACACTGAGCACATGTGACAGACGTGACAGGGTCTGGAGACGCCGTGGAGAACGTTCTGCTGCCTGCAACATCCTCCAGCATGACCGGTTTGGCAGTGGGTCAGTAATGGTGTGGGGTGGCATTTCTTAAGGGGGCCACACAGCCCTCCATGTGCTCGCCAGAGGTAGCTTGACTGCCATTAGGTACCGAGATGAGATCCTCATACCCCTTGTGAGACCATATGCTGTTGCCGTTGGCCCTGGGTTCCTCCTAATGCAAGACAATGCTAGACCTCATGTGGCTGGAGTGTGCCAGCAGTTCCTGCAAGACGAAGGCATTGATGCTATGGACTGGCCCGCCTGTTCCCCAGACCTGAATCCAATTGAGCACATCTGGGACATCATGTCTCGCTCCATCCACCAATGCCACGTTGCACCACAGACTGTCCAGGAGTTGGGGGATGCTTTAGTCCAGGTGTGGGAGGAGATCCCTCAGGAGACCATCCGCCACCTCATCAGGAGCATGCCCAGGCGTTGTAGGGAGGTCATACAGGCACGTGGAGGCCACACACACTACTGAGCCTCATTTTGACTTATTTTAAGGACATTACATCAACGTTGGATCAGCCTGTAGTGTTCTTTTCCACTTTAATTTTTGAGTGTAACTCCACATCCAGACCTCCAGGGGTTGCTTACATTTGATTTCCATTGCTTTTTGTGTGATTTTGTTGTCAGCACATTCAACTATGTAATGAACAAAGTAATTAATACGAATATTTCATTCATTCAGATCTAGGATGTCTTATTTCAGTGTTCCCTTTATTTTTTTGAGCAGCTTATATATATATATATACACACACACACACACATACACACACACACACACATACATACAGTATATTGTCTCCAACATATCTATAAGCTGTGACTGTGATACCATAGAAAAGATTGACATGAGAATGTAAACCCCAGAATTCTGTTCATCCAGCTGGGGCATAAATTGCAAAACATAGGTACAGTTGGCTACCTTTTGGCCCATGAACAAGTATATTTGCTGAACTAATACTTCATATCTCCCTGCTATAACAAAATGTATGAAAATGGGGACCTTGTTAGCAAATTCAAATAACAGTGAAACCCACATCATAACAGCCCTGTCATTATGAAAAATACTATTCTTCCATGAGATTCCACCCAAGATGCGGAATTCCATTTCATCAATTAGTTGGCTTTCATCAAATAATAATAATAATAATAATAATAATAATAATAATAATAATAATAATAATAATAATAATATAATAATAATAATAATAATAATAATAATAATACATGATGATGATATGTGGGTTTGAGATTGCATCCAGTTTATGCCCTGCTTCAGGAGGCCTCTTCAGTGCATCAGAAGCTGCTACTAGCAGAAGATGGAGGGAAATTATGTTCATCCATCTCTGGAGCCATTTTACATGCTTCTTTGAAGGAATATCTGACCTTACATAGCAGCTTTGGAAAGGGCAGAGATGAGAAACAGCCTGAATTTGCCTTCCCTAACCCCAGCTAACTCACTGCCTGGAGTTTTTCACTGGCCGAGAGAATAACAAGCCTTCTCCAACCTGATGCCCTCCAGGTGAATTAGGACTACATGTTGGCCAGAATTCTGGGAGTTACAGTCCCAGCACTTCTAGAGGGCACCAGGATGTAGCTGCCACATACAACCCCATGCCATGATGTAGCTTAGTCACTAGATGGCACCCAGCTGTTATACTGGGACTGAAATACTCTGCTTTTGTTGGTTAGAAATGCAGTGATTGAGAGGACACTGGCTAACTTGCTTTTTTGAGCTCCACCCCCTACCCCACCCCCTTCTGATCAATTCATTTCCCTTTCAGTTCTCACTTCCTGATATGCTTTATTATTGTTCCTCTCTGCTCTCCATGCAAACTTCCTCTCCCCCGTCTCCATCTACCTGGGCAGGTAATGGCATTGTCACCTTCTGTTATATTCTTTTCTTTCATTAAAAAAATAACACTCTGGAGGGCTGCAGAGCAAAACTGCAGCTGCACCACGTGGAATCTTTGTTTTTCTTTCAACTCAACAGGGGAAGCTATCCTTACTCCACACCCATGGATTGCAACCCGCTGCAGATAACAGTACCATGTATGATCAGCAGGCCTGGTTCACCCTGTGTTGGTGACAGCTTGTGTCCCCAATGGGTTGGCATGTGGCAGAGTTCCATCGGGCTGTGAATTATGGGAACTGCAGTGCCAGTGTATCTTGAAAGTAGGTGGGGAAGATTGGTCTGTAGGCCTTCGACAGACCACCATTGGCACAAACTGGTCCTCCTCTGCAGACATTCTAGCAATTGAATGTAAAGGTGGTTAGAGCTGATCACTGAGACACACCCACTTAACAAATATTTATTTATAGGCACATGAATGCTTGCCTGCTTGCTCACTCGCTTGCTCTCACACGCACACACACACTTTCAATATTCATGCTGGCCATGTTTTTAAGAGGGCCAAACATTCCTGGCTTTCTTTTTGGAGTTGTAAAATGTCACCCAAAAGTATTTATAGATATAGTTCCAGCCCCAAAGACTTGGAGGATTTTCAGCAACTAATGTAAGAAACATTGTGGCTGGCTGTGAATGAACTTTCAGTGGTCTGGACTTCTCTCAAATTATTGTCCTCGTTAAATTGTATTTCCAAAGCTATTTTTCTACTAGTGGTTTACTTATAGAACATATAAGTATTCTTTTAAAAAACTGATCTTTTTAATTTATCCCTGCATTCCCTTAGTAATGTTATTTGTATGTTAGTAATAAAATTAATAGGGTTTTTCTAAAGAAAGGGAAGGATCTGTAGGTGATACAGCGAATTTACTATGTAAGATTGGTCACAAGGTGAAGCTCTTGTTAAATATTTATTTATTTGTTTGTTTATTTACTTTTATCCCGCCTTTATTACCTTTATAAATAACTCAAGGTGGCAAACATACCTAATACTCCTTCCTCCTCCTATTTTCCCCACAACAACAACCCTGTGAGGTGAGTTGGGCTGAGAGAGTGACTGGCCCAAGGTCACCCAGCCGGCTTTCATGCCTAAGGCGGGACTAGAACTCTCAGTCTCCTGGTTTGCCATTGGCTCCTTCCTAGGGCTGAGAGAGAGTGATTGGCCCAAGGTCACCCAGCTGGCTTTCATGCCTCAGGCGGGACTAGAACTCACAGTCTTCTGGTTTCTAGCCCAACACCTTAACCACTAGACCAAACTGGTCTATAAAATATCTTAATGTCTTACATCTAGAGCAGTGTTTTTCAAACTTGGCAACTTTAAGATGTGTGGACTTCAACTCCCAGAATGCTGGCTGGGGAATTCTGGGGGTTGAGGTCCAAACATCTTAAAGTTGCCAAGTTTGAAAAACACTGATCTAGAGGGTAGAATTGCAACTACTGTAAACCGAGAGCTATTTTTCCTGTACCTTTCATTTTACCAAAGAGAAAAATGTTATTCTGCCCTTTAAAGCCAGCAGGTGGCAGCACTTGGCTAACCCTGTCTGGATTCTGAAGTTAAGCAGGGTTGGGACTAGTTAGTAATGGAATCGGAGTGTCAAGCTCTTTGAGGCAAGCAAACATAGGAAACAAGAATCACTTGGGTTTCTGAAAAGACCTTTATTGCTAGGCTAAAATACAGAATTGAAAGCCTGCTAAAGCAATTATCCAGATCAACTTATACCTACCACAAATAAGTAGGCTGACCATACGTCCCGTTTTGAATGGGACAGTCCCGTTTTTTTAGCATTTTTCAACTGTCCCGTCATTTTGATAAAAATCTCAATTTTGTCCTGTTTTTTAAACTTGGCGGAAATGGTGCAGAAGGAGGATCTAAGCTGGAGCTGCCGATTGGAGGCAGCCCGGAAGAGGAAGCCCTCCCGCCTATCAGTGCGTGGCAAAGGAAGGCGGGGTTTGCAGGCGGGAGCCAGTCGCGCGAACCGGGGGCGGGGTTTGCAGGTGGGAGCCAATCACGCAGACTGGGGGGCGGGGACCCCTGTCTTTTTCATGAATACGGAATATTACATAAGACCCAGTCCTGTTTTGCCATTCCAATGTCCCGTTTTTGTCTCAAGGAAATATGGTCAGCCTACAAATAAGGCAGAGTTCCTCTTAGTCTTTTTCTCACACTTCTGTACATGGGAATGCCCTTGAACCCACCCAGAAGCTGCAGCTGGTCCAGAATGCAGTACGCTGGTAATGGGCATGCCTCGCTGCACCCATGTATCACATTGCTTTGTGAGTTGCACTGGCTCCCAATAGGGCTTCTTTGTACAATTCAAGGTTCTGGTTATCATCTGGGTGGGGGCGCAGGGTGGGAGGTGTCAAATAATGAAATCAGTGCCATGCCTTCATGATGCAAGCACCCCCCCCCTTTTGTATATATGTTAGAATGTCCCACAAACATCTAAAGGGGTGGACCTTGCAGCACAACGGCAGGATGCTGCAGCAGGAGCCTTGCAGAAGCTAAACGAGGAAGTCAAAATGAAAAAAAATCAATGCAATCACCACCACTTCCATATTCTTGGCATGAGCTCACTCAGAATTAAGCATGACTTGAAGGAGATTTTAGTTTACTTATTGTTCAATGTGTTTTCATGGCAACTGCATTTACCAATGTTTCCTTTCTGACTTGTGAAGCTACCTTGGATTTAAATTAACTGGACCATGACAACCTCTCCAGCAATCCAGGCAGCTCTACTTGAATTAACCTCATTTGCTGAGTCTGTAGCTTGAATCATGTCAACTGGATTTCTATTTTCTCAGTGGAAACGTTTCGCTCCTTATCCAAGGAGCTTCTTTAGTCATTTGCTGAGGTTTTCTTCGTTGGGAAGATAGGGACCTAAACCTTTTGTCTGTGCTTTATCACATTGCACTACAGTTCCTCTCAATTACATCCCATCCATGACCTTGCTTCATGTTGTGTGCACATTTGTTGACGGTATGCAAAAAAAAATAAGTCACAGAGGTTCTTATAAGGGGGAGGTGCCAAATCATCAAGGCAGCCTTCCTCTTGAAGGACCTGAATCCAGAAGGGCTGTGGTGGAGCAGGAGTTACTGCAAATGTGATGTGGAAATGAACAGCCCCAAACCCCACAGAGCAACAGCGCTTAAAAACAAAAAAGACAAAAGTTTTACTGCAATTGCAAACACCCTTCAGCTGAGTCAAAAAAAGCTCAGCAGTTGAACATAGTGAACGTTTGGGGACTAAAGAGGTTCAGATCTGCTTGTGAATTGGCACAGCATCCGCATGACTGTTTCTGCAATATCCAGAGCCTTTATTAACCGAGCCATGATTTGATAAACTAACACAATTGTCTGAGTCCACACCACATCATAGAGCAGCGTGTCCAACCCGCGGCCCACGGGCTGCATGCGGCCCTGAACAGCTAGTAATGCGGCCCCCCCAAAATAGTAAACTTTTAACATTATTTTGCGATTTTTTTCGTGACTCAATCGTGCGGTGCTCGAGCGCGGACTGCGTAGGTAGAAACAACAGAATGCTGTGTAGGGGAGGGGGAAGTGCAGTGCTAATGCCGCCGCCGCCCGCTACACACATCAGCTTGTGGCGACTTGGCGTTATATATAATATTTCAACCTACCTACACGTGTTCTGTGATGACGTTTATTGTTATTAGTATTAAGTAGACATGTAAGTTTTCTTATTTGATTATTAAACTTTGCTTTGTTTATTTGCCTACCTAACAATTTACGATGGGCTTTTGTGTTATTTCTTTAAAAAAAAAATTATTCCTAAATAATTTTATTCCAGCATGGCTTCAATGTCATTTCAACAGAAAACAGAACCCAAAAAAGAAAAGAAAAAAAGAAAAATCGCGGATGGAGGAAGAGTATTCAACGAAAAATGGACAGATCAGTACTTTTTTGTCGAGACAAATACTAAGGCACTATGCTTAATTTGTAGGGAAAATGTGTCAGTTTTCAAAGACTACAATTTGAAAAGGCATTATACGGAAAAACATGCTGCCAAATTCAAAGCATATCAAGGAATTTGTCGTAAAGACAGATTAGCGGAACTGAAAAAAAGCCTGTCGTCTCAACAATTTTTTTTTAAAAAGTCACAACTCAAAAGGACTCTATTATAAAAGCTAGTTATTTGGTAGCAAATCTGATTGCAAAAAAATCAAAACCATTTACCGATGGTGAGTTTATTAAGCAATGTATGGAAAGCGTGGCAGATATAATTTGTCCTGATAAAAAAAGCAATTTTTCTAAAATCAGTTTGTCTCACCAGACTTGTTGTTTATTCGTTCAGTCGTTTCCGACTCTTCGTGACTTCATGGACCAGCCCACGCCAGAGCTTCCTGTCGGCCGTCACCATCCCCAGATCCCCCATGGTTGAGTCTGTCACCTCCAGAATATCATCCATCCATCTTGCCCTTGGTCGGCCCCTCTTCCTTTTGCCTTCCACTTTCCCTAGCATCAGCTTCTTCTCCAAAGTATCCTGTCTTCTCATTATGTGGCCAAAGTACTTCAGTTTTGCCTTTAATATCATTCCCTCAAGTGAGCAGTCTGGCTTGATTTCCTGGAGTATGGACTGGTTTGATCTTCTTGCAGTCCAAGGCACTCTCAGAATTTTCCTCCAACACCACAGTTCAAAAGCATCTATCTTCCTTCGCTCAGCCTTCCTTATGGTCCAGCTCTCACAGCCATAGGTTACTACAGGGAATACCATTGCTTTAACTATGCGGACCTTTGTTGTCAATGTGATGTCTCTGCTCTTAACTATTTTATCAAGATTTGCCATTGCTCTCCTCCCAAGAAGTAACCCGCGGTGGCTCAGCGGGTTAAACCGCTGAGCCGTTAGACTGCCGACCATAAGGTTGGCAGTTCGAAACCGTGGGACGAGGTGAGCTCTCGTCACTAGCCCTAGCTCTCTGCCAACCCAGCGATTCGAAAGCTAATATAGCAAGTAGATAAATGGGTACCACTCACCTGGGACAATTTGCGGGCGTCCAGCGGAGGGTCGTCCTCAATCCAAGAAAGACCTGGAAGAGCGGTGATGACGGCGGAGGACGACGGAGGACGACGGATCCGGAAATACCAGCTCCTGGACGTCAGCAGCCGGCGCGGAGCGAGGCATTCTGGGACTTGCAGTCCAATGCCTGCAGCGGAAGAGCCGGTTCCCTTCCTCTTTCCTTGTCGCGCGGTAACAAATTGTAAAATGTAATAAATGATGATGTATAACTGTATAATTGGATTTGATATATATAATATTGTAAGCCACCTAGAGTCCTCCAGTAGGGAGGGGATAGGCGGGGTATAAATAAGACAAATAAATAAATAAATAAATAAATAAATAAATAAATAAATAAATAAATAAAAAAAAAAAAATAAAGTAGACGTCTTCTGATTTCCTGGCTGCAGTCAGCATCTGCAGTAATCTTTGCGCCTAGAAATACAAAGTCTGTCACTGCCTCCACTTTTTCTCTCTCTATTTGCCAGTTATCAATCAAGCTGGTTGCCATAATCTTGGTTTTTTTGAGGTTTAACTGCAACCCAGCTTTTGCACTTTCTTCTTTCACCTTCGTCATAAGGCTCCTCAGCTCCTCCTCGCTTTCAGCCATCAAAGTGGTATCATCTGCATATCTAAGATTGTTAATGTTTCTTCCAGCGATTTTAACTCCAGCCTTGGATTCCTCAAGCCCAGCACGTCGCATGATGTGTTCTGCGTACAGGTTGAATAGGTAGGGTGAGAGTATACAGCCCTGCCATACTCCTTTCCCAATCTTAAACCGGTCCGTTGTTCCGTGGTCTGTTCTTACCGTTGCTACTTGGTCGTTATACAGATTCCTCAGGAGGCAGACAAGATGACTTGGTATCCCCATACCACCAAGAACTTGCCACAATTTGTTATGATCCACACAGTCAAAGGCTTTAGAATAGTCAATAAAACAAAAATAGATGTTTTTCTGAAACTCCCTGGCTTTCTCCATTATCCAGCGGATATTGGCAATTTGGTCTCTAGTTCCTCTGCCTTTTCTAAACCCAGCTTGTACATCTGGCAATTCTCGCTCCATGAATTGCTGGAGTCTACCTTGCAAGATCTTGAGCATTACCTTACTGGCATGTGAAATAAGTGCCACTGTTCGATAGTTTGAACATTCTTTAGTGCTTCCCTTTTTTGCTATGGGGATATAAGTTGATTTTTTCCAATCTGATGGCCATTCTTGTGTTTTCCAAATTTGCTGGCATATGGCATGCATCACCTTGACAGCATCATCTGGCAAGATTTTAAACAGTTCAGCTGGGATACCGTCGTCGCCTGCTGCCTTGTTATTAGCAATGCTTCTTAAGGCCCATTCAACCTCACTCTTCAGGATGTCTGGCTCTAACTCACTGACCACACCGTCAAAGCTATCTCCAATATTATTATCCTTCCTATACAGATCTTCCGTATATTCTTGCCACCTTTTCTTGATCTCTTCTGCTTCTGTTAGGTCCTTACCATCTTTGTTTTTGATCATACCCATTTTTCCCTGGAATTTACCTCCGATGTTTCTAATTTTCTGGAAGTGGTCTCTTGTCTTTCCTATTCTATAGTCTTCTTCCAATTCCGTGCATTGCTTGTTTAAAAATAATTCCTTATCTCTTCTGGCTAACCTCTGGAATTTTGCATTTAATTGGGCATATCTCCCCCTATCACTGTTGCCTTTTGCTTTCCTTCTTTCTTGGGCTACTTGTCTCAGCAGACAGCCATCTTGCCTTCTTGGTTTTCTTTTTCTTTGGGACGTTTTTTGTTGCCGCCTCCTGAACAATGTTGCGAACTTCTGTCCATAGTTCTTCCGGGACCCTATCTACTAAATCTAGTCCCTTAAATCTATTCTTCACCTCCACTGCATATTCCTTAGGAATATTAGTGAGCTCATATCTAACTGATCTGTGGGTCTTCCCTATTCTCTTTAGTCTGATTCTAAATTTTGCAATACAAAGTTCGTGATCTGAACTACAGTCAGCTCCAGGTCTTGTTTTTACCGACTGTATAGATTTCCGCCACCTTTGGCTGCAAAGGATGTAGTCAATCTGATTTCGGTATCGACCATCTGGTGAAGTCCATGTATAAAGTCGTCATTTAGGTTGTTGGAAGAGAGTGTTTGTTATGCACAGTGAGTTGTCTTGGCAAAATTCTATCAGCCTATGTCCTGCTTCATTTTGTTCTCCCAGACCATGCTTGCCTGTAATTCCAGGTGTCGTCTGACTACCCACCTTAGCATTCCAGTCTCCTGTAATGAAAATAACATCTCTTTTTGGTGTGTTATCCAGTAGGTGCTGCAGATCCTCATAGAACTGATCTACTTCTGCTTCTTCAGCATCTGTGGTTGGGGCGTATATTTGGATCACAAAAGCCACAGCCCTGCAGAGAGCCTAATTGACCAAAGAGTAAGAAAACCGCAAAACAATAGGGGGCGTGACCACAGGAATGCCTCTATTCTTTGATCAATTATGCTCTCAGAATTCTTAGAAAGCGCCCCACCGGGCAACCAATTAAGCGCAATCCGGATAGGACAAACATTGTCTTTCACACTTTTGTTAGAAAAAAAGACCTGTGTCTCTATATAAGGGGCTGGTGGGGGGAATACAGGCGTGGCCACCTCCAACAGCTGACTTCTCTGTATTTCGCGCTCTCGGACAATAAAGCAATTACCTCTGTTCAAGCAACTGCCTGCGTATCTTCATTCCTGGCTTGGAACGGACCCTGGTAAGATTTCCTTCCAACAATTTTATAGGCTGAAGTCTTCAAGTTCTCCAGCTCATGACCACGTGATTCTCTCCTTCTGAAAGAAAGCCCACAGTGATGGAAGTTGCGTCTCAATGAGCCTTTTGTTGTGTCTAATTGAGCTGCCTGCTTCACTGAATTCTACCAGGAAGGAGCAGATTGTGTTCCCCTTAGTGCCTATCGCTTCTTCCATTAGATCATCAGAATCACAATTTTTTTTTTAATTATGTGCCATCAAGTCGTTGTCAACTCTAGTGACCACACAGATAGATTTTCTCCATGAAGAATCACAAGGCATCCTCTTAAATATATGGTTGTGAACGGCCCAGAGTTCTCCTTATGGAGAAGATGGGCGGTAATATAAATCCAATTTAATAATAATAATAATAATAATAATAATAATAATAATAATAATAATATATATATATATATATATATATATATATATATATATATATATATATATGAAAGTGCTGATATTTTTGCATTTCATTCACCTGGAAGGCTAGCATATGGAAATTTGCATTGTGCAGATTATGGGCTATCGTTGCTCTGAACTAATTACCATGAGACACAAGTACACGGAGTCTGCAAAGCCTGCCCCACCTGATTGGTCAGGGTACTAGGCAACCCCTCTGCATCATTTCCAGAATGGATTTCTACTTCTTGATTACAGAATATGTCAGTTTGATCCACAGGCATCTTAAGCAGAAGTGCTTTAATAAGTCAAGGCTCTTTGTGGCTAGCAGAATGAGAAAGTAACCGTCTAGAAAGTGTCTCAATGACTCCACAAGCTTCAGGGCGAGGCAGTAGAAGCCTGATGAAAGGAGAAGGGAGATGTTTAAACATACTTCGGATGATCTGCAGATATTAAAGTATTTGCAAGAAGTTTTCACTCTACCTTTAGGGCGAGGCAGTAGAAGCCTGATATGGTGGGAAAGGAGATGTTTAAACATACTTCAGATGTTCTCCAGATATTCAAGTATTTGCAAGAAGTTTTCACTCTACCTTTAGAACTCAGTGAAATCTGACTTCAATGCTTCTATGCAGCAGCATATTCTTGATAAAATTAAACAAGGCACAAATGGAGTGTCATTTTTCTTAAAAAAAAACACTCTTGGTAGAAATCAGAAACGATTACAAATACTTTGTTTTGGCATAAGGCAGTGCACAATGTCTCAGTGAATCAGTGAACCAGTTCCTTACCTATAGCTAGGTCACGTAACCCATAGGACCAACTCATTCAATGATCACTTATATCTGCATTTTATCTGGGGGGCTGCAATTACTTCCCAGAGCCGCTCACAGAATCGATACCCGATTGCTGAGAATCAGATGCTTAACGTCACACCAGATTCAGCAGTGAATCTCCCCTCTTCAGAAACTTGACACTGCACTTATAGCTGACTGCAGAAACTTCAAGGATACAGCAAGGCAGTTAGGTCATTTTTATTGCAGATACAAAATAAGTTATAAATGGACAGATGATCAGGAACACAGAAATTAAGCGTATATGTATGTTGAGGTTGGTCAGACCCAGTGTTGAAACCCTATGTCCTTTTCACCCATCTTTCCAAATCAATGGATTCTTAGCTATTCTTTTTCCATTGCTGAAGGTCAACATCTGGGCCATGGTTACACGTTTACTACCCATCCTGTTAGAACTGGCAGGAGAGGCACAATTGGGCCCCATCCATGAGAAAGCACCATCTGGCGGGGCCCAGGCCCTCTGAATATCATCCCCCCCCCCCCCAAGATTAGTCTTGCCCTGACTCTGCTGGCCTGTCATGGGGTATTAAAAACCTGGTTTTGCTATCAAGCCTGGGGCCCTGATAATGTGGGTGAGCCCCTTTCTTGGTCATGGTTATATTAAATATGGGATGTCAGGAGTGTGTCAGATTTCTTGTATGAAATTGGCAAATTGTTTTCTGTACGAAGCAAAAGTTTCTCATGATGACGTGACGCCAGGTGGCCAGTTAACAACAAAGCCTTCCCATAGCTTTGAATGGCGTTGCTTATATCTTCTTTAGATATGAAGCTAGAAGGTACCATGTGATGTATTGTTTTGGCTAGTTCCTAAATGTTCACATGGGAACAAGTCCTCCTGATTCCCTCCGTGGGAAGCCTACTGGGGGGGGGGGGAGCAGAGGGAGGGAGGGGACAGCATGCTTGCTGCGACATTGCCACCTATTGACAGGTTATGCTTTTGGCCTAACCTAAGTTTTCCTCCAATCAGTAAGCTGGAAAAAGCCTATTTCTATCCATGCAAAATGGTGTTCTGTGCTTCTTGACTTCTTGTGTCTTTTAGCCATGTTTGTGTGTTCTGCTCCTGTGGACTGATAGAAGTGTGAGCTATACCTGGCTATGTGTGTGATGCCATGGCAATATGCTCCTTCATATCTGTCGTACAGTGGAAGCCAACACATGTGCATTTTCTGTGTATACTCTACAGGTAGGTAGGTAGGTAGGTAGGTAGGTAGGTAGGTAGGTATTTATTTATTTATTTATTGGATTTATCACCGCCCAACTCCCCCAAAGTTTTTACCTTTTTGCAATGCTGTACCATGTATATTCAACTTTGCTTTTATCACAAGTAAAGCCATTATAGCCAGAAACGCTGCACTCTGTGTCTGTCTGTTTACTCTGCCTCTTTTTCCCTATAAGCCAGCAAGCAAGCAAGCAAGCTAGCTAGCTAGTTAGCTAGCTCAATCTGGCCCTAGTTTCCATATTCTGTTTCTCCAAACGTACTTAAAATATTTTTTTATAAACTCTTTATTCATTAAAATATTCTACAAAATCATACATACATACATAAAAAACAACATACAGATCAACATAATAAAAAACATTAAGTACTACACACCTTATTATATTGTTATTATGTATTGTTATATAATATTATTTATACACCTAAATTCCAAAAAAGAATGAATGAATGAATGAATGAATGAATGAATGAATGAATGAATGAATGAATGAATATATATATATATGGAAAACTATATATAAAAGGTTTCTGACTATCCTAGCTATAGATATACAAGTGAAATCTTAAAATATCTCTTATCTTTATTTCCCCTTACATTACTATTTATTTCTATTTGTTTAATTCCTTAGAATACAAAGCCCATTGTCATCGCTTCATTTTTCTCAATAGTATTCAGGTAATCTAATATTGCTTGCCACATTTCTTTAAATTTTGAAATGTTTTTTTCTTATACTTAAAATAATTTATATATTAAATTTATATCCCACTTTACCTCAAGGCAGCATATATAACATGCCTCTAATTTGTTTTTCTCCACAGCATGACACTGTGGGATAGTTTGGATTGAGACAGAACGACCGGCCCAAATTTGTGCAGTGAATTTCCATGTCTGAGGGCAGACTCAACCCTGGGCTTCCTCAGTCACAGTGCCATTCATTAAACACATTAAGCACATGGATTCCGGGAGTTGCTGGAGAGGAGGCTGGCATGTGTGAAGCACTTCCAGTGCGCCAGGCAACGTGTTAGCATTAACACTGCAGTTGTATGCCATGTCCTTAGCAGCAAGTTGTCCTGATTTGTGAATATAAAAACCAAGTATCAGAGTATGTGAGATACATCAAAATATAACACTTTGGGGGTACAGCGGGATACAAATGTAATAGATTATATACACCTTGTCTTCTATGACACTAGCAACTTGGGTAGGAGGGCCACCTACCCAGGAAGTTTCTTGTTAAAAGAGGACACCGATCTACATATGCTGTTTCAACCACAGCGGATGTCATTGTTCTGGAATGACTACACAAGCAAGAGGGTCAGAGCAACCAGAAGCACACAAAACCTCAGTTGTAACAAAAAGCTCCTTATATGCTCCAAATTCATGATTCAAAATATGTTCTCTCACTGACTTGAAAGGAGCTAAATTAAGTTGCCCTGACTTAAAACATGCACGGCTGGGGAATTCTGGGAGTTGAAGTCCACCCATCTTCAAGTTGCCGAGGTTGAGAAACACTGATCTAGATCAGGGCTTTCCAAAGTGCTGCCGCTGGCGACACACCCGGCGGTGGCGGCGACACGCGCGCGCACGTTGACGGCGTGCGGGGGTGTGCGGCGGCGCGCACGCACGGTGGGGGCGCGGGAGGGGCGTGCGGCGGCGCGCGCGTGCATGGCGGCCGCCGTGCAGGCGCGCGCCGCCGCTTCCAGGTGGTGTGGCGACACACCACGCTGTGTGTGGCGACACACTTTTGTGTCGCCACACACAGTTTGGAAAGCTCTGATCTAGATAAATGCACATACCTCCCCAACTTCTAGGCTACCACCCTCCTCAAGCAATTGTCCCAGAAGCCTGCTTTTCTTAACTGTCCTCATCTCCAGCTGGATCACTAGGTTGAAACATCACCTAAGTATATTTCCTGGCGTTGTACTGCTGGAGTGAGTAGCAAAAACTCAACTAAGAAATAAGGAATTTGAAGGAAATCATCTGTTCAAGTCTCAGGTCAAACTACTGAGAATTTTGTCGATGAAGATTCTCACTCATCCAGGTGGAATTGTCTGTAGGTTGAGTCATGGCAACTGGATTTCTTTGTTTTGGTTGAAACGTTTCACTGCTTGTCCATGTAGCTTCTTCAGTCTGGGCAAAAGTTGGTGAGGGGACCCCATATATGACTTCCAGGGTGGCTGTATTGACCTTACACCTGATTTGCTTGTTAATTACAGCTCAATTGCCCAATTAACAAGCCAATCAGGTGTAAGGTTAATACAGCCACCCTGGAAGACATATATGGGGTCCCCTCACCAACTTTTGCCCAGACTGAAGAACCTACATGGACAAGCAGTGAAACGTTTCAACCAAAACAAAGAAATCCAGTTGCCATGACTCAACCTATAGATACTGAGAATTTTGTTTAAACCCATCTTGAGGACAACCAATATCACTACAAGATGGATGGATGGATGGATGGATGGATGGATGGATGGATGGATGGATCTGCCCTTTCCTCATGATTTCCTTCTACCCCTATCCCACTTTCTGGAGCTGAATTCTTATTTCTAAAACTGGCTTCCCTCTTTCAAAGCTGTGTGTGTACACAAATGCTCAGCCACAAATAGCCATGGTTTACTTAACTCTCTTTTCTGCTCTGCCTCCTTCTCACCACCCCCTTGCACTGGGGAGGGGGTGGTATTAAAATATAATTAACGGAATAGGCTGGTCATGCTTATCCACTTTCCCTCCCTAAGAGTTAAATGTCACTTCCACTAACTTCTGAGATCAGATTCCATAATTCTCTCAAGTGCTCATTAAGACAGTGATGTGGGAAGGAGAGAGGGTAAGAGTGGGTGGTGTGAGTTAAGATTAAAAAGAGTGAGAAGGCTTGCTTTTGCGCAATAGATGCAAGTGATAAAAGAGGCAAAAAAGTATTATTACAACTCTCTGAGTGACATGTAGATTGTTAAATTAGAGAGTCAGAAATTGTGTAGAATCAGGAGGAGCCTGGTAGCATCTTTTCTGCTAATGCGTTTTATTAAAAAAAACCATGTACTTTCATGAGCTGCTGCTGTCAGAAAAGATGCTACCAGGATCCTCCTGAAGTTTTGCCATCATCGGCTAACACAGCTCTCCTTCATTATTTTACAATAGCAGCAACAAAATTATCCCACTCCTAAATTATACTAAAGATGCCTTCAAGTTCAGCTTAAGTAGGGCTACCGTATCGGGGCTGCAAAACCCCCAACAGTAAGAAGACGACAAGGAAATTGCCATGACTGCATGAGTAGATATTGGAAAGAATAAACTTATTGGCAGTGATAACCCAATCAGCCTTTTTCAGGTCACTGCCCTCTGGTTGGGTTGGACTTCATTTCCACTTGCAGGTAGTCCTCGTTTAATGACCACTTGTTCAGCAACCGTTCAAAGTTACAACCACACTAAACGAGGAGACTTACAACCAGTCCTTATAGTTGCAGCTATCGCAGCATCCCGGCGGTCACGTGATTGCAATTCGGGCAACTGGCTCACAATTATGACAGTCACAGTATCCCATGGTCACGTGATCACCATTTGCGACATTCACTGCCAGCATCTGATAAGCAAAGTCAATGGGGAAGCCAGCAGGAGGTCGCAAATGGTGATCAGATGACATTGTGCCTAACAACGACGTGGGATTCGCTTAATGACGGCAACTGGAACTGCCGCAACTGACATCGTAAGTCGGTGTGGTCATGTGACATTGCGCTTTACAACGTCGCTTAGCAACAGAGTTACTGGTTCCAATTACCTGTATTTTTCAGCTGGGAATTAATGAAATTCTGTGCCTCTTGAAAGCAATAGGTAGAAAAGGCTGCAGTATCCAGTTTCCGCTACTGCCAATAATGAGATGGGAATTTTGTGTTATTGTATAATGCAGAATCAGATCAGTTTTGCCTGTAGTTCTTTTAATATGAAGATTCAGTGCCTCTTGTCAAAAATCCAGCTGCCTCTGCAGAATAAAGTGTTTGGCCAAAGAAAATGGGTTAAATATAGGTTATACTACAAATATTTATTTATGTATTTATTTGTTCAATACAATTTAGAAGCCTCCTGACTCCAGAAAAACTCTTGGTAGCTTACACTTTAAAAAATAGGAACAATTTAAAAAATAAAAGACATTCCTTGCAATTTCTCATGTGGTCAGGCTGGTTATACATTGTGCACATTTGGTTTTGGCTTAATGCCTGAATTCGACCACTGTGGTTTATAAATCATGGTTTACATAAATTCAGTCACTGTGGTTTATTCAACCAATCATGATTAAAGAAAATATGGTTTAATACAATGTATTAACCCAGTTCAGGATTACAGACCAGTCCGTTTCCTGACTATTCTTATACTTTTGACCCTAAACCAGCTTTTTTCTTCTGATGAGATTTATTTTACTCGACTCCCAAGCCTTGCTGCTTGGAAAATAACTAACATAAGTAGTTTCAGAGCAAGGAACAATGACATATTGTTTCAGCTCCACTCACTTGCCCACCTGCCTAACCTATGCTTTAGAATGACCTATAGCTACTGTATTTAGTGACATACCTGATTTCTGCCTAAACTGTTAGTCACATTAGACCCCAACCAAGAACTACATAAAGGGGCCTGGCCCTAGAAACAAAATACACTTCAGTGGGCCATTCTAGAACAAGGCAAAGTCATTCCTCTGCTAACGGCTACTACTGCGTGCATAAGCTGCTTGAGATGTACCATTCCTATTCTGTTACAAAAAGCCAGAAAATTATTCCAAATAACTTTTGCCTTGTTTGTTTAATAATGCACCAGGCGGATCAGCCTTTTAGATGCACTGTTCCATATTCTGAAACAGAAGAAAGCAGGAAAGCTGGCTATGCTGTGCTGGGTCTATCCAGAGAAATTCCTTTAGATGTTCTGTTCTTCTGTACTGTGTTGTTAATGTGATGAGTGCCTCACGAGTGATCTAAGTAATTATTGGCCCGATGGTCACAAAAATAGTGCCACCCATCATGAAATTTTGAGATGGCACTAAGTTTGACCGAGTTACTCTGTTTGCATCTCTTAGTAAGATTACTATAGTAACTAGGATCAAACCATCCCTAATTCACAGTGGAGCAATTCATTTATTTAGAGCTATCATATCTCTGCTGCAAACATCTGGAGAACCTCTAGATGGCAACAAAGAGACATAGAAAACTCTTAACTCTTTTCTGCCACTTTGTGAGAATCCAAATTTGTGTTGGATTATCTTGTGTTATTATAACCCTATCTTTATTGGAAGCAAACTTTCACGTTTTCCAGTGTCTGGTAGCTACAACATGTATGACAGGGTTTCTCAACCAGGGTTCCATGGAATCCTAGGGTTCCGTGAGAGGTCACTAGGGGTTCCCTGGGAAATCATGATTTATTTAAAAAATTATTTCAAATTCAGGCAACTTCACATTAAAGAGGTAAGTTTCATTCTTTATTGTTAGTTTAAGAACACTGTTAATGCATATATACAGACCTACACGGGGTCGCGATGGCTCAACGGGTAAGACGCCAGGCTTGTCGATCGGAAGGTCACAAGATCGACGGTTTGAGACCCGAGCACTGCGTGACGGAGTGAGCTCCCGCACTCGCCCCAGCTCTTGCCAACCTAGCAATTCGAAAGCATGCAAATGCAAGTAGATGAATCATTGGCGATCACTCGTAGCCGAGTAAGATTGTCTTCCAAAGGTAAAATTTTAATGGTGGATCCGTAAGTGGCTATAAAGGCCAATTCTGGATCCGCACAACCTCCCACAATGAGGGCATAGGTTTCCGGGTGGGAGACGGTCATGATGAGGGTTTGCCTGACGTGCCTTCCTTTTAGCTCTTTTCTCCTTTTCGCCCTGTACTCATGCTTCTTCAAAGTCCATAGCGCCATTAATAAAGGATGACCTCCAATTGAAACGCTCATGAGTTAGGGCTTCCCAGTTCTCAATGCTGATATTACATTTTTTTAAATTAGCTTTGAGAGTATCTTTGAATCTCTTTTGCTGTCCACCAATATTCCGTTTTCCATTCTTAAGTTGGGAGTAAAGTAGCTGCTTTGGAAGACGATGGTCAGGCATTCGAACAACATGACCGGTCCAGCGAAGTTGATGTTGGATGATCATTGATCATTGTTTCAATGCTGGTGGTTTTCGCTTCTTCTAATACGCTAACATTAGTCCGCCTATCTTCTGCCGAACTACTCAACTGCCTCGATCCTTGAGTCAGGGCGACTGAATCTGTATCCACCGCCCATGTGCTGGTCCATGACTAGGAGCTTCCGGATTTCACAGTCCTGCCCCCGTTGCCATTCGTCAGTCGCCATGGGACTTTTGGTTGTTTTGGGTTTGGTGTGGTTGGAAGACGCCTGTGCGTGAATTTGTTTTATGTGTGGAGATCGGTGCACAACGATCAGCACACAACCTTCACAGAAAAAGGCTCTAATCCAATGGCATGGATACCATGACGATTGGTGACCTTTTGTCTGCTGCAGCCTTCATCCGCCTTCGCAGCCGTTGTAACAATACACCTTGTTATCTTCCGCCTGTTCTGCCGTTGAGGACTTTCTTGGATCGTTCTTTGTCTGGTTCCTCCCCCTCGACCTTACCGCCATGGGTGACCCTGCCAGGAGTACATGACTCCCGACGGCTTCGCTCACAGGGTTCATTGGGAACACACAAGCCCACTCACCACAACAAGGTGACGATCCAGTGAGTGAGAAGAGTGAGAAGTAGATGAATAGGTACCACTTCAGTGGGATGGTAACAGCGTTCCGCCTATGTCATGCCGGCCACACGACCGTGGAAGCGTCTTCGGACAGCGCTGGCTCTTCAGCTAAGAAATTGAGATGAGCACTGCCCCTTAGAGTCGGACATGACTGTGCAGGGGAAAACCTTTACCTTACATGCCTACATATGAAACAAATATAATAATTTGGTTAACTTCTGGCCTGTATTTGAGCCTGAATGTCCAGGGGTTCCCCGAGGTCTGAAAAATATTTCAAGGGTTCCTCCAGGGTCAAAAGGTTGAGAAAGGCTGGTTTATAGGTAAGAGTTGAGATATGGGAAGAAGAGATCAATTATTGTATTTTAAGAGAAGGTGGTAAGTTACTAAAATTGTTTATACTTGTGATGAAGGGAAAAGTCATACACACACACCTAATACTCCTTCCTCCTCCTCTTTTCCCAACAACCCTGTGAGATGAGTTGGGCTGAGAGTGACTGGTCCAAAGTCACCCAGCCGGCTTTCATGCCTAAGCCATTTTCTTTTTTTTCACTTTCTTTTTTTTCTATTTCTCTATTTCTTTTCCTTTTCTTTACTATATTCTTATTTTTTCTTTTTTTATATTTTTTATATTTTTCTGCACTTTCTATTTTTTCTTATTTTATTTTTCTTAGTTTGTATTAGTTTTTATCTTTTTAATTGTAATCTTTAATAGTATTATTTAAAAATTTCCCTCATTTCCCCCAAATACTAGCCTAGCCCAGGCAGAATCATTACCCTATCTACTGTTTTGAATCTCCCACCCCAACCCCAAAAGCACCTGGCTGATCTTAGCTGATCTCAGAAGGATCAACCTAGTTTGAGCTTGGATGGGAGGCCACCAGGAAATCCCAGGACTAGGGAACTGAAAAAAACAGCACTTTCCTACCACTGCCATGAAGACTGCCTGGTTGTATCCTGAAATCACCAGGAGTTGAGCTCAGCTCTAACCAGGCTACCCATCTTCTCAAAAGTCAAATGTGGCCCCTGATCATCACAAGGCTGCCCCCTCTGCTCTATTTTATGAACCTTTTGTGTCCTGAGTTCAAATCCCACCTAACTTCTAAAGCTGGCTAAGCAGCTGGAGACCGATTGTACTCTCTGGGATGTGAGGATGGAATTTTGGCCAAATTACTGGAACAGCCTTGAGCTCGATAGGGGAAAGACGGGTTTCCCATTTCATAGAAACCCACCGATGGGAAATTATTATTGCATTTTACGAAATGCAGTGGCACTCAGGTTTTGTTTTATGATTTTATGGTTTTATGACTTTATAGCTACTGGGTTTTGTTCTTGTGAGCCGCCCAGAGTTGCGTTGAAAATGGGCGGCCACATAAATCTTTTAAATATATAAATATATAAAACAAACTTCGTCATCCCCAGGGGAGGCACATTCCAGAAGTAATGTTTGCCGGGTTTTTCTTTACACCTCCGTGCAAAATGAAATCGAAGGCACAGCTAACCGGGCGACGCCTTCGGATTTTCCATCGCGACTTTGCATTGTATTGCCTCGCCCTGAAGCCCGCGAGACGCCCCAGGGCTCCCGCCCGCGCGCCGCCGAGCCCCACCCGCCCACGCGGACCCCAAGGCCGAGCGCGGATCCTACGTGACCCTCCCAGCGTCGCGGGAAAACCGGGGAGGAGCTCCCCTCCTCAATTCCTTCGCTCGCGAGGGTGGTGGGCGGAGCCGAGGGGCTACGGCGTTCGCCCAATGGCTCGGACTCGATTGGCTGAGGCGAGCGCACGCGGATTGGCCTCCTCCTTGCCGGAGGGGCGTGACCCGCCTGACGCCTCGTTCGGCCGGAGGCGCGGCGAGGAGCGAGTGCCGGCTGGCTGGCCGCGAGCGGGTTGCGTCGCGATGTTGCTGTCGCCGCCGCCGCCGCCGCCCTCGTCCCTGCCCTGCGTGCGGGCGGCAGGCGGCTCCCCCGGTCCTGGAGCGCGAGCGGCTGGGCCGGAGCTCCAGGGGGAAGCTGCTCTCCGAGAGCCGCCGGACCAAGAAGGGGAGCGAGGCCGCGCCGGAACTATGCCCGAGTGCGCCCCACTCCGGGGGACTGGAGCCGGCTGCGAGCCGGCCAGGGCGTCGTCCGCTGCGTCAGCTGCCCAGGAGGAAGGAGAATCAGAAGCAGCCGCCGCCGCCGCCGAAGGCGCCTTTTCCCGATGGGGAGCCCAGCACGCGGGAGCCCGCGAGCTGGCCGAGCTGTATTCCCCCGGTGAGCAGGGATGCGGGACTTCGGGGGTCTTCAAAGGCCCCCTGGCCCGTCCTGGCGGGCCCTGGATTGTGATGCGGGGCTGTAACGAAGGTGGCCTGGTCCGCCCATTTCGGTCATCCTTCTCTGCCTCTCCCGGGATTATTGCGCACTTGAGGAGCGGCGCCTTGAAGCGCACCGCCCGGGAGGTCGTCGGAACGAGCCTTCTCGGTGGCCTGTCTGAACCTGCAAGTTGGGCTTAGGGTTTAGAGGGGTGGGTCGAGCAGGTTCGCTTGTTCTCGTGCTTTAAAAAGTGGCGCTGACTAGCTGATGGAGGATGTTAGGAACCATTCCGTTTCCGGATCAGATTTTGTAAATTAGGAGAGTTGGCTCTTAACGCTGCCTTAGCTGCAAGCTGACTATGGGACTAGGCCAATCACTGAATCCAATCTTAAAAGAGACATCATATGGTGTGGGACATAAAATAGGTCTGTGTCTCACCTAGAGTTGGTACATTCTTGTTTTAACCTGTTTGTTCAGATATTTTGGAATTGCACGGATTTAAAGATGTATGGATAGGGTTTCTTTTTTGCAGCCAGTAATGGATGTGCATATATGAGTTTGTCATTATAAAATTAGAAAACTCGTGTTAAAATACTTGAAGGAGCTTGGGTTGTCTTCAGCTTCCTATTTAGAGGTACACTTAATGGCAACCTGGGTTTCCCATTATGTACAAGTTAAGCAGGGTTGGGCCTTGTTACTACTTGGAATGGAGACTGCCAGGAGATTTCAAGGGTGTAGACTAGAGGGATAGTCAAAAACATCCGGGAAGATGATAGTGGAAATCTGCCTTCAGGCTATTGTCAAGAAAACTTCATGGTCTGACTAGGAGTCAAACTCTCTTCAAGGAAATTTTCACTTTAAGATCTAAAGCAATGGAATCAGTAGTGTTGTAGATGCTCACATTGGCAAAATTTATTTATTTATTTATTTATTTAATTTATTTAAATGACTATTTTCTAGAAAAATAGCCATGCTAATACATATACTGTGGATTCATACCTCTTGCTAATGGGAAAGCAAACACTACTTTATGACTTCACGGGATGTGTGAATCCTCCCAGGATAGTCTTTACTGTATAGGAGATGTTATGGCTTGGTGTTGTCATTTGGGATTTATTCGGAAACCATGGCATAGCACAATGTGCAAATAAGGACATGCTATAAGTTATGGGATGTTGTCATGTAAGACCCTCTGGTTTGGTTTGTAGTTTCTCCTAAGGATTGTCCAAAATCCAAGGCTATATAGCTTGTAGAGCAGAGCTTTCCAAACTGTGTGTCGGTGTCAACGGCTGCTGCCTCCAAACCTGCCCTGCCAGGATTCCATGCAGGTCCTAGTGCCTGCCTTGTGCCTTGCTGCCTCCAAACCTGCTGTGATTCTGCGCAGGTCCTAGTGCCTGCCTTGTGCCCTGCTGTAAGAGTGTGTCGCAAAATGATGCCCTGCTGTAAGAGTGTGTCGCAAAATGATGCATGTCTAAAAAGTGTGTCACCAACATGAAAAGTTTGGAAAGCTCTGTTGTAGAGTATTAGCTTTATTTCAACCAGCTTTTGTTAGATATGGAAAACTGCAAAGTACAGTATGCCCTTCAAGGCTAATGGAATAGCTCAGTCATATCTCTTTTAAGATAAATAAATAGATTTTTCTTTCCTCCCCCAACCAAAAAACCCTTTCCCTGATTATTGTGGTAGAAATTGATACTATAATCTGTGCTGTATGCTGTGGGATTTTATATATTAATATTTTGATATAGTTGTCCTTTCCCTCAATCCTAACCCGTGGTGACTATGTGGACAGGTTGATGCAGTTTTCTTGGTAAAAAAATTGGAAATGGTTTGCCATTATCTTCTTCCTAGGGTTGAGAGAGAATAATAGCCCAAAGTCACTCAGCTGTTTTTTATGCCACTCTCTTCTTAATCCAGCATCTTTAACCATTAGACCAAACTGGCCCTTTTATGTAGTTCTTCTGGGTTATATAAAATACATTATACACAGTTGTTGTCCTTGTAGCATGAAAAAAACAGGAACACATGGGTACTCTTCCTTGTGAAAAATTACTAGTTTAAAATTCTCTGTCAGCACAATCTTAATCATTTTCTCACTGCAACAAAAGGCAATGGTAGTTCTCAAGGAGAGAATGAAATAATAGAGATTGGGATCTGGGATGTGCTCAAACATGGCTTCAAATAGAGCAAGCCCTTATGGATGCATGATAATACTTTGGTGTTTTTGGTATATATTTGAGTGGAACTGTTCATCACCTGGATGGAGAAGTACAGACTAAAGTAATGTTTTCACTTCAGCTTTGTTTGTCAGTTTGGCCTTCCTGTGTTTTTAAATCTTTCATTTTAAGTGTTATGAATATAAAAACCCAACTGCCTTCTTTAAAGGCTATGCAAAGCAATAGAAAGATTCTGAATTTTTATGAACTTATTCATAAAATAAGTTCATAAAATGGTTTTTATAAAGTTTATGAACACCAAAGGATTTTTTATCTGAACATCCATGTGTGAGGTGCTACGCTTCTCTGTCCCAACCACGTTTCTCTTACACCAATTGACAGACACAAATTGGTTCAGAAGTAAACGGTTTATTGGGAAGCAGTAAGGTTAACACACAAGGAAAGACTTGAATGAATTAAGTAAGCATGATTCTGTACATTTAAACATTCTTAACCCTATAGAATTCTCCCTCCCCATTGTCCAGGAGTTTTCCCCTCGTTCTGTGCTCAGACAGTAGTTAGCGTTGATGGGCGCTTTAGTGTTCGGAGTTGGTGTGAATGCCTCGCTGCAATGGGACTGCAATGGGACGTTTGTCTCTTTCGCCTAGGTTTCTTTTCCCCCTCAATCTACATAGTCCTCTGTCTGAATGGCAGGACTCTGACAGAGTTTTGGCAGAGTTCTGACACCATGTCTCTCTGCTCTGAGAGCTTAAGGGAAGGTGGACTGTGTATGCCATTCTGATGGATCATTTATCTGACTCAGCCATAATCATTGAGCTGCCTGGTGTTTTTTTTTTTGATAAACCTGAGTGCTGATCTTATTGGAAAGTTCTTATGAAAGTGAAAGCCAATTTGTAGTGGCAAAAGTGCTGGGTTAGAAACCATGCAGCTGTAAGTTCTAGTGGTGCTTTAGGCATGAAAAGCCGCCCAGTCACTTGTTGAGATGGGCAGCTATAGTGAGTGAGTGAGTGAGTGAGTGAGTGAATGAATGAATGCCAGCTGGGTGACTTTGGGCCAGTCAATCTCTCTCAGCCCAACCCACCTCACAGAGTTGATGTGGGGAAAATAGCAGGTAGGAGTATATACCCCACCCTGAGTTAACCAAAAATAAAAGGCGAGATAAATATCTAATAAATGATCATTTATTGGAGTGAGTGTCCTTCAGATGTTTTGAACTAGCTGTTCAAAATAGGCCCAGTCTACATAAACCAATAGTTGAAATTGAGATACAGAACATCTGGAGAGCACATACTGTACATATTTATCACATTTGTAAGGTCATCCAACTCCATAGCAACTCTGGGTAGCATATAATATTAAAAACAAATTAACAACAATAATAAGGCAAAAGATAGTAAACATCCAAAAAGAAGAAAACCAACATCTTCTCAGTCTTCTTGTCTTTCCCCCAAGGATCCAGCCACCCAATCTAACCCAAGGTCTGGGATAAGAGCCAGGTTTTAAGGACCTGTTTGAACAAGGCTAGGGTAGAAGCAGGGTAAATCTCTGGGGTGATGCTGGGTTGTCCTTTGTTCAGATTATATCACTGGGTCAGAAAAATACTACCTTAAGCTTTTCAGGAGCTACCAGCAACTGGCATAATATATAGTGGGATAGTAGTGGATAATATTAATAATTAACATGCATGCTCAAAATCCTGCCTTGGTCCATTCAGAGGTTTTCTTCCTTCCTTTAATCCTTTCGAGGGCTTGAATAAACAATTTAATTAAGGTTTGGCAGGCATGTAAGGTAGAAATCTGGAAAACTTCAGAGATAGGCTTTTCTGTTCCCTGCAGAGTTTAAAAATAGAAAGGTGAAAACAAAGAAGATCTGGTTGGTGGATGGGATTGGAATCAAGCAAGGATTATGAATCTTGTAGTATTACAAGTAATATGGATTGTAAAATCCAGCCCTTAGAGCTTTAGTCTTTTTCTTTTCATTTGACACTTGACCTGACTTCTAAGGTTATAAAAATGTTGCCTCTCTCCTTCATTCAGGAAATAGCATGTTTCCTCTTGTAACTACTGTTTCATGTGTGTGTGTGATTTTTAAGTCACTTTTCTCACTGCTTTGAAAGGTAACACTCCACCCATCCTAGGCTCCAATGAATGAGGCTTATACATGCAAAGTGTCAGCTGAATTGCTTGATTTAATGAGGTTAAATGCGGTATATGTTCAGTGTCTAATAAGCAAGATTTCAATTTTGAACTTAATTTCGGTGTTTAAGACAACTTTATCTGTTTGTAGTTTATTCGATTCAGAAATAGCATAGAAGCTGTTTGATGTATTTGGCAATGTGGCTACTCGTAAAATGTTGAAGAGCTTTCCTTTCTAGTCATGAAGTTTGCTTTGGAATAAACTTAACGTTTGGAGCAGAATCACATGCACGAGGCATTCTTAACTCTTAACATAGCCTTTCATGTCGATTTGAGGTTCTTAAAAGTTTGAAATTCAAATCCAGTAATCCAGCATTGTCTCAGCAGCTGAAGATCATAGGCGTAGTAGTCCAACAGATATAGAAGGTGCCAGATTGAGAAGCTGCAGTGGCATTTCTGGAGATTTTGAGTGCTTCAGAAACAGCTCTGATGAAAGAGATAACATAATATTTTACAGTTAATTGAAGGTGTACTAACCTGCCTTGTTCAAGGTCGAAACATCAATTGGAATGTTTTTGCTTTTTACACAAAGAGTTTTTGTTTCCTTAATTAAGGTATAAAAGGCTTAAAATAGCAATGATCACATGCAACCCCCATATTAAAATCTGTCATCTGGTTACCGCTTGGCCCCTTCTTGCAAATCCAGAGACAGAAATGTGAAGGAGTCATTGGCAGTAGAACATTTTGGGAGGTGAAATGTATTTCATTTTAACAGTTCTAAAGTACCATTAACTTCATTGGCTATTCCCAAGTTCTAACATTATGAAAGAGAAATACTGATTTACTTTCCCCATACCATTTATCATTCTGTATGCCTCTGTCATGTCCCACTTACTAGCATTTGTTTACATCTGATTCCAAACTCTAATCTCAAAATCAAAGACCTAAAAATCAAAGGCCTAAAAATAGATGAAGATGAAATTATGGTGTCATTTGATGTCACTGCACTCTTTACATCCATAGACCAAGCACTAGCGATTGAATCCATGGCAGCAGTTCTACATAACACACCTGACCTAACTAGATACACCAAGATCAAAATACCCAGAATCATGGACCTCATCAACCTCTGCCTCACCACCTACTTTCAGTTTGATGGACAAATATACCAATAAATCAAAGGAACACCTACGGGATCACCACTCTCAGGACTCATAGCAGAGATAGTAATGCAACGTCTACAAAGGATAGCACTCCCACACATACAACCCAAAGTATGGATCCGGTATGTAGATGACACCTTCGCCATAATAAAAAAGGATCAACTGGAGGAAACACATGAAACCATCAACAACATCTTTAAAGGAATAAAATTCACAAGGGAAGAAGAAAACAACAACACACTACCCTTCTTGGACATCCTCATCAGTAGAGGAAATGATGGCATTCTAGAAACACAAGTCTACCGGAAATCTACCCACACTAACCAAGTGCTCCACTACCAAAGCAATAACCCAACCTCCCACAAGAGGAGCTGTGTAAGAACACTATTCAGATGAGCACAAATGCACTGCAGCAACCCAGAACACCAGAAAAAGAAAACAGACAACTTATATAGCATCTTCCAGCAAAATGGATACCCACGCAACTTTATCAAAAAGTGCCTGACCACTCAACCCACCACAGCAAAACCAACAGAAGCTATGAAAAGGATTACACTGCCATACATCAGAAACATCTCAGAAACTACTAATAGACTGTTACAACCACACGGCATCACTGTAGCACACAAACCAACCAAAACCCTTCAGAACATTGTAAGTAAACCAAAAGACCCAGTAGCCCAAGAAGAAAAAACAGGAGTTATCTACAACATACAGTGTAAGGACTGTAACAGCCACTATGTAGGACAGACTGGCAGAAGACTAGCAGAACGCATCCATGAACACCAACTAGCAGTCAGAACACATGATGAAAACTCCTTAATCTCACAACACATGGACAGACTTAACCATACTTTCAACTGGGAAACTGTGAGCAACTTAAACCAAGCCAAATCCAAAAATGCTAGAGAATTCCTGGAAGCTTGGCACTCAGACAAAGCAGCCATCAACAGACACATAGAGGTAAATAACATTTACATACCAGTCATAAGAGACAATAGAAAAGCCAGAAGACCAGAACAACTCCTTGCCAACAATCAATACGCAGATATGCAAAGATTAACAACAAGATTATCAGCAGAGGAGCAATCAAACAACACAATAGACCCTAATCAAGGAACTATTAACTCAGTCAATCAACCAAGCAGCAAACAACAACCCAATCAAGGTACTACCAAGGAGAGTACG
Organism: Charina bottae; assembly: GCA_023362775.1. Classification (NCBI taxonomy): domain Eukaryota; kingdom Metazoa; phylum Chordata; class Lepidosauria; order Squamata; family Charinaidae; genus Charina; species Charina bottae. The sequence continues at coordinate 105,767,540 of JALMGJ010000003.1, read as the reverse complement.
ACACCCCCACCAACACAGGCAGGACAAGCCAGGGTATATAAACAGAGAGCAAGTTCCACTCCCTTTTTGCACTGAAGATGTTGCCTAGTCTGGCAATGAAATGTCTGCAAGAAAACAACAAGGCTCAGAGAGCACCATGGACTCCACAAACTGTAATCTTTCCACATAGAAAACTTATTCTAGACCAGTCTGCTCGAGTTGGCTGGGGAATTCTGGGAGTTGAAGTCCACACTTCTTAAAATTATTGAGGTTGAGAAACACTGCTCTAGCCCCTTGATCAATGTACCTGCTGTCTTATGTACTGTTTCTTAATCCTAACAGGATACCTTTGGAAGATCCATACAACTTTCAAAGTGTGGTCACATCATAAATAATGTAAAGGCATTGTGATATTTTGGCAGTTTAGTTTTGAATTTCTAATTACCCCAATATGATACTTAATTTGCCATTTCTGCAGGAGGTGCCCACAAAGTCAGGATTTTCTTTGAGTTCTGCTGGTCATACATTGACATGTTAAGCAGGTTTTCTAACTACTGTTTATCCCCTATCTCTGCTATCAGAATTATGTTAATTGGGTCTGTTGTCCTTGCAACCTGTATTGCTTAACCTTGCTTAATGTATTGGCTGATTGTTGGAAGAAAAAAATACTTGGCTCAACTGACATTATATCCTAAGTAGATTTACAGCAAACATGCTTCAGTATTTCCTTTATGTAATGTGTAATGCTCTCCTGAATACATTCATTTTTTAAATAATTTTTATTAAAGATTTTAACAATAATAAAAGATAATATAAACTGAAATCAGAAACAGAGAAAAGAATAGAACAAAAGGAAGTAAAAAGTGCAAAGATAAAAAGAAAAGATAAAGAAAAAAAAGAAAAAAAGCAATATTTAAACAAGTGATTTCCAATCTTCATCACAACAAGTACAAACAAATTTAATATTTCTCCACCCCCTAAAAGGTTACATATTTGGATCACTTCTTCCCATATCCCATCCCCTTAGCCCATAGCTTTCCAAACTCTGTGTCGCGACACACTACTGTAAAGGCATTGTGGGGCGCGGTGGCTCAGCGGGTTAAACCGCTGAGCCGGTAGTCTGCCGACCATAACGTCGGCAGTTCGAATCCGCGTGGCGGGGTGAGCGCCCGTCACTAGCCCCAGCTCCAGCCCACCCAGCTGATCGAAAGCCCGGCAAGTAGATGAATGGGGACCACTCACGTGGGCCAATTTGCTGGCGTCCTTTTCGGAGGGTCGCCCTCGGACCGAGAAGAAGCTGGTTCCCGTGGATGGCGATGGAGGACGGCAGAGGACGGCGGAGCCCGAAAAAAACATCAACTTCCTGGACGTCAGCAGCCGGCTCTGAAGCAAAGGTTTCTGGGACATGTAGTCCAACCTGCGATTGAAGAGCCGGTTCCCTCACCCCTTCCCTAACCGCGCGGGTAATTTAGAATCTGATTGTATAAATATATGTATGATGATTGTAAGCCGCCTAGAGCCCTCCGCTTAGGGAGGGGATAGGCGGGGTATAAATGAGATAAAATAAAAATAAATAAATTGTGTCACCGGCAGTGTCTGGGTGTGTCACCAGACGACAGACGACCCAGAAGTACTGATTGTGGGGGAGCCAGAAGAAGAGCCACCCCCGCCAATCAGTACGCACCAAAGGTGGGCAGAGAGGCGGGCTGAGCAGCGCAGACGCCCACCACCAAAGAGTCCCCTTTGGAGTCCCGCCGAGCCCTTGCCGCGCCGCTGGTAAGCGCTGCTGCCTTGCCTCTCTGCCCCGCGACGAGGCAGGCCTGCTCAAGGTCAGGGGCAGCCGGCCAAGCGCGGGTTTGGCGCGTGCGGTTCACGTGACGCCACGCAGGCAGAATCCTATCCGCTGGGCAATGTGTTTGGCTGGCCGGAGGCCGCGCCTCTTGCCCCCCGGGATGCAGCTGGAGTGCACGGGGTGCCTGGGTCCGCCGCCTCCGTCTCCGGGCAAACACTGCAGAACAGCCTGGGAATAACTTCTGGAGTAATTGGGTTTTACCAAACTTTTACCTTACATATCCAAATATTTATGGGGGGAGGGAACGGTTCCTGGTCCTGGGGTGCTGCGAGAAGAAGTGGCGCCCCCCAAAGAACACCCGGGGCTTCGGGACGTCTGCAAAAGTCCCGGATCCAAAGCCCCTGAAGGAGAGAGAGAGGCGCGCTCCCCAAGACTCCTTTTCAAAACTCAATTCCATGCAGCCAGCAGGACGCCGAGGGAAGGTATGGCGATTAAAGCCTGTTGTTGCGATTTAGCTTCACCTGCCTGCTGCTCCTGAAATGGAAACAAAGGTTTGATGTTGACTGATTTGGGTTCAGGGGTTCACGCGACGCTGCGTGGGCAGAAGCCTCTCCACTGGGCAATGTGTTTGGCCAGCCAGGGGCTGCGCCTCTCACCCCCCCCAGGATGCAGCTGGAGCCATGGGGCACCTGGGGCTCCTGGTCCGCTGCCTCCCTCGCCAGGCAAACACTTTAATCGCCATTCCTTCCCTTGGCGTCCTGCTGGCTGCACAGAATTGAGTTTTGAAAGGGCGTCTAGGGGAGCTCCTCTCTCCCTCCTTCAGGGGCTTCGGATCCTGGACTTTTGCAAACGTCCCGAAGCCCCGGGTGTTCTTTGGGGGGTGTTGCTTCTTCTCACAGCACCCAAGCACCAGGAACCGTCCCCTCCCCCCATAAATATTATTTGGATATGCAAGGTAATAGTTTAGTAAACGCGGGGCGGGGTTTTCAGGTGGGAGCCAATCGCGTGGGCCGGGGGGTGGGGTTTGCAGGCGGGAGCCAATCGCGTGGGCTGGGGGGTGGGGTTTGCAGGCGGGAGCCAATCGCGTGGGCCGGGGTGGGGAGCCCTGTTATTACTGTGTCACGAAATGATGCATGTCTAAAAGGTGTGTCACCAACATGAAAAGTTTGGAAAGCTCTGCCTTAGCCATTCGTAAATCCATGAATCATTAATGTTTCTATCCAGATGTTGGCAAAAAGTCTGTAAAGGGTTCCCAGAATTTTATAAAGATACGTCTTATTTTAACCCTGATCAAATAAATTGACTTTGTATTCCTTCCTTTTGCTTTTAATAAACTCAGTCAGTTCATTCAGATGATGTCATAGGATTTGATTTCCCTTCAATTTTTCTTTCTCCCATCTCAAAGGTTTCATCAAATTTTTAACAACCCTCATTTGTAAATTCAGTAAAAGGTCATTATCCAAATCATTATCTTGGCTTATCATTTGTATTTCTATTTTGACTGTCATCTCCATTTTATAATCCAGAATTTCTTTATTTTCCAGTATTTCTGCATCAGGTAATATTTGTTTATCCCTTTCATCCTATCGGTCTTCCAAAATATTCTCTTTCACATCTTTCATTTCTTCTTTAAAATCTTTTGCAAATAATACATCCATATAAGCAAACATTGTTACTGACATTGTAGCTACTAGTTTCTGACCCCATTCTTCAAACATCTGAAATGTCTCAAATTTCATAGCATTGACACTCATAAAAGTTCCACAAAAGACAGGGTTCCCTCTTTTTTCCTTCCTTCTTTCTCCTGCCTGAAGTATTTAGTCCCCTCTAGTGTTTCATTTCTAAAATTGCAAAATCTCAAATTTCTATTGTTTATTTTCCAATAGACTAAAGAATTTATATTCCCACAAAAATACTGTTTTGTTTATTTTATTATTCCCCAAATCTTTTAGCAAAAATCCTAATAGTCCAAAGTTGTCTGGTCCCTTAATTCAGTGGTCCCCAACCTTTCTGGCACCAGGGACCAGTCGTGGAAGAAAATGTTTCCACGGGCTGGGGGGCGGGGTTTGCAGGCGGGAGCCAATTGCGTGTACTGGGGGGTTTGCAGGCGGCCAGTCGCGTGCACCGGGGGTGGGGTTTGCAGGAGGGAGCCAATCGCGTGCACCAGGGGTGGGGTAATTGTGCACACAGGGGGCGGGGTTTGCAGGAGGGAGCCAGTCGCGCGCACCGGGGGCAGGGTAATCACGCGCACCGGGGGCTGGGTTTGCAGGAGGAACCCCTGCGGCCCGCAGGTTGGGGACCCGTGCCTTAATTCATTTGTAACTTTCTTAGATTAAGTTCTTATTAAGCTTTTTGCTGTTTACTTCAATTTCTTTAAATTCTTTAGGCTGTTAATTAATTTGTCTTTTGTACTAAAACAAAGGTTAACTCACCAGGTGGTTTTTCAAACTTGTCGCTTTGAAGATCTCTTTCGACTTTAAAGTAATTACACACTTTAAAGGTGTTTAGAAAGTTAGGCTTAACAAACCTAGTGTCCTTAAAAGGCTCTGCCATAGTTGAGAACTTGATGGCTTCCCTCGTCTCCTGGTGCTCAGACCTGGGGGAAACCACTGTCCTGCAGTCTTCTCACGAGGAGCAGCCGTCAGGAGCACAAGTGGGCGTTCTCTTGTCCTCTCTTTTATCCAGAGAGGTTCCATTAGACCAGGCTTGTCACTGGTCCATCGGTCCTGGCCACGGCGTCATCTCCGCTCCTTCAGAGACGACTACTTCGCCATTTCCTCACTCGGAAGTCCGGAATGCATTATTCTAACTGGACTCCATTGTGTCTATGTCACTCGAATTGATGGAATGAAAGAAAGTGATCTTGATCTTTAATGGGTCAGGATGAAAAAAAGTTTTAGATACATGTTCAAAAACATTTTTGTGTAGGGACTTGACAGATCATTTGGCAGTAATGCTGTTGGAATAGCAACTATAATCATTTTTCATATTGTGTCAATGAAAAAAAAAGACTGTCTTTCATCACAGGGTAATTGTGAATGTATTTGACATTCTGCCAGTGAGTTAAATCCTTCAAGGCAAGGGGATTACAACATTTTGTGGTTACAGACTACTTCAGCAAAAAGTCCTGGATGGTCATTAATTACTGTAATACCTTAGCTAGCAAGTATTAATGTAAGTCAGAATGTTCATTTTATCTCTGGTTGAGGACTTAGGGCTTGCTTATTGACTTTTCCAAGTGACTGCTTTGGTCTAGAGGCCAAAGCAGTGAACAACTGACAGCAGATCATATCCAGCTACCCCAATAACTGATGCTTAAATACACCTACTTGAATACTTTATATATGAATTAAAGGTTGGAGTTGTTTATTAGAAGATCTTGCATCCTTAAACCAGAAGCTTAATACTTTGCATTTCAATTTTTATTTACAAAAAGACAGCTAGTACAAGTCTTCTTGCTTGACCTGGTATTTTTTCAGGGAATCCTCCAGCTTTGGGATACCTGAGATGTGCCTAATTGTCCTGTGTGGTATCTGAACCACCAAACAAAATGCAGCAATGTATTCCTGAGCTGTGGCTTGCCAGAAGCTTGAAAAGTCTCACCCGTGGCAATTAGAAATAGGAAATTTATCACGTTTTTGATAGGCTTTACTTAGTTTGGTAGATCAAAATAATATTTGCAAAGTCATTTTTTAACAGTGGGGTCATTTGAGTGCTATAAGCACCCACCAACTAGATTCAGACAACACAGTAAACTACAGTTTGGTTAGCCATGTTCACAACTGCTGGCATATAGAAAGTGTGCTAAGCCATAAACCAGGGGTTGGCAACCTTTTTTTCCATCAGGGACCACCTCCGTCGGAAAAAAATTTCCAAGGACTGGGGGGCGGGGTTTGCAGGCCTGCCGCTCTGTGCGCAGAACCGAGGGCATTTTCAGGGTCCCCGGAGCCTGCCCTTTTGAAGGGGCACCCCAGTGGGGCGTGGGGCGGACTTTTACTCCCCCCTACACTTTTGCTCCCCGCGGTTTTTTCAACCCCTACGGTTAGCTCGGCACGCATTCACTTTCCTGCTGCACAGCTAATCAGCACGGAGATTTTCCACCCCGGGGTGCCCCCCCTGCACCAATCAGCTGTGCGGCGGGGAAGTTGAGGCGTGCCGAGCTACCCGGTAGGGGCCAAAAAAACCGCGGGGAGCAAAAGGGAGGAAAGGTCCGCTCTGTGCCCCGCCAAGGTGCCCCTTCGAAAGGGCAGGCTCCGGGGACCCCGAAAATGCCCTTGGTTCTGGCAGGGAGGCAAAAAGCTTCGCCGCTAGTGCGCATGCTGCCGCCGCTGCGAGGGAAGACTGATTGGTGGGGGTGCTCGGCCCGCCTCTGCCCTTCTTTCCCGCGCGCTGATAGGTGGAGGTGTTTCCCCTTACGGCCCCCACCAATCAGCTGCTCCGGCTCACCCTGCGGCCCACTTCCTAACAGCCCGCGGACCACAGGTTGCCAACCCCTGCCATAAACAGTGGGTTACGCACACCAGTGGCTGAGCTTCCACAATTTGCTAATGCAAAATCAAATCATGTTATGGCTTAGCTATTATGTACCTTAATCTAGGCACTTCTCAGCTAACTTCATTCTTCCCTCATTCTTACATACAAACAATTCTGAAACTTTGGGTTCACATTAAGCCATAAATGGTTGGTTTGATACTGGCTTAGTACATTGTATGAATGTATCCATTGGGCATTTTCAATCATGATTGATGACTTAGTGTGTTATGCAAGCCCAGTTGATTTATTCAGTAAATCATAGTAAAACAAATGTTTGCTTAATATGTACAGAACTAGTGGTTGACTTGAAATGGCAGGGTTGCTTTCACAAGGAGGTTGAGCATAGTTTCCTTTGGGAGGTAAAATGTAAGCGTCCTGATGTTTTGCACATCTTAATTGTTCCTTGTGGACTTGAACATTTAGCTCTTCCGTTTAGGGTACAATTGCTCCTCTGTAGAATGTGGGTCTTAATTAATTGACTTTGGTGTCATAAAGACTGAATTAAAATAATAATATATTTCGACATATACTTTTTAAAAAACATGATATTGTCAATCTAATATTCTATATTTTGTTCTTCATAATACAACTACGTGGGTTCCACAAACTGCTTCCATTCTCCTCACTTCATTTGAACTTCCTTTGTTCATTTGAGACAGCAGACGTCAGAGTACTGCAGTATGTAGGCAGGGGAACTATGTGTACCTCTCCCTGGGATAAGGTTAACATTTACCCTGGCTGTGGAGCTGATGTTGCCATTTTATAGTTTCCCTGCCACCATGCAAGGGGAGATTAGAATTATGAGAGTGCTTGAGACAATATTTGGATCACACAGAAGCCAAGCTGATACAAGGGGTGAGCTCATTTCTCCACTGCATTAGCCCAACTGAGAAAAACTGGTATTTTTCAATTATTCAAGTAAAAGATAATGTGCCAGTACAGTATTTCAAATATGGAAGCAATAAAATATTCATATAAATCCAAAATGGCCTTTTTCAAAAATAAGAGGACAATTTTATCTACCTGACCTAGAGCTCTTAATGGCAGACGCCTACATGAAAAAGGGCCTGCCAGCTCCTTCCAGCAGAAATTAGGGTGTAGTCCCACCTCATCTCTATTTGAAGAGAAGGGGTGTTTATTATAACTCAAGGGTTGATAGCCTCTGGTCCCAGGGCCTTGTACAAGTTCCACGCTTCCTTTTTGAACTGTGATTGCTGAAAATGGACAGCAAAGTTCCTGCCATTTTGAAATGAGAAACATATGACAACTGTGATGGAATGTGTTCCTGAAGGGGGGGGGGGATGATGTGATGGAGTTCAGAGCGGCTGCTCCTTCCCAAGAGGGAGGGGGCGCATTCCAGGCAGATAACAGATTGCACAGTCTGGATTCCACTGGTGGGAAAGTAAAGAGGCTCAAGGTAACCCCGCCTTAGAGCCATCGCTGAATATTTACCCATAAGGCTTATAGTGGACCTTTAGTCTGGCAAGATTCTGTTATATGGCAAGAGCAATAAAGAAACTAGAGTTAGAATAACGGCTCAGTGTGGTTCTTCACTCACTTCCTAACAACTCTGGTAACAGTCCTAAAGTAAGCATATCATATTTAAAAAGCAGAGAAATCCCACCCAAACTCCACCTTAAAACTTGTCCCCATCCTCAGAAAGCTAAATGCACTGAAAGGTGGCCCATCGCTATTTGAGCAATCAGTAGGAAATAAGCTGCTCAAAAAAATAAAGGGAACACTGAAATAAGACATCCTAGATCTGAATGAATGAAATATTCATATTAATTACTTTGTTCATTACATAGTTGAATGTGCTGACAACAAAATCACACAAAAAGCAATGGAAATCAAATGTAAGCAACCCCTGGAGGTCTGGATGTGGAGTTACACTCAAAAATTAAAGTGGAAAAGAACACTACAGGCTGATCCAACGTTGATGTAATGTCCTTAAAACAAGTCAAAATGAGGCTCAGTAGTGTGTGTGGCCTCCACATGCCTGTATGACCTCCCTACAACGCCTGGGCATGCTCCTGATGAGGTGGCGGATGGTCTCCTGAGGGATCTCCTCCCACACCTGGACTAAAGCATCCCCCAACTCCTGGACAGTCTGTGGTGCAACGTGGCGTTGGTGGATGGAGCGAGACATGATGTCCCAGATGTGCTCAATTGGATTCAGGTCTGGGGAACAGGCGGGCCAGTCCATAGCATCAATGCCTTCGTCTTGCAGGAACTGCTGGCACACTCCAGCCACATGAGGTCTAGCATTGTCTTGCATTAGGAGGAACCCAGGGCCAACCGCACCAGCATATGGTCTCACAAGGGGTCTGAGGATCTCATCTCGGTACCTAATGGCAGTCAGGCTACCTCTGGCGAGCACATGGAGGGCTGTGCGGCCCCCTAAAGAAATGCCACCCCACACCATTACTGACCCACTGCCAAACCGGTCATGCTGGAGGATGTTGCAGGCAGCAGAACGTTCTCCACGGCGTCTCCAGACCCTGTCACGTCTGTCACATGTGCTCAGTGGGAACCTGCTTTCATCTGTGAAGAGCACAGGGCGCCAGTGGCAAAGTTGCCAATCTTGGTGTTCTCTGGCAAATGCCAAACGTCCTGCACGGTGTTGGGCTGTAAGCACAACCCCCACCTGTGGACGTCGGGCCCTCATACCACCCTCATGGAGTCTGTTTCTGGCAGTGCTCCTCCTGTCCCTCCTTGCACAAAGGCGGAGGTAGCGGTCCTGCTGCTGGGTTGTTGCCCTCCTACGGCCTCCTCCACGTCTCCTGATGTACTGACCTGTCTCCTGGTAGCGCCTCCATGGTCTGGACACTACGCTGACAGACACAGCAAACCTTCTTGCCACAGCTCGCATTGATGTGCCATCCTGGATGAGCTGCACTACCTGAGCCACTTGTGTGGGTTGTAGACTCCGTCTCATGCTACCACTAGAGTGGAAGCACCGCCAGCATTCAAAAGTGACCAAACCATCAGCCAGAAAGCATAGGAACTGAGAAGTGGTCTGTGGTCACCACCTGCAGATCCACTCCTTTATTGGGGATGTCTTGCTAACTGCCTATGCTTTCCGCCTGTTGTCTATTCCATGTGCACAACAGCATGTGAAATTGATTGTCAATCAGTGTTGCTACCTAAGTGGACAGTTTGATTTCACAGAAGTGTGATTGACATGGACTTACATTGTGTTGTTTCAGTGTTCCCTTTATTTTTTTGAGCAGTGTACTTTAGAGCCAGTTTGGTGTAGTGGTTAAGGCATCAGCCTAGAAACCGGGAGACCGGGAGTTCTAGTCCCACCTTAGGCACAAAACCAGCTGGGTGACCTTGGGCCAGTCACTCCCTCTCAGCCTAGGAAGGAAGCAATGGCAAACTACTTCTGAAAAACCTTGCCAAGAAAACTGCAGGGACTTGTCCAGGCAGTCTCCAAGAATCGAACACGATTGAACGGATTAAAAAAAAAGGAAATACTTTAGGCCAGCAAGAGGAATGGTATATCTGCCCCTCCAAGACTTTCATATTAACTGTTGGTTAGTATGCTAGCATTTTAATATGAAGAGAACAAAAAGTACCATGCTTAAAATTACCATTTTTTGTTAAACAGGGAAAAGGCTACAGGAATGGATTAGTGTCATCTTGTGTTTTTCCTTGATGTCTTTCAACTTCTACAAACTTCTCTTTTGCCTGAGACTGGAGCATGCCTTCTCAATTATTGTTGGCATATGTAAGTATACCTTAGTTCTAATGTAGGTTGCTATATGTTGAGAGTAATTTCTATGCTTCTATGTGCTTTTTTTTCCAGGTTATATTCTGGAATGTGCTTACATTTTAATAATTTGCTATGTGTGGTTTCCTTTCTCTTGATATAGGCAGCAGTGTAAAAATGGATTAAAACTTAATCAGAATGTCAGAATGAACTTGCAGAGAATCTTTTGTGCCCTAATTAGAAAAGGCATGATATTTAAAAGCATAAAGTAGAAGCAATATGATCCAGTACTCTGGATTTTGTCCCCAGGGTATTTCTAGGAGAAATGATGCATTAAAGGTAAACGTGTTGTCCTGCCTGAAGAAATGAAAAATGGGAGCTGAACAAAATTTGTTCATCTAATATATTTATTCCGTACCCTTCAATAATATCCCCAGAGTTGTTTACAAAACTTTTTGAAAATAGTAAAATCATTGGCAGCGACCCATAAATGTTTGCATATAGGTTGGGATCTCAAATCTATTTGTTACTCTAAGTGTTGTTGTTGTTTTCTTTTGAGAGGAATGAAGGGTGCCTCAGCCCTTCTCTTTAGCCTGAAACTGAAGAGAAGATATGGGTTGTTCTGTAGGCCTGGGCAAGGAAATCTAGATTTGCTCCAACTAAGAGTTTTGTGCTGCAGAAGCAACACAATTCTTTTCATCAAAGAACAAAGATGATATGGTTTGCTTCAAAACTGCCCTGAAGCTTCTTCCTAGTTGTCATTTGGCAAAGCCAGGAGTAGCTTTGAGAGGGATAGGCAAGTTTAGGCAAGTAGTCTAGTCTTCTGTGATCTGATTTTTATTTAACTTTATTTTAATTATTTAACTTTAATTATTTGTGTATCTTAGAGTTGAGTAAGTTGAACAAGGAAATATGGAAAAAGGATCTTGTTTTATATTGAAATATAAAACTTAGAACTTCTGTATCTGAGCAGTTGCCCTACAGACCTGATTTATCATCTCCTTATTTCTGTTCTGTCTGATCAAGGCTATTGATTGTGGTATTATCCTTCTAAGATGGAACAGTTGACTTTCAGAGAAATGCCATGCACACTTATGCAACCACGTTATTCTAGTTTCTTATTTTTCTTTTTTCGCCCTAAAAGATTTCAGTTTGTTTTTCAATTGAATTGTACAGCTTGTATGTTATATTAAAGGTGGAAAAAATTCTGAAGTGATTTATCTTGGTCTGATTTTTTTACGTCTCAAAAACCTGGCATTTTGACGGGTGTGTAGACTTTTTATATCTACTGTAATTACATTCTTATTGTCCCCCCTCCCTCTTAAGTATTTTACAAGACCTTTCACTCCTTCATTTAGTCATCAATTCATTTTTTTCTTCTTTTAGCAAAAAGTCCATCATATAAGGCTTCCAGTGTTTCAAAAAGGGGTTTGTTGTTTGTTCTCTGACCAGAAAGGTCAGTTTTACAATTTCTGCAAATTCTGACATTTTCACAATTCATTCCCCCACTGTGGGAATTTAATTATTTTTCCATCGTTGTGCATACAGTAATCTTGCTGCAGTTACCATATACAGTATCAATTTACCATGAATCTTTTCAAATTCATTGTCCATAAGCCCTATTAAGAAGAGTTCTGGTGTCATAGCAGTTTTAATCCTTAAAATCCTTTGTATCATTACATGAATTTGTACCCAGACTTTCTTAGCTTTCTCACAAGTCCACCATGCATGATAAAATGTCCCCTCATGCTTTTCACGTTTCCAGCACTGGTTTGAAATACCTTTATACGTTTTTGATCATTTCCCTGGTGTCATATACCAACGGTACATCATTTAATAGAAATTTTCTCTTAAATTATGACACAGTGTGAATTTAATACTAGTTACATTCTCTCTCAAGTATCCATCTCTATATTATATCCAAAATTAGCAGCCCATTTTGTCATGCAATCTTTAACCTGTTCTTCTGTTTCAAATCTTAACAAAAGTTTATACATCTTTGCTATTACAGGTTCATCATTTGTACATAATTCCATTTCAAATTCCATTTTATATTTTTCAATTCTAATTATCTTTTCATCCATATTAAACCTAATTGTGCATATGAAAACCATTGAAAACTATATCCTTCTGCAGTCAATTGTTCTCTTGACTTCATCTTAATTTCTCCTTCATCCTGTATTAATAAATCTTGATCATTTCTCTCTGTCTGCTGTTTCTCTTCTATAAAATGCTTCTTGTGCTGGGGTTAATAAAAGTATCTTTGGGCACAGCCTGGGTTTGTATTTATTCCATATTCTCAATATGGCAGTCCTCACATAGTGATTTTTAAAATCCACATTAACGTTAACTTTGCAGTACCATAAAAACCCATGCCATCCAAACCTCAAGTTATGATCTTCCAATTCTAATGTTCTTTTATTTCTCAATAGAACCCACTCTTTCATCCAAATCAAACAACAGGCTGCAAAGTACAATTTAAGATTAGGTTGTCCTAGCCCTCTTCTTTTTTTTGCATCCTGCAGAGTTTTATATTTAACCCTTTGGTTCTTACCCTGCCATACAAATCTGGATAAATCTTTTTGCCATTGTTTAAAAGGTGCATAATTTTTCAAAACTGGTATTATTTGAAATAGAAACATCATTCTAAGTAATACATTCATTTTTATCAGAGAAATTCTTCCAAACAGTGATAGTTGCAATCTTTCCCAACTTAATAAATCTTAATTTCATTCCATACCTTAACATAATTGTTCTGAAATAACATACAATTCATGTTGGACATGGGTAATATGCAGATATTTTACCTTTTTCTCAATTTGAAAACCAGACTTTCCCATCAGTTCATTTTGAACTTCCATTCTCATATTTTTTGTTAACATTTTAGTTTTCTCATTATTTTTTTCAAATGGGTAAAATCTATATATACGTCACAAACAGCACAAATAATACTTAATGGTGAATTAACAAAACCTTATGAGATACAAAAAGGGACAAGACAAGGTTGCCCACTTTCACCACTGTTGTTCATTTTGGCTTTGGAAGTTCTTACTAGAGATATAAGACGATGAGAGAATAACGGGGGTGAAAGTGAAAAAGGAGATCTAAATTAAGGGCATTTGCAGACAATTTGGTTTTAATAGTTGAAAATCCCTTGGAGGGATTAGGTATATTAATGGAAAAACTGAAAGAGTTTGGTGAATTAGCTGGATTTAAAATTAAGAAAGAGAAATTATCCTCATCTACTGTAGAGCCAGTTTGGTGTAGTGGTTAAGGCACCAGGCTAGAAACTGGGAGACCGTAAGTTCTAGTTCCACCTTAGGCACAAAGCCAACTGGGTGACCTTGGGCCAGTCACGCTCTCTTAGCTCTAGGAAGAAGGCAATGTCAAGCTACTTCCAAAAATCTTGCCAAGAAAACTGCGGGGACTTGTCCAGGCAGTCTCCGAGAATCGGACATGATTGAATGGATTAAAAAACAACAACCTGTAGTTGTAAGAAAATTGCAAAACTTACAGCTTCAAAGAAGCCGCCACTTGCATTCCAAGGATATATTGAAATGAAACTATAGGTAAAAATGCATCTACCTGCTGAGCAAGTGCCAAGCTCCTGAGATGGGCTGTTCTTCATGTTGTTTGCTTGCAATTTTTCACTTCCTGGGGGATCCATAAACTATTCCATTTATTAGTAAGTTGATACAAGTTCATTCGCCCACACTATTAAACTTGTGTTGAAACGTGGTTTGTTACACTGCACCGTTGCTTGAATCCCCTAATTTTGGAGTTTATTGTGCAAAAAAAGTAAGAATCATAACTTCCAGATGTTTCCTTTTCATGGCCACTGTTCATCCTGTTCTTGGAAGCTAAGATTATCTATGTACCTAAGCATCACATACAGTACTAGACATTGTAATGGCAGAATTTTGTTTTCTTCCTTGTACAAGTATTAATGAATTGTAAAGTACTCCATATGGAACCATAGTTTAAGGAAGGGATATATTGATAAGGTTGTGTGTGCAAGTATTTATAATAAAATGTTATACCCACATTCATTTTCAATACTTCATTAATTTTAAGAAAAGATATAATTAAAGTGTGCATGCACTCAATTACAAAGTCTTCAACTCTTGAGTGCACTATGTATTTTAGCATCTGTACTGAATTTGCGCTTGGTAAAAAACAAGAACAATGGAATCAATTCTAGTAGAGTGATAAGTTGTCAAGACAATTTTCTAGCAACATTTAAAGGCAATAGGATGAAATCCTTCACGCTTATAAATTGTTACAAATTACTGCTGTCATGTGGACAGTAAGGTTATTCCGGACAATTGGATTCCAATGTAAAGTTACCAAGAGGTTAATAGCTGTTCAGTTTTCTGTTTCAGTGGTATAGCTTTTTATTTATTTATTATTATTTATTAATCAAATTTATCACTGCCCATCTCTACCACGGTAGACTCTGGGCGGTTATAGCTTGGTTATCACTGTCTGTAGCAGTTCTTCCCAGCCTAGTTGCCGCCAGATGCATGAGAAATCGTTTTCCAGAATTCCCAAACAATACTGTATTCAGCATAGTTTTTCCATCTTTTCCAATTGACTTAAGAATTCTTATCCCAATATATTTGGAGGGCACCAGATTGGGAAAGCTTTGAATAAACTGTGCTTTAGGATAACATTTCAGCATGGGGAATCTGTGGGCCTCCAGATGGTGTTGATTGATTGATTAATGTTGGCAATACTGCCTAGGTTTGATAGAGATTGAAGTCCAAAATATCTACGGGGTCAAAGTTCTTTCCCCTTCTTTTATAATATTCCTCAAGGCTCTCTTTTCTGTTCTGCAGCTTAAATCAGCTATCTCGGAACTGAATTTTGGACTGATGTTCTGTGAGAACTTTAACAGTTTGAGAGTTTGTGTGAAGAGTGAAATGTTCCCTTTTTGGAACTCATTCAAAGGGCTGAGCAAAGGCTGAACATCTGCTTTGAATTATTCTTGTGAAATTCCAAGGCAGCATAGGTGAGTTTTGATCTTAGCACATCTGGAGGTGACCAGGTTGGGATGCTAGCATGCAGTATACTAGGACTTGATATGAATCCTTGAAATGTTAATTCCATGAGCCTCTAGAATTTTTGTGGAATGCTGCTCATGATGCAACCCTGGGAAATTCAAGCAGTGCTTCCTTATTTGTATGCATCAATAAGTGTATTGCCATGGTTGATGGCTAAGTGTGAATAATGTGACGAATATTCTGTCTGCTTAAAAAGTGTATTTCTTTACAGAGAAGGAAGTATGAATCCTGTGCTGCTCTTCATGGGAATATTTGGTTCCAAATAGGGCTTGTGACCCCCATTCAGGGCTCATCTTGGGATGCTTCTCAGCCACGACTCTGTTTCTTTCTTACTCATTATGCAAGAATAGTGGGCAGCAGGGAGAGGCAGATTGAGGCCCCAGTTGCACAAGTCCTTGGACGGGGAAAGCATGAATGGGAGAAACTGCTTCCCATTCATTTTCTTTTTCGAGCATAAACAAGAGTCCATCAGGATTGTTTGGCAGAGAACTTATGAAGTGGAAGAATGATGGAGGTAAAGATGAAAGCTGGTGATAACTATGTGTTCTTCTAGAGTTCTTGCTAGATGGAATTTTCTTCCTGTTGTGTAAAAGAAGTAGGGTTGGTACTTGGTCAGATTTCGAGCATTGCCTTTGGAGAACAGTGCAGAGGCCTTGGTGCCCAGATGCTTTCTGACGTGCCATGCCTGATCAGCACTCGGAGGACTCCATTTCCCTCCCTTCCTCCACAGCAGAGCTGAAGGATTTAGCAGTATCTTCAGCATTTAGCATGTGCTGCTTTGTGGGTTGCTTGCCTAGGAGCTTCTTTTTTTCAGAGACCCATGATGTTGCAACACATTCCAAGCAGGAGAGACTAAAGCAGAGGCTTAATCTGGGAGAGGATTTAGAAAGCAGGAGATGCCTTGTTTAGAATGAGGTATGTTCCTGTAACTTTGTCCCCTGCTAAGCTTTTATGAGTGTGGTGGCCTCATTCCTGACATAGCTATCCGCTGATTACATCGCTGTTACCATTTCCATTTCTGCAAACGGAACATGTGGATTGAGTCATCTGTCTCTTTCTAGTTTTGGGGGCAACCTTTCCCACCAAGTGCTGCCAGGATATGTTGGACTACAGCTCCTGTGATCCCCAACTTTATTTTCCTTTCTCCTTCCAGAGATTGACTGTAGCCTTGGGATACCTCTGGAATGTTTTCTAACTTAGCACTTAAACATTTCCACCAGTGTTTGCAGGCAACAGGAATCCAGGACCCCCTACTTCAGGTGGAGTTCTCAGGGCTAATTGGTGAGAGTAAGTATATATGGCTTTGCCCAAGGATTTCCAAACTCTGACCTAGCCAAATTGTGCCATAATTGCATTCTGGCATCCTGGGTACAGTTGGCTCCTGTTTATTGAAGTTTGCTAACATCTGATTGCAGGATTTCATAGCTGCCTGTATTGCTCTACGGAAAGCTTATTAGAGTGGACTCCAGGGTTTTTTTTTAATCTCTTTCCATTTTTATACCACCTGTCTGCATACAAAGCACTGACAAATAATGACATGTGAAACCATAAATATAAACCTAACAATAAAAGCAGAATTCAGCATTACAGGCGTGAAAAAAATCTTCTCTAATAAAATCATAATAGCAACCGGTGTCATAAGTCGTCTTTTTCAAGCACATTTAGCTCTTTCCCTTGAGCCCCAATCCCTGTTTTAGAGCACATGTTTTAGACTTCATTTCCCACCTTCACTCAAGGCACATATAACAATTCCATGCTTTGTCCTTCAGAATCATTTTAGATTGGGAGAAAAATATTCAGACATCTTACTTGTCTGATATTATTCTGCAAGAAAATTATTTTGTATGGATTTGAATTTGTACATCCTTCTATTTTGATGAGGATCAGAGGGCCGATAAAAGTTTGTATTCACAAGGACTGCTTTTGTTGCAGTGCCCCTCTTAAATGGGGGGGGGGGGGGAGTCAATTCTGGGAGTCCTTAAGTTCTGCCGGGCCTTATGAAGAAAACAATCTAACTTGTGTAATCCCTTTCTGCAGATAGCTAAGGAAAATGCTGTGCATTCCTAAAAGTAACCTGTTATCTCCTTGACTGTTGCTTTGATCTACAGTTTTGCTAATTGGGAACAGTCATCTCTCCTAGAGATCATTTCTCCTATGTCCCAGTTAAGTAGGCTAACTGGAAGAGAAAGTTTTGCTCAAAAACCACATGTCTGAATTTTCTCATTTCTGAAATTCCACTGTATTAGGGCCAAACTAGATGGAAAGGTAGCTGGGTGAAGGCAGGAAGCTACGTCTTCTCTCAGCAGTGAGCCCTGAAAATCCACCCACTGCGTGGGATCGGTCAGCCTACAAGGAAGTTCCCTCTAGCACCAATGGTAGCTTTCTTCTTGGGACAAGTTGTACTCCCAGGAGAAGTAAGTTTCGCAAAGACTAGAGCATTTCATTTATTTTTAGTTTAAACCTAATGTTTTTTCAGTGGTTCTACTTCGTTTTCGAACTTTTAACAATAAAATAATTTAACTGCCTCCCAGATTCTGCAATAGGAAGAGTACTGATAGCTATTTATAGCTTTTGAAGCAAGCATGTTATGGCTACATAATGATCACCTGTAATTTGGACTTTGGACACACACACACACACACCAAAATAATAAAAAGGCAGCCTGGTGTCTTATAGAAGCTGGAACAAGAGAGATACTCCTTTCCAGACTTTACTTAAGCTTTCTTTTGTGACCCTTTTTTTCTGCTAGAGATGTTTAATAACTCCCATTATGAGTCAAATCATCTGCTTAAACCTTTTGACCATTCTTGCTGTTATTCTCTAATGAAAATATGATAAATTGTTCTTAAAAGCAAAGAGGTACATTACTATTAGAGTACTTGGGCTAGACCTCAGAGTAAATAAGCTCATTTCTACCAGCTGCTTGGGGACCTCATGAGCTCCAGCCCTCAGATCACTGGGACTGCTAATGCTGGCTGGAGAATTCTGGGAGTTGAAGTCCACACATCTTCAAGTTGACATGGTTGCGAAACACTGCTATGGAGTTCAAAAATGAACATAGTGCTGCTTTGTTCTTGAAGGTGTTTGCTAGCTCACATTGAGAAGAGGCATTGTATAGTGTGTGTATACATACTAAGGGCAGGATGAGTGCTTTCAAAAGTTTTCAAGATAAACCTCCTTGGGAGAAACCTAGCAGTTGTTGAGACGTCTTGTTTGGATACTGGGTGGCCAGATTCAATTAAAATCATATTTCAGTACCTCCAAATAGCACAGTGAGTTACTGTTTCCTGAACAGCAAGCTCAGTTTCTCAACAAACCACACCTTTTAGTCAGACCTAAATTATTTATTCATTGTCTGATTTAATGAAGCTTTTTTTTATTGTTGCATTGTTTGGCAGCAGTCTGTCATTCCTAGCAAGCTCAAACTAGTTACTCATTGCCTGTGAAGGAAGTATGAAGGGAGGAAGCCAATTCAAAATATTTCCAAGGACTTGAATAGGTCCTAAACAAATTCTGCAGGCTTCTTAGTTCACACTAGATTATTAGTGTTAGTAGTAACAAGTAGCCTGTTAAATGAATTACTAGAATTAAAAAAAGCAGGTAAAGTTTGTTTACCAGCAGTGTGATGAGAGGTATTATATTTTACTAGCAAAAGCTATGCTGTCATCTAGAGTTCTCAGTTAAGTTTTTGCTGTGATATTAGGAGGTCCGAATCAAGCCATACTCTGTACAATATGATACAGACTATAGATTATTCTGCTGTGTGTTAGCACCTAGCAGACCATGGCTGACCTCAAAAAGTTAAGGGACTTCCGGTGGGGACATGGCGGACCTTCAAGAACAGCTGTGCTCGCGGGCTCCGCGGGCAGAACTGACAATGCGGCAGGTTTTTCCTGAAGCCCTGGAGCATTTTCACAGACAGAAAACGCTCGGAATCATCCCATTTGCCCTCCAGAACGGCGACTTGCAGTCAGAGGATCGTAAACAGCGTTTGCGCTAATCTGGTAAGAGCCACTGGGAGGCTGGGTTGTCGTCATTTCCAAGCTGCACTGTAGCCTTAAAGGGACACTAAGACCAGCCACCCCATTTCTAAAACACCCAATTTATATCTTTTTAAGTTTATGTACCCTAAGAGAGGCTTTCTACAGCAAAGAGAAGTGATCTCTCTTGGTGCTTATCACTTTTCCGGGATTAATATTTTTTAAAAATCTTAAAAGTTTTGGCTTGTTTCCCATCCTAATACTAAGGAGGACTGAGAGTAAATAATTGCCTCCCTACTACTATTTTTGCACTGAATTTGAAGATTTTAATATTTCCCTACACGTTGAATCTGCTGGTTTGAATTTTCAGCTTTCTGTTGCCACTTTCTGGGGAGCTGCTTGTTATCATACCTTCACTTATGTAAACAGCTTCTGGAAACTTTCCATTAACTTTTTACTTTCGCTAGTTAAGTACCTAGGGGGCGCCATAATCTACTGCCTGAGACATGGAAGACTTCAAGCAGACGTTCTCAGATCTCCATTTTGAGCTTAAACAGATTCTCTTTCATTCCTGTCAAGTTATTATGCAAGATATTCGGGACATCGCAGAAAACATCAGTTCTAAAATGTGTCATCTGGCTGGGGATGTCATGGAAGAAATGGAAGTGATTAGCAACAATAGAAATGTTCCTATTGACAGGGAGATCGAGGCTTTTGCAGATGGAGACTGGATTGTCATATTGAAGAAATCAAAGGGACAGACCATAATGCAAACCATGAATGGAATTGTTTTTTTGATGGAATGTTATGGGAAGGAAGAGGTGGTTATCTATGGGAGGTTTTCTGCTGAGAGCGTGGAGTTTTTAAGGGGGGCAGTTGGGCTGTCTGAATTTTTTATGAAAAACGCCTTGTGTGTAATTTGGAGATATGTAAATACTTTGGTTTACTTTGAAGTGGGGTAAGGATTTAAGAATGTTTATTTGGATTGTCTTTAAGGCTTGTTTGACTTCATTTCTTTTTAAGGATTTGGATTAAGATTAATAAAGTATAATAATAAATGCTTCGTTTCAGGTTTAATATGATTAAGATTGTTATAATTGTAGTATTTTTAATTATAAGAGCAGACAATTTATATGCTTTTTAGTTTGATCTTTATTATAGTGGACAGAAATTATAGAATAGTGGTAGGAAGGAAATAAATAAATGTTTTGGGGGTTGATTAGGAGGTTTATATATTTTCTTTTCTTTTAATATAAGGGGAGGGAACAATTCTATTTAGTGATTTTTATATGTGTTAATGGAATGATTTATAGAAATAATGTGAGTTTGGTTTGATACAGAGTAAGGGATTGATTATGGAAATTGCTGTATATTCTTGCTGTTAAAAGTCGGAAGTCACTTTATGGAATCTTTAAAAAACAATTATTCTTGTGTTTTCACACCTTTTCAGTTTTTTTTTCTTTTTGTAGTTTTTTTCTTTTTTGTAGTTTATATCTTTGCTTTAAATCTAATAAAATTCTTTTGGAAAAAAAAAGCTAAGCAAGGTTGGACCTGGTTAGTGCTTGGGTGTGAGATCATCAGGAAATCCCAGGGCTATTAGCGACACTAAGAAGTCAAAAAACATCCCAGAAAAAGGCAGTGGGAGATTGCTTCAGTGTTGTTGCCACAAAGATGACATCGATGTGTCTATGAAGACACCAGGATCCCAGCTCAGAGGAGACTTTAATTTGTAGTGTACAGTAAGGGCTATGAAAAGTAAGCATGTATGTATGATGCATTTTGGAAATGCTTCTTTAATACTTATGAATGCTTATTGGCTATGAAGATGGGAAATAACATCTTCCAAAAGCATAGTTGTATTTTGTGTGCAACTTGCTATATTATAGGCTACAGTGTTTTCTTAACTGACTGGATTTGGACTTCGAAGAGGCAAATGGTTTGTTGTGATGAAAGTGTAAAGTCTCCTTTGATTCAAGCTTGATTGCCAGAGACTTTATAGACATGTGTGGTGGATGTCGGCGCTCCCGCTGGTTCTCGGGAAGGAGGGAGCGCATTCCAAGGAGATAAACAGGTTCTCAGCAGTCCGGAGAGTGTTGGTGGGAAAGCAAAGAGGTTCAGGGTCACCCCACCCTGGGTTTATTAGTGCTTGGGTTAGTTAGAATAGCTTTAGTCTGGCAAGATTCTGTCTGTATGGAGAGAGCAATAAAGAACTGAGCTTGGAATACACTGACTCGTAGTTCTTGTGTTGCCTCTGACACATGTCATGTGATTTTCTTGACAACAATATAGAAGGGGCTTGCGGTTCTCTTGTAGGAAGTTGTTTCAGCTCCCCAGTCTAGCCTATTACCCTGGTGATCCTTGGTGGTCTCCCCTACAACTACTAATGAGGCCCATCCCTGCTTCGCTTCTAAGGCTGTACAGTACTGTATAAGGTTGTCCAGGTGCTGCTACCTGCCTAGATGGTTTATGAAGTTATGTCGGAAAAGCATCACCGTTACTGGCTGTTGCATATCTGTTAAAATGGTGCCTATGTTTTATTGATATTCTTTAAAAACCACTGCCTTTGTATTGCTCTGAATGTCTAATAGTTCATTTTCTCTCTGTCCCTCCCTCCCTCCCTCCCTCCCTCCCTCCCTTTGTCTCCTAAAGTTGCAGGAGTCATTACTGCTGACTTCCTATCCGGCCTAGTGCACTGGGGAGCAGATACCTGGGGATCTGTAGATCTGGCAGTAGTTGGAAAGGTCTGGCTTTTTTTTTTTTTTGGCTTGTGGGGGTGGAATTCTGCATGATTTGACTGAGCTGTTAAGATTTTTGCTTTCCTTATACCTGGAGCTTATTAGTTCAATATTTGAGGAAAAACTTCTAGTGGGGTTCACATACTGTGCTAAACCATAATGTGCCTTAGACTAGTTAAACTGTGCTAAACTATAATTTATGGTATAAACTATAGTTTATGGCATAGCGTGTTATAGTGAAACTAGTTAATTGCATTTTATTGAGTTAACCAGAGTTAAGCAAACCATGGTCTTAGAGATTAATGATGATTTATAACTAACATCTTATTCAAATGTCACAGAAAACCTGGGTACTGTAAGTCAAGGATGGAAATGCAAGCACAAAGGGAAGAAAAGAAAGTATGCTAGCTTCCAACACCATTCATCAATCCTTCCTTAATTTTTCATTGTGATATCTGAACCAATCCATCGTTAATAAACCAGGTTGCTTTTAGATATTTTAAAATGAGACAAATCTAAATTGTCACTTTTTGGCTGAATAAATAATAATTGAGTTGACACAACAAAACCACACTGTTTGGGTTTGCAGAACATGCTAAGCCACAAACTAACAAACCATACTTTGCCTTAGCAAGTTGTGTGAACCCAAACTATGCTAGTTTATATTGAAACATCTTATTTAAATGTAGTCAACAGGAAGGTGTTTCCCCTGCCTGCAGTTTATGAATTCAGAATAATTCCAAAATAAAAACAAAGACTTCAAATAAAATGCATATCTTGGGCGTATTTCTGATATTACATGCTTTAACCTTAATGCTGGCTAATGCCAATGCCTTATTTGCTGATCATTTTTTTCCTCTTTCCTTGTGTCTTTTTCCAATCTAAATAATCTTGTGACAGTATAGTTAGAGTAAAGCCCACATACAGTATTGAGCTAAACATTCTAGATCAGTGTTTCTCAACCTTGGCAACTTTAAGATGTGTGGACTTGAGAAACACTGTTCCAGATGGATAAATAGGAAAAATCAAAGAGCTCTCTATAGGACAGGGCTTTCCAAAGTGCCGCCGCTGGCGACACACCAGTGGCAGCGGCAGGGCGGCGCGCGCACACGGCGGCAGCGCGGGGGGCGTGCGGCGGCGCACGGCGACGGCACGGGAGGGCGTGCGGTGGCGCGCGTGTGTACGGCGGCAGCGGCGGCAGCCTCCGCTAAAACGCGGAAGCACTGATCCCGCGCCGCTGCCACCGTGCACGTGCGCGCCACCGCTTCCAGGTGGTGTGGCGACACACCACGCTGTGTGTGGCGACACACTTTTGTGTCGCGACACAAAGTTTGGAAAGCTCTGCTCTAGGATATGCTTTATGGCTGGCTTTTGATATTCCATTTATTCGCTTGCATGGTAATCACACTGCATCAGTAGAGATGTTACAGACTCAGGCTAATACTGTAGTACTTGTAATAAGGCGATAGGTAATCTATAATCATTTCACACATTCAAATCTCAGTGCTGCATAATTTACTATGTTGCTTTAGATAACTCTTTAATACATGGTAGCCTGTCTGTCTATGGTAAAAATCCTGACAGGATGGGATGGTGGTTCTCCTCTGAACCACAAATCAGGTGCATCCAAGCTGGGCCCAAGATGGCAGTTATGATCAACCCCTCTTGTACATGCACTGATGTCATGTACACATAAAAAGAGGCAGGACTTTGATCACCCCTGCCATCTTGACTTTTTGGACACTCCCCTGCAGATGCCCGCCTAAATTATCTATTTAGGTATGTGCATAAGCAGATCAGTAAAATCTGTGGGTGCTAAGACCTCATCTGGGCTAAAAACTACAGTTTCATCTTTCTGCTTTTTTACTACTATCAGGCATTTATCAGACCTTTCAGAGAACATCACATCGATCCAACAGCAATTACCAGGCATGACTTCATAGAAACCAATGGCGATAACTGCATGTTGACAGTTGTTCCTCTGGTAAACATGGCCTACAAATTGGTTTCTTTATCACCAGGTAAGTGGGTGCCAACAAATCCATGAGGAAGCCTCCTACAGAGTAGTGAGCAGGCCTTTGAAGACAATAGAGTTAAGCTAATTCTATGAACTTTTCCAAAAAAAGTTAGTAAAACCTTTCATCTTGTATATGGAGCAAAAAAATGTAAGGGCAAGCAGACAGCAGATGTAGTTGACCAAAGGAGCAGAGTCAGAAGAACTATATCAAGAACTATGTCAGTTTCAAATGGGTACACCTTTTTGAAAAATGTTCCCTGCAATGTACTCTATGATTATGTGCCATCAAGTTGGTGTCGACTCTTAGCGACCACTTAGGGTTATGGTTAGGTAATCTTAACCTTTAACCAGTTTTATATAATATCATGATCTAAATGAAGATTCTCCAGTAAATGTATCTATATATAATATCATGCTCTAAAGGAGTGTTTTTCAAACTTGGCAACCTTAAGGTGTGTGGACTTCAACTCCCAGATGGCTGGTGAATTCTGGGAGTTGAAGTCCACATACCTTAAGGTTGCCAAGTTTGAAAAACACTGCTCTAAAGGAAGATTCCCAGTAAGTGCATCTTTGATTAAAGGAACAATTAAGTAAAATAGTCCAGGGGGCTCAGAAAAGTAAGTCAAATCACATGCTAAAGGGACAGATAAAAGCTGCTTGAGTTTCTGCTAAGCTTTACTGTCTGAACTGAAATAGTGTGATAATTTTGACTTTCTATATGAAACCAATCCTACTGAAAGTTGGCTTGATGACGGATTTAATGAAGTTTTCAGCATCAATTATTTGCTAATGCAAAATGTAATGATATGCTTAAATGTCTTTAAAAGGGATATAGTAATTGATGGATCATAAAGCTGTTTATATATTCACAGTGGTTATTTATCTCCAGTATTAGCCCTAGTATCTGTCTGAGTACCAGATGTCTGAGCACTTGGGATGCTGGGCTACGAGGTTAGGCTTTTGTCCTGATCCACCACAACTCTATATTTATCATAACAAATTGGAGTACAATGGTACTTCTGATGCAGAAGCTCTTTATTACAATGAACTGTATTAAGCAGCTGTATTGTCATAAAAACATAAAAACATAAAAACAAGGGGCGTGGTGGCTCAGCGGGTAAGACGCCAGGCTTGTTGATCGGAAGATTGCAAGTTCGGAGGTTCGAATCCCTAGCCCTGCGTGCAGAGTGAGCTCCTGCACTAGCTCCAGCTCTTGCCAACCTAGCAATTCGAAAGCATGCAAATGCAAGTAGATGAATAGGTACCACTTCGGTGGGTAGGTAACAGCGTTCCGCGCGTGTCATGCGGCCACATGACAGTGGAAGCGTCTTCGGACAACGCTGGCTCTTTGGCTAACAAACGGAGATGAGCACCGGCCCCTAGAGTCGGACACGACTGCACAAATGTGCGGGGGGTACCTTTACCTTTACCTTTTTATTGTCATAAATAAATAGATCACAAGTTCGGAGGTTCGAATCCCTTGTCCCATGTGACGGAGTGAGCTCCCGCATCAGCTCTTGCCAACCTAGCAATTCAAAAGCATGCAAATGCAAGTAGATAAATAGGTACCACTTTGGTGGGAAGGTAACAGCGTTCTGCATGCGTCATGCCGGCCACATGACCGTGGAAGCGTCTTCGGACAACGCTGGCTCTTCGGCTAACTAACGGAGATGAGCACCGGCCCCTAGAGTCGGACACGACTGCACAAATGTGCGGGGGGAACCTTTACCTTTACTTATTGTCATAAATTACATGGTTTAGCTGTTGTTCAGTGAGAGTAAAATAAAAGCTATTTTCTCTTATTTTAGAAGTGTTACATCAGACATGCCCTTGGGAGTGCTACGTTTTTGCCCTGTCTATATTTGCAACCTTGACCAACCAGATTCACAAGTGGTCTCATACCTACTTTGGTCTTCCTCGCTGGGTAATTTTTCTGCAGGACTGGCATATTATCCTGCCACGGAAACACCACCGGATCCACCATGTGTCTCCACATGAGACATATTTCTGTATTACTACAGGTAAAATAAGGTGAAACCCATTATGTGGCAGAAATTGAATTCCTGTTTAGCTAAGTAGCCACCTTGTCTTAATACACAGACACCGGTGGATCTAGATAAGATACTTGGAAAAGAACAGCTGAGCATCCCTCTTTTTTCCCTCTTGGGTTTATGAGCATAGAGGGATTGACCAACTGGATCCAGGAATGACCAGCTGGATTCAGGAAGTTGTGAATGCCTCTTGGTAAAAGGGAGTGGTTTTGAAGACTGTTCAGGAGGAACTTTTCACATGGAACATTGTAGCAATGGCCATTAACTACTTAATTCTTTGTGGGCAAGATAATTGGGCAAGTAGTTGCCATGCAATTCCAGTTTCTCTGCGTATTTGGAGCCACCCTAGCCTTATCCACTGGCTCTAGATGCAGTGGCACAAGCTGCCATCGTGATGGATGGCTTTTCCGGGAAAATGGCTAAAGGCAGGCAACTGATGTTAATTCACAAAAAAAGCTTTTACAACTTCTTATAGTGTTGACCACATCTAAAGAGGCTGTCTGAACTAGTGGTTGGTGGAATAGACGTCTTTTTTCTATCATGAAATTTGTGCCTGGAGAGCTGATTCCAAAAAGCGTTGCCAAGATACAACTATTTGGCAGCATTTATGAAGGTGGATGTCATAGTTTGCCATATTGCAGTATCTAAGAGAATCTTCTGGACAACTTTTGGGAATTTGGAGTGGGGTGTTTTCAGCAACTCTTTCTCCTTTTAATCTCATTCAGGTAAGGTATCTACATGAATCAATGCTGAGTTTATTTATCAGTAGGGAACTAAATGGAGTAGAGATCTGACTGACCAGAGTATACAGTGACTACCTACAAAGTGGACTGGATTAGGGCCAGTGAACCAAAAATCATTCCAAACAAGGTGTAGGTACTGTTGATGAGTAACATACCTGTCCTGGAAGGTGGACTTCATTGTATTTCCCCTTTGTCTAGGGACAAATTCAGAATTCTGCAAGCAAGTGGCTGCTCATGGCATTCCAAATCACAAAGCACCCATTTACCAAAATGTTTTAATTTATTTGTGAGATTTAGAGGCCACCCAACTACAAAATGATTCTGGGCAGCTTACACTAAAGATAAGAACAATAAAAGGAAAACAATAAAAAGAAAATCTCAAGCGTCTAGACAAACACACTTCTAACAAAAAACATCAAAAACAGCTCCCCAAACACTCTATGCCATGGGCGTCCAACCTTTTGGCTTCCCTGGGCCACACTGAGTGAAGAGGAATTGTCTTGGGCCACACATAAAATGTATAATATAGTTAATGTATATAAGTAATAAAACTTCATTTATTTTTTATTACGAAATTTTAAAAAAGAGGGCAACATAAAACTAGTGGGATATTTGACCTTGTTTTTGTGAAACTAAAGCATCATTGTCTGGTTCGATGAAAGTGGTTGCAATTCTCAGTGAGTTCTCAAGGTGCTCGTCAGAAATTTTAATTCTAATTTTACTCTTCGTGTGCTTCATCCTTGAAAATAATTGCTCACAAATGTACGTGCTGCCAAAAAGCGATGTCATGAATAAGGTGTGATTGTGAAGCGAGGGATATTTTTCTCTGGGAAGATAGGTCTTATAAAAGTCCAGTAGAGAGACATTATCAATTTTTTCTTTGAGTTGAATGTCTGGGTGCAACTCTGTGCATTCCATTTGAAAATTCGGAGGTAATGTAGTTATGTCGACTGAAAATGGAGTTGAAAATATACCAAAGTATTGATGATTTTTCCAAAAATCTTGAAACCTGTTCTCAAATTCCTGTATCAAACCGAAAAGCAAGGCTGCATATTTCATGCTGTTCACAGGACTGTGTTTAGCCAACGTATTAAAATGTATAAAATTATTTTCCATAACTTGAGCTTGCCATACTTTAAGTTTCATTTCAAACGCTGTTATGGTTTGAAACATTGCAGTGATAAGTTGGTTTTCACCTTGAAGATGCATGTTTAACTCATTTAAATGAGCGGTCAAATCCACCAAAAATGCTAAATCTGTGAGCCATTTTTCATCTTGAAGTTCTGGCACAAATTTTCTTTTTGATTCCATAAACGACTTGATTTCATTTCGCAAATCATAAAATCTTTTCAGCATTTTACCCTGACTTAGCCACCTTACTTCAGAAAAGTAAATGATGTCCCCATAATCAGTATCCATACTTTTAAGGAACTCCTGGAATTGGCGATGATGCAATCCCTTGGCCCTTATGAAATTCACTGCTTTGATGACAATTTGTATGACATTATCCATTTTTAAAGCTTTCGTGCATAAATTTTCTTGATGTAGAACGCAGTGATACTTCATCAAACGTGAGTTGCCGGCGGCACTTGCATCGTCTTCTATCAATTTTGTAAGTCCCTCACTTTTACCAACCATCGCCGGGGCGCCATCAGTAGATATACCAGATACGTTGACAGTGATTAAAGAAAATCACTTTAGTGTCATTTTTACTGCTTCGTACAAATCAAGAGATTTAGTTGTGTCTTAATGGCACCAAAGAAGCAATTTCTTCAGTGACATTATATTCGTTATCAATACCTCTAATAAAAATGGCAAGTTGAGCCATATCTGTAGCATCAGTACTTTCATCCATCGCCAAAGCATAAAATTTGAAATTAGCAGCTTTACTCTTCACACCTCTTTCAATAGATTTTCCTATTTCTTCAATTCGCCTGGGGTGAGACAAGCTGATTTTAGAAAAATTGCTTTTTTTATCAGGACAAATTATATCTGCCATGCTTTCCATACATTGCTTAATAAACTCACCATCGGTAAATGGTTTTGATTTTTTTGCAATCATATTTGCTACCAAATAACTAGCTTTTATAATATGTCTATGAAGGTTCTCAGTCATCCAGGTGGAATTGTCTGTAGCTTGAATCATGTCAACTGGATTTCTATTTTCTTAGTGGAAACTTTTATAATAAATATAAATATAAAGCTTTTATAATAGAGTCCTTTTGAGTTGTGACTTTTAAAAAAAATTGTTGAGACGACAGACTTTTTTTCAGTTCCGCTAATTTGTCTTTACGACAAATTCCTTGATACGCTTTGAATTTGGCAGCATGTTTTTCCATATAATGCCTTTTCAAATTATAGTCTTTGAAAACTGACACATTTTCCCTACAAATTAAGCATAGTGCCTTAGTATTTGTCTCAACAAAAAAGTACTGATCTGTCCATTTTTCGTTGAATACACTTCCTTCATCCGCGATTTTTCTTTTTTCTTTTTCTTTTTTGGGTTGTGTTTTCTGTTGAAACGACGTTGAAGCCATGCTGGAATAAATTTATTTAGGAATAAATTTATTTTTAAGAAATAACACAACAAGCCCATCGTAAATTGTTAGGTAGGCAAATAAACAAAGCAAAGTTTAATAAATAAGAAAACTTACACGTCTACTTAATACTTAATAAATAAAAATAAATAATACTACTTAATACTAATAACAATAAACGTCTGTCATCACAGAACACATGTAGGTAGGTTGAAATATTATATGACGTGTGTAGTGGGCAGTGGCGGCGTTAGCACTGCACTGCCCCCTCTCCTACACAGCGTTCCGTTTCTACCTATGCAGTCCGTGTTCAAGCACCGCGCAATCAAGTCACAAAAAAAATCTTGAAATGTTAAAAGTTTACGATCTTTTTGGGCCGTGTTACTAGCTGTTGAGGGCCGCATGTGGCCCGTGGGCCGCGTGTTGGACACGCCTATGCCAAGGCCTGGGAGAACAGCAAGTTTAAAGGCTTCCAGAACATCATCAAGATGGAGTTACACAGATCTCGGGGGGGATATTATTCCAGAGGACAGATGCTGCGACAGAGAAAGTGGCATTGTTGGATTGAACAGACCCAAAGTGGATTGACTCTGTCCAGTCAACCCAGACAGGGAAAAACCATGGGAGATAGGTGGTCCCTCAGATAACCTGGCCCTATGTCATGTAGGGATTTATAGGTGATAACCAGCACCTTGAATTGCACCCAGAAGCCCACTGAAACCTCTGTGAACTAACTCCAGGATGCTATCTGTCTAACCAGCAAGGTCCCAAATAAATATAAAAGAAATATGATAGAATCTGGTGCTTTTTTTGCACTATTCGGCTTTCTGTTTACTCTATTTTTTTAGTTAAAAGGATCTTTTAAAAAAATACCAGGTGGGAGAGGGAACTTCATGGGCAGCAAGAGAAGTGTCTAAGTGTCTAAGAGCATATGGTGCTTATGGGCATAGTATTGTCCACTCCTGCCTTAAACAATTACCACTGCTCTTTGGTGATGGTTGTAAATCCAACTGTCCATTAATCAGACTGGGTTTATTAAATGGATACATATGTAGTGCCCTGGTTATATAAAGCTGCTACAGTGCTCCCTTTGCACATAGCACCAAGCTATAGTGCAGAATTAGCATGGTTTGTTCACTTACTGATTGTGACTTTGCATATTGTGAAAAATAGGGATGCTTAGTGTGTGATTTCCTGTTCTGTTCCATGTCCTTCCCTGGGCTTTGGCTACACAGAGATGGAAGACAGGAGAGAATAATAATGGAAAACAAACCAAGAATTGACTTTCAAAAAAGGCTATACCTACTAAATTGAACTGCAGTTCTTAAATTGGGTTTACATTTCATTCTAAGTCATGGTTTATTGAATGAGTCAGACTGGTATGCACAGTCTGCTAAGCCATAAACCATAGCTTATGGATGGATTTACACAACATGTTAATCCCAAACAAAACATAGTATGGTTTGATGTGTTTTACTGAATTCACACTGATTCTGGCTGGTTCAACAAACCTTAGATAAACCCACATCACATGGGTTATTGTGATGTGTGAACTTCTCCATTAAAAGTCTGCCATTTACGTAGAAGGCTTTAGAATGCTCTTGTATTGATTTCAGTGGTCATAGAAGTAACTTCAAATAATTTCCACTTAATCTGAATAGAACTGGAGATTGCACCTTCTGTTTAACATCTTTATTTCTTGTATTTATTTTATGTGATAGAACCTAAAAACAATTTAATCCAGTTACCAGAAATGCTGCTTGCCAATTTACATTCACATATTCTTCCCCTTCTATAATCTTTCTAGGCTGGCTGAACTACCCACTGGAAAAAATCAGATTTTGGAAATTCCTGGAGAATATCATTGAAGGACTGACAGGAGAAAAACCTAGAGCAGATGACATGAAATGGGCCCAGAAAATTAAATAACTCTTGCCAGGCTTCTGCTGTTGTGAAAACCTGTTGCCAATTTTTTTTTAAAGAAAAAAGCCATCAGCCAAATTAAAAGACTTGCAGAGAGGTAATGGACTAAAGCACAAAGCTTTTTAAAAAGTGCTAACAGACTGCAGTTAAAAGACTCACTCCTCAAAACAATACTTGAAAATGCAAATGGATAATTCTCGTTTGTTACTGAGCACCTTCTGTTAGCCACATTTGCTGATACTGAACATTGTCATCCTCGACACTCCAAAGCCATTAGTTAGAGAAGGCAGTGCCCCTTCCGAGTAACATTTGTCATTGGCACGGTAATGTGTTGTATCAACATGAATTCCCACTTTGGAAATGGTTTAAGACAATATGGAATGACAAAGATAGCAAGCTAACTCCGGGGTTTTCAAGAACAAGTTCAAAGTTGCTATATGAGAATCAGAGGGAAAGGTATCGTCATCACTTTAATGCACTTAGTGTTTGGTGCATCCTTCCAGTTGCTTCATCTTGCTATCATGTCAAGACTTTGTCTATGTAGTGTGCAACAGAATATTTGGGAGTGTCATCCTAGTTGATTAAGGTTACTTAAAGCTGACTGTCTCCTAAAATAAAGAAGTGTTCCATTCCTTGATATTTGAGCAGGCCATTGCTGTATCAGCCTATAACTAATTTGGTAGCAATTTGGGGGGTGGGGGGGACAGAATGTTCTGCACAAATGTCAGACTTAAATTACTTCCATTGGATCATGTAGTGTTCAGTGATTGGATCTATTCAGTATGATTCCTGTTCCAACATGCATTGTTTAAAATAGCTATAGAAAATTGGTCATTGTCAAATTTGAATGTTAGAAGGAATACATTAATGGTGTGTGTGTTTAAGGTGCTTGCTCATTCATGTAAATATCATAAAGCCTTAACTTCTTTGGTGTAATATGGAATAATATTTTAATGTCTGAATGTATATAATTTATAACAAAGCAGTTCAATTATACTAATTGCATTTGTTAAGACTTGTTGCCATTTTTGAGGGGATGGGTAAAATTGCATCTCCAGTGGTTTTTAATCAGCATATGCAAGCAAAATCAGTAATGGATTTTCTGTTTTGAATGCAAGAGTGTCCTACAACATACTTTTTTATTTTTGTGATAGACTTCTGTGCCTTTATAGGGAGATTAGATGGCTAGTCTCGATGTCTACAGTTGCATATCAAGCTGTATTTTTTTAATTTCAAGGAAAAGCTTACATATTTGCTCTCACCTGTATTCTCCCCCTTCCTTGTATGTTTTGATACTTTTCTATTTAAGTACAAAATCTTAACTTCATACCATGGCTCTGATATGTCTTGCCTGGATAGTATTGTGCCTTTGGCACTCTAAAATCGTAGTTTAAAGCAGAGAACGCTACAATTAACCAAATGGAAACTGGGAAAACAGATATAATTAAAAAACAGATGAAGGCAAACAAAAGAGATCCATGTGCCACTTCTGGGGAACAATCCAAAGAAAAGGGCCACTATAGAAAAAGCAAATATCATAGATAGTCTCTCAGCTTTCACTGTGATAGCAGGATTTCTGATTATGATCTCAAAGTTTGGGCAAGCTCAGTCTCTTTCTCTTACTCTTACTCTTACTCTCTTTCTCTTACTTTCAGCCCTATCCATTCCTATCCATTTCAGCCCTATCCATCCATTCCAAGCACGGCTTGGGCTGGTGCATTGTTTTTGTTTTTGCCTTTGAGTCAGTGTTGACTCCTGGTCACTGCCTGGCCTAGTCCCTGCAGTTTTCTTGGCAAGGTTTTTCAGAAGTGGTTTGCTCCACATATG
The DNA here is from genome assembly GCA_023362775.1 of Charina bottae. Lineage (NCBI taxonomy): Eukaryota > Metazoa > Chordata > Lepidosauria > Squamata > Charinaidae > Charina > Charina bottae. Next base: position 105,734,645 of record JALMGJ010000003.1, on the reverse strand, counting down.
AGGCACACAGCAGCAACACGATCACAACATGCAGCAGAACAAATTTAACAGATGCCGTTAGCAACATTTATCATGAACTTCCACTCATGCGTTGCTGCCTTGATGTATCAGAAGGGATGCATAATCGTAGTGCAACCTGCATGGCTACAACAACCAATATAACTTTGTAGTAAAACTGGAACAAGGAAGTATGCCCATAATAAGACAAAAATCTAGCAATGGAGTGCAGTGAAAAGTAACAAGTAGCAATGCGGCAACAGAATGTAAGAGCTTTGGTATCAGGCTAACGACCCATCTAGTATGGCACTGTCATGTGTTGGCCGACACTGCTGTAGGGTATAATAGAATTCTGAAAGCCTGACCAAGTGCCCTTCCGCTCCCTCTTACACCATCTGAATCACGGCATGGTAATTTTGAGTCTTTTCCTCACGCTTCCTCCTTTCCCGCAGCTGACATGTCATTTCCTGTCTTACAGTATAGCTAACAGCTAACTCATGCTTGCAAATACTGGAACTTTGCCTTTTGCTATTATGTTGTTCCATGGCCCAGAAATTCAGAGCAGTATAAATGGGTGCCAGATTACAGGGCAGAATAAGAAATTGGGTACATATTCATAGCCGACATTCTCCCTTCAGCCATCCTGGAGGACAGATTCCCCAAATTCCATCTGGATCAGTCACAATGGAATCCATGAAGCACGTTTTTCTAGGCTGAGCCTTTTATTCCAATTTAAGATGATGGCTACTCCAACCATTACTTAAAAATCTTTCTGCTGGTACTGAAGAGTTTTGTATCAGCTACCTTAGAACGGAGAGAAATCCTAAAGTCACCTCTTTCTGTAGCAAAATTTTGCTACTAAGCAACACGCTTCCCACGTGAGAAAATCCCCATCACAAGACAGAATGACCATCTGCAGTGTCAACTTTGCTTACATGTGAAAAGCATTGAATGCTTTCTTAAGTATCAGGTTTTATTTTGGACTATTACAATGACTAATAAAGTTTTGAACTGAACAGCTGACATAAAAAGTCACATTAGCTGACCTAGCTGATAAGCCACTTGGACCAGAGGCAATGAAGATGACTATCAACTACTTTGCCCTTGAAGTACTGATTATACAGTACAAGAACCCCTATGACTTCTATTCTGCTCATGACCTTTTGCCATAATAGGATTTATATCAACACCTGCAGAGACCAACTGTGCACCATTTGACTTTACAGAGGGCCCATCTGAATGTGAGATTAAGGAAAAGTCCATAGCTACCCACTCCTTGCTTACACACACACCCACACACACCCCTAAAGGCAAGTCCCATCATTTATTTTACCCCTTTTTTCAAAACTATCCTGTAAGAAGTTACACTAAGGGAAGTGAATGACCTTTGTTGGTTTGTTTAAAACATTTATACAGCCACCCATCTTATATCTCACACTGAGCAGCTCCCAACCAACAGTTAAAAACAACATCAATATATAATTAATATATATATATCTATTAAAGCCACAAACATTAAAACCTGGCACCAAGTAAACTTTCACACACAGTCCATCAATCTTACCCTATCCCAGGACTTGGGGGCGAAAAGCCAGGTCTTAAGTGCTTTTCGGAAGGCTAGGAAGGTGGGGGCCTGCCAAACTCCAGGGGGGTGTTCCATAGGGTAGGGGCTGCCACGGAAAAAGCACGCTTCCTAGATCCTGTAAGATGGTAATGTTTAAGGCAGGGCTTTCCAAAGTTTTCCCGCGGCGACACCAACTACCCTTGGTGTGTCGCCGTGGGAAAATCTGGAAGTCCCGCCGCCGCGGCAGTGCGCAAAAACCCGGAAGCGCTGCTGCCGCTTTCGGTCTTTACGCGCCGCCGCAGCTGCGCCGCCTTCGGATTTTCATGTGTCACCGCGGGGAAACGTGGCGGCAGCGGCGGCAGCCTCCGCTAAAACGCGGAAGCACCGATGGCACGCCGGTGCCGCCGCCACCGTGCACGCCCCCGCTGCCACTTCCGGGTTGTGTGGCGACACAGCCGACTGTGTGTGGCGACACACTTTTGTGTCGCAACACACAGTTTGGAAAGCTCTGGTTTAAGGGAAGGGACTAGGAGCGTGCCCGCCCTATCTGATCTGCTAGGACAGGTAGATGTCCTCAGGCAGGAGAGGCGGTCCCACAGATAACCTGGCAGATAATCATCAAGTGAACTTCATGCTAGACAGGCATCTGAACTTGTGTTTCTCCAGGTCTAGTTGAACACAAACCAGTAAAACATACACGCTTTTTCATTTATAGAAGTTATTTTATTTTTCTATTCTGAATCTCTTAATTATGTTCCTAAATTTTACCTGCCACAATAAATGTATTAAATGTTTGAAAAGTCTGGTAGATGTTTATGTTTCATTTATTTAGTTTCTTTGTTGTTCAGTCGTTTAGTCATGTCCGACTCTTCGTGACCTCATGGACCATAGCACGCCAGGCCTTCCTGTCCTCCACTGTCTCCCGGAGTTTACTCAAATTCATGTTCATTACATCGGCGATGCTATCTAACCATCTCATCCTCTGCCATCCCCTTCTCCTTTTGCCTTCAGTCTTTCCCAGCATCAGGGTCTTTTCCAGTGAGTCCTCTCTTCGCATTAGGTGGCCAAAGTATTTGAGCTTCAGTTTCAGTATCTGTCCTTCCAATGAGCAGTCAGGGTTGATTTCCTTTAGGATTGACTGATTTGACCTCCTTGCAGTCCAAGGGACTCTCAAGAGTCTTCTCCAGCACCACAGTTCGAAAGCATCAATTCTTCGGCGCTCAGCCTTCCTTATGGTCCAACTCTCACAGCCATACATTACTACTGGGAAAACCATAGCTTTAACTATACGAACCTTTGTCGGCAAGGTGATGTCTCTGCTTTTTAATATGCTGTCTAGGCTTGCCATAGCTTTCCTCCCAAGGAGCAAGCGTCTTTTAATTTCATGGCTGCAGTCACCGTCTGCGGTGATCTTGGAGCCCAAGAAAATAAAATCTGTCATTGCTTCCATTTCTTCCCCTTGATGGGACCAGATGCCATGATCTGAGTTTTTTTAATGTTGAGTTTCAAGCCAGCTTTTGCATTCTCCTCTTTCACCCTCTTGAAGAGGCTCTTTAGTTCCTCTTCACTTTCTGCCATTAGGGTGGTATCATCTGCATATCTGAGGTTGTTGATATTTCTCCCGGCAATCTTAACTCCGGCTTGTGACTCATCCAGCCCGGCAGGGATATTAAGATCTTTCTTGTATAGTTCTTCTGTGTATTCTTGCCACCTCTTCTTAATCTCTTCTGCTTCTGTTAGGTCCCTGCCTCTTTGGCCTTTATCATGCCCATCTTTGCACAAAATGTTCCCTTGATATCTCCGATTTTCTTGAAGAGATCTCTAGTCTTCCCCATTCTATTGTTTTCCTAGATTTCTTTGCATTGTTCATTTAAGAAGGCCTTCTTATCTCTCCTTGCTATTCTCTGGAAATCTGCATTCAGTTGGTTATATCTTTCCCTTTCTCCCTTGCCTTTTGTTTTTATTTAGTTTACAAATAACTTTTTATTTAGTTTTTTATTTAGTTTACAAATAACTAATTATTCAGCTTAAATAATTTGTCAAATTAATTCCACATTCTTAGAGACTGAAGGTTTTGTTTCATCTCACTATGAATCTTAAATGTTTTCCTTTCATGCTCAGACATCAGCTTCAAAGCTTACTATGTTTTTTCTATGATGCTGCTTGATGTGCCAAGGAATTTGGACTATTTTAAATTCAGAATCACTAGTATACAATTTACCAGAAAGGTTGGGGAATGAGAGACCAAGAATTTTAAGTCAGACTGTAATATAACCCCTATTCTAGCCTAGTAGCCATATTGAGCTGGGAATGAAAAGCAGAAATCTTACAGAATTCCATACAGTTGAATGAATGGACTGGCCAAGGACTGATAGAGTATTCTCCCTGTCTCCACTGAAAGTCTCCAGTAGGTTGCATTATGTATCATCATCATCATCATCATGAGAGCCAGTTTGGTGTAGTGGTTAAGGCATCAGGCTAAAAACTGGGAGACACTGAGTTCTAGTCCCGCCCTAGGCACAAAGCCAGCTGGGTGACCTTGGGCCAGTCCCCCGCTCTCAGCCCTAGGAAGGAGGCAAGGGCAAACCACTTCTGAAAAACCTTGCCAACAAAACTGCAGGGACTTGTCCAGGCAGTCTCCAAGAATCAGATACGATTAAACGGATTTTAAAAAAAATCAGCATCATCATTATCACTATTATTCTCATTATCTGAGAGTTATTGTAGAAAAACCAAGATTATGGCAACCAGCTTGATTGATAACTGGCAAATAGAGGGAGAAAACGTGGAGGCAGTGACAGACTTTGTATTTCTAGGTGCAAAGATTAATGCAGATGCTGACTGCAGCCAGGAAATCAGAAGACGCCTACTTCTTGGGAGGAGAGCAATGGCAAATCTTGATAAAATAGTTAAGAGCAGAGACATCACACTGACAACAAAGGTCCGCATAGTTAAAGCAATGGTATTCCCTGTAGTAACCTATGGCTGCGAGAGCTGGACCATAAGGAAGGCTGAGCGAAGGAAGATAGATGCTTTTGAACTGTGGTGTTGGAGGAAAATCCTGAGAGTGCCTTGGACCGCAAGAAGATCAAACCAGTCCATACTGCAGGAAATAAAGCCAGACTGCTCACTTGAGGGAATGATATTAAAGGCAAAACTGAAGTACTTTGGCCACATAATGAGAAGACAGGATACCTTGGAGAAGATGCTGATGCTAGGGAAAGTGGAAGGCAAAAGGAAGAGGGGCCGACCAAGGGCAAGATGGATGGATGATATTCTGGAGGTGACGGACTCAACCATGGGGGAGCTGAGGATGGTGATGTCCGACAGGAAGCTCTGGCGTGGGCTGGTCCATGTAGTCACGAAGAGTCGGAAGCGACTGAACGAATAAACAACAAAATTGTAGAAAAAAGCTTCCTTTAAATTGTACTGCCTTTTGCATAAGGTTTCATGATGAACATTAAGAGGATATGCAGCGGCATCCACAGAGCAATTCAAAAAAGTCAAGATGGTGGTCACAACTGCACCATTTAAATCCCACCCGTTTGTACAGTTGCAATCGAAATTATTCAACCCCCATTGCAAATCAGGTTTATTGTCAAAATTTACAGGCTTTCAGCTGTTTGCAATGAACAAATCAAACAAAAGCAATTGAAATAGCTCAACGCAACGAATGCTTCAAGTGGTTTCCCCAAATTCAAGCGAAATGCAACTGATAATGACTTCTCCAGTCTCAAAATTACTCAACCCCCTGAATAGAATCCGTCACAACATATACAGTATGTAAAACAGGTGTCTCAAGCACACCTGATGCAACCAATCAAGGGCTTCATTAGTTGCACCAGGTGTGCTTGAGCTGGAACACATGAAATACCTGAACTGGCTAGGGGTTTGTTGAGTGTCACATTTGACTGCATGTTAGAAATATGGCTAAGTCAAAAGAATGGTCCAAAAAGGTAAAAGAAGAGATCATCGCCCTTCACAAACAAGGAACAGGATACAAAAAGATAGTGAAGGCACAGACTGTACCTAGAGACACCGTTGGAAGCATAGTTCACAAGTTCAAAGTTAAAGGAACAGTGGTTACACTACCTGGACGGGGCAGAAAAAGGAAGCTGTCAATGGCTGCAACCAGATTTCTGAGAAGGCAGGTTGAGAGAAACCCTCGAGTGACTGCAAAAGACTTGCAGCAAGACTTGGTGGCAACAGGCACTGAGGTTTCAGTGAGCACAGTAAGGCGTGTACTGAACACAGAATGTGTCCATGCCAGAACTCCAAGACGTACACCACTACTGACCCAAAAGCACAAGAAAAGTTGGCTCCAATATGCTCACAATCATATAAATAAGCCACAGAAGTTTTGGGATTCTGTTCTGTGGAGCGATGAAACAAAACTGGAACTTTTCAGCCTAATGGATCAGCGGTATGTCTTGAGGAAGAATGAAGCATACACTGAAAAGAACACTCTGCCTACAGTTAAGTATTGCGGTGGCTCAGTGATGCTCTGGGGCTGCTTTGCATCCTCTGCCACTGGAAACCTGCAGCATGTGGAAGGCAATATGGATTCACTTAAGTATCAGGAAATCCTAGGAGAAAATGTCATGCCATCTGTAAGGAAACTGAAGCTTGGGCGTCATTGGACCTTCCAACAGGACAATGATCCCAAGCATACCTCAAATTCCACTAAGGCTTGGATGCAGAAGTAGTCCTGGAAGATTCTACAGTGGCCATCACAGTCACCTGACTTGAACCCCATAGAAAATCTCCAGTGGGATTTGAAGAAGGCGGTTGCAGCACGCAAACCCAAGAATATTACTGAACTGGAGGCCATTGCTCATGAGGAATGGGCTAAGATTCCTCAAGAACGCTGCCAGAAGCTGGTGTCTGGCTATGCATCTCGTTTGCAGCAGGTCATAACAGCAAAAGGGTGCTCTACTGAGTACTGAAGATGCTTGCCATGAAAGGGTTGAATAATTTGGAGACTGGAGAAGTCATTATAAATTGCATTTTTGGTTGAATTTGGGGACACCACTTGAAGCATTCGTTGTGTTGGGCTATTTCAATTGCTTTTGTTTGCTTTGTTCATTGCAAACAGCTGTAAGTCTGTAAATTTTGACAATAAACCTGATTTGCAATGGGGGTTGAATAATTTCGATTGCAACTGTATGTGAGAGGTTTCAATCACACGGTCATGATCACCATCTTGACTTTTTTGAACCCCCTGTAGATGCCACTGGGGACTTGGAATGGATTCATATGTTGTGTTTAGCCATAATATGGTTTGTCTAATTTTAGGGTGTTGTGTGAATTTGTGGTTTGTCAATCATGGTTTGTAGTTTTGCATATTCTATGAACTCTGCCATGAGAGTTCACTCAATTAACCATGGTTAAAATAATCCATGGCTTAATGTGATGTGTAAATCTAGTAATAACACTTCAGAGTCCATTTACTCACTGCTCAAAGTGTTTTGCATTTCCTTACTAGCTACCTTATAATATATGCAGGAATTTACCTTCTTACCTTGATACAGAAAAATTAATGCTATAAAAGGAATAAAATTTCATCTTGCAGAGTTAGGAGCTAATCAGAGACAAAATTGCATAGATAACTCTGAAAATATGAAATCTACTGATAAATAGAGATAGGGATTGTATTTGCAAATTGTGGTTTATCCCATAAAATTTGCTATGTATTTGATTTTTATCTTCCAAATTCTAGTAGATGAGTGGTTTTTCAGAAAAGAATATTTTCATATGTAATTGTCATATCTTTTATTAAGTCAGTCTCATTAAAAAAAGATTAAAATGGGAATTTTGCACCTTTAAATTCACCATTTCAGTTTCTCAACTTTGTCACAGCATAATTTCTAGGTATAATTTCTTTCTCTTCTATTGGTAATTTCTAGGTAGTTGGGGACACCTGCCGGTCACAGGTAGATATTGCAAGGATAAAACATTAAAAACATATGGTAATCTAAAGGAATTCTTTTAAAGGGCCTGAATGTGGTGTTATTTGTTCCTGATGGTACTGTATAATAAGTCACTCTAGAAAGACTCCTTAATTTTAAAGAAGTTGTCCTATCAATTACTGAAGAAATACAAACCCAAATTAATAACTCAAAAAATAGAAATTAAACTCATAGGTATATAATTGTGGATTCCTGATTCTGCAACAGTGGAACTGTAGCTGATCACAAGCTGAACCTAAGTTGGCAGCATGATGCAGCCAGAAAAAAAGGCAAATGAGCCATCTGAATGGGAGGTGAAAAGAGTCAAGATGGTGGCTGGGACCACACAATTGAAGACCCACCTCTTTTTTTACTTGTGTTGCTGTGCATTGCATATAAAAAAGGGATCACTGTTCAATCACATATGTGTAGCTGCCATCTTGACATTTTTCACACACACACAGGCAACTTTAGGATGCACCCACAAGAATAAACTTTCCAAAGCACAGGAAGGAACTGTTGTTCTGTACTCAGTATTGGTCAGACCCCAGTCTGAGTACTGTGTCCACTCTGGGCACCAAACTCTAAGGCAGTGTTTCTCAACCTTGACACCTTTAAGATGTGTGGATTTCATCTCCCAGAATTCCCCATCCAGCATTCTAAGGAGTGAGAGCAGTTGAAGCTGTTTGAAAGGAGGACAATAAGGATGGATTAACAGAATGGAAACTAAATCCAATGAAGAAGGATTGAAGGAGCTGGACATCTTTTGCCTTGAGAAAAGATGGAGGGGGAATCAGATAGTGCTCTTCAAATACCCGAAAGGATGTCACCCAGAAGAAGGTCAAGATCCGTTCTCTATCATTCCTGAATGCAGGACACAGAATAATGGATTTGAATTTCAGCAAAGCAGATTCCAGCTGAGTGTACGGTAAAAACTTCCTAACAGGAAGAGCAGTTGGCAATGGAATCAGTCATTTATGGAAGTGGAGTTGGGCTCTCCACTGGATGTTCTGGAGTTGGGCTCTCCTTCACAAGTGGAGGCTGTTCAACCATCTGTCAGGCACATTTTAATTGGAATTCCTGAGGAAAGCAGGAGGTTAACATTCTTCTAGCTCTCCCACTGAGATTTTAACAAAAGTGCAACTACATCACATGAACTGCTGCAGTTTTAGTGAGTAAGATTGTTCCATGCCAGTAATTTTCTGACCACGTTCAATATTAATCCTCTCTGGAGGCTTTCAGTAAGGATGGTGGTAGAAAGCTAATCTGCACACTCCGCCCCCAGTGATATTATGGATGAGCCAAGTAGCCCAGAGATGGAGAAGCATGATCAGAAATCTTTCAAGCCCCCAGTTTTGCACTGGGACCACAGAAATAGTCCAGCAAAGGCCATCTGAGGTTCCATGACTTCTGCTAGAACATACAAATCCCAACCTGTTTGCATTAATGGTTGTGGGGAACAGCATTCACTGGGAAAGTGGCCAGTTTCCATGGGAATCAAGCAGCATCCTTTCTTTGTATGGTGTCAGTGTTTCTCAACCTTGGTGGATTGAAGATGTGTGGACTTCACTTGTTAGTAGTTTTTATTGGGGTCTTCTTGGAGTACTCTTCCCTTGGCTATTTTGGCCCAATGTTGTAAAATACACTTCCAGAGCCCTTGTATTTTAAGACTCTGAGCAGTGCCATGTTCATTTGAACTCACCCCTCCCCGGTTCTTCTGATCTAAAAAGACTCCTACCGATTGAGGTCAACTCCTGGTAACAACACAGACACAGCCATGTAATTTTGGTAGCAACAGCATGAAAGCAGTTTGCCTTCTTTAGGATGTTTTTCTAACCTAGTCTGGGAAAACCTACCCACATACTGTAGCTTTTCTAGCTAACCAGTTTTCAAACTAACCATTTCCGATTTGCTTACAATAGTTTATTTTTCCTTTCCGGAGATCAGCCAAGATCAACTAGGTACAGTCACCCACTGTGGCCCTTCCCATCTACATCAATGTAACTTTGGGGGGGGGTTCATTTAAGTCAATATAGCCATCATGGGAGTATGTGAGGAATGCTGAAATAACTTCTGGGCCTATATTTTAATGGGTCAGTTCTTCTGTCCTGAATGAAAACTATTAATCCAGGTGATTATGTTTTGAATGGAGTTTTGGGGCAGTGTTTAAAGGCATCAGGCTAGAAACTGGGAGACCGTGAGTTCTAGTCCTACCTTAGACACAAAGCCAGCAGGGTGACCTTGGGCTAGTCCCTCTCTCTCAACCCTAGGAAGAAGGCGGCAAAGGCAAATCACTTTCAAAAATGTTCCAAGAAAATTGAAGACTTGTCCATGTAGTCACCAGGAGTCAAGACTGTCTCAAAGGCACAAAATTATTTCGGAGGAATTGGCCCCACTGCCTCTCTCTGCAATCCGACTAGTTATATCCACCCAAGCCAAGACCACATGTTCTATAGGTCTACATCCAAAAGGTTTAGATCAGTATTTCTCAATCTCAGAACCTTTAAGATGTGTTGACTTCAGCTCCCAGAATTCCCTAGCCAGCATGGGTGGACTTCAACTCCCAGAATTCCCCAGGCAGCATGGCTAGTTGGGGAATTCTGGGAGTTGAAGTCCATACATCTTAAAGGCTCTGAGATTGAGAAAGACTGATCTTTTGTAACATACTTACTAGATTTCTCAAATCTGGGACGTTTGAAGCTAGTGTTTTACTTATCGAATCCAAACTTCGTGTCGTTCAAATGCAAATGCGATGGACCATCTTCCTTATAATCCATAGCCAACCTAACACCAGATTGGGGAAAACTGCGGCATTCTACAGAAGAAACTATGTTTTTATTTTTTGTGTGCAGACAAATCCAGGTGTAAAACTGGCTGAGGAGAAGGGCCAATTTCTGTGCAATACTGGCACAGCCACTTCGCATAAAAGTACAAATTATGCAAAACAATTGGAGATTAGGCTTTCAACAAGGAAACTCTTAAACTGGCCATTAGGTCGCTCGACTTTCCTGATTTAGTATGCTAGCGTCAGCTGTGTATCACCGTAGCCTCTATTGAAGCTAGATATTTACTCCGGCAGCTAGTACTGTAGTCTTTTCCACCCATCTCGTTTCTTCCAAAGTGAAAACCCTGAAACGGCTTTTTAAAATACCCCTCTTACGGCTGCTCCCAAATATTAATCCCGTCCAACGGCTCGTTAGAGGTTGAAACTTGCTCTCCCGAATGTGCTCGTTTCCCAAACGGAATATCCGCACCAGAAAAACAAACACCGGCCCAGAAGTGGAGAGGCTTTGGTCAGGGCTGCCTGCGGCTGTCGCCTTTTTTCTTGTCTTGCGCCCGCCCGCTCCCCGGCTTCCGCAGCCACTTGCCAGAACCGCAGCAGCAATTCACTTCCCGCGTTGAGGTGACGTGGGCGGCTGGGAGGTCGGGCTTGGAGCGACAGCGGCGCAAGATGGCGGCCACCACGGGCTCGGGTGAGCGGGGACCGGTAGCCCAGGCCAGCTTGGCCGTGAGAAGGGGGCGCTCCTCTGAGGGGAGCAGGAGGGGGTTGGCGGCGCCGGCGGGGGCTCGCTTTTCCCGGGGGGCTCAGGAGGCGTCCCCGCGGGCTCCCAACCAGCCGGGCTCGCCGGCTGGGTGTGTCTGGGGCCCGAGGGTTGTGCTGCCGTATCTGGGCTGCAACTAATCCAGGCGACCGGCAGGCGGCAGCAAAGAGAGACAGGAAAGTCTTGATTCTTTACCGCCATCTAGTGGCCAGCCGTGTTTTGACAGCTCAGGCGTGGGAGCCTTTCCCGAGGGGCGGTGGCCTGGGGTCAGTATCCCTGAGGAATGGGTGGAGGGTCGTCTTGGCCGAGGCTGGGGGAGAGGGGGGCGGGCAGCCTGTTTGTGTGGCAGGGGAACCCATGGGGGGGCGTTGAGGGGAAGGGAGGGTGGCTGGTGGGAAAGGGACAACCGGAGGCGAAGAGGGACTGACAGCTTCTTTCAGTTTGGTGTTGTTTAGAGCTGGTGGATTTCAGCCCCCATCATCCTCTGCCGTTTGGATGATGGGAGTTGGAGCCCACCCATTTAGATTGTACCAGATCAGAAAATGCGGATGGTTTGGATGGGGAAGGAGATGTATATAAGCTCTGGCAGCTCTTTGGAACCTCCATGTTCAGAAGCAGATCATCTGTGAAGGGTTGAAGGTAAGGCCCAGGTAACTGATAGAGGGCTGTTGGCCTTCTGTGACATTTGATCATTTAACCCTGAGCTGCATATATTCTCCACTATCACAATTTGAAAGGTTTTTGGAGTTAACATCAGGTCCTAGCTGGATGAACGATGTTACGTTTAGGTGGGACTTTTAGTAAGATCCTTTGTAGACTCCACTAGCAGGAAGTTACTTTTTATCTTGGGCCCAATCCACTCTGTCATCCCCAACATCATAGAGATGACCCTGAGCTATCTCAAAAGTGATAATTTGGATTTTACACTTATTTATTCTATTTATATTGGCTGATTGTAATTTTATGTTTATATGTTTTTAACTATTGATTTTATTGTAAACTGCCCAGAGTCCCCCGTTTGGGGGAGATGGGCAGTGATATAAATTTAAATAATAATAAATAAATAATGGCTAAAATAATCCAGTGTTTTAGACATGAATTATAAATATTTGTTGTTCATTTGATAGGTCTACAGTATTTCAAGGGATGCTTGCTCAGAGAACCTCGTGGCTGAACAGGATTTGGTCCTTGGTTTTCTGTGTTCAAGCCCAGTTTTTAAATACTACTGGCTGCCTTCAGTTGGTTTTAAGAGGACACTACTGTCTTTGCTGGCTTGTTGTAAGCAACAGTGTAGGAGGACAATTTGGTGACTCTTGAGGTGTTTCCAGACAAGATTTCTCTTCTACAACTGCTTAGTACCATTCACTGAATTTGATGAAGGTCCACATAACGTTATATTCCATTTATAACTCACTTGTGACTTCCCCACAGCTTTTCCTGTCTGTTTTTTATCAGAGAAAATCTAGGGAGAGAGGAGGAGTAGCTACTTTATATAATTTGCACTATAAGATACATTTTGGGAGGGGGGTGTCCTAGCTTGATTAGGAATGGGTTGTCTCTGGGGAAAGTAGTTGCTCAGGTGGGTAGATAGTTCTAGGTGACAAATTCATTTGTGTAGAAAATTTTTCCAGTTCAAAATTTTCCAAGAAGCCTACATCTTTGTCTACAGGACAGAGTTATAAATGTTATTGCCAGAAGTTGTAATGATGGCTTAAAGGGATATTAGACAAATAAATGGAGAAAATTGTCCAGTATGTCTGGAGGGTCAGTTTTGGACAACATTGATGTAGGTCACATGATACTATGATTGCATTATTTCTGATAGGGTCTCTATGAGTTAATTGTGGTTTCAGAAAGGGCTGATGCCAAATGGCATGTTGAAAGACTTGTTCTAGATAATAGTTCATAGGAGTGAGTAACAGGAATGTTTTTGGCAAATTAAAAGCGTCTATCCCTAAGATGGAGTTTCCTTGTGTTCTGTTGAAAAAGTGATCAAAGAGGCTTGAGTGTTGAGATCTTTCTATGGAGATGATTGTTTCAAATGAGAGGTCCATGGGTAAATATGATATTTCTAAAAGCAGATATTTCTCAATAATAAAGCATTCTGTGGCAACCCAGCATCTTTGTCCTGATGACTACATAACTGAAGTGATAAGAAATGCTAATACATTAACTATGCAGTCCTATGAATGTTTACTCAGAAATCCTACTGAGTTTATTGAGAATTATTTTCATGAAGGTGCGCAAGGACTGCAGCCTAAAAATGACATTCTTTATTCCTCAGTATTAATATAGGAAACTGACTTCCATGAGATTAGACTACAGTACTTGTCCATTTAGGTTTAGACTAGCTACTCTAATTAGTTGATTGTCCCTAGAGTCTAAGGCAGTGATTTTTCCTATCATTTATTTACTATCTGATCCATCTGGAATCTTCTGTGTACAAGGAATGTGCTGGATCACCAAGCTGTAGTTTATCCAGTAGCTTGTCGTGCTGGGGTAGAAGAGGAGGGAAGCAGGAATCTGATGTATCTCTAGAGGAAGAAGCTATTTCTGGGTCCTCAGTTTGGAGGAAATGCTTGGTCATAGACTGGAGCATATAGCATAAGTTGGAAGAGAAATAATTTCTGTCTAGTTCACATTTGTTACTGATATTCATGCACACAGTAGAAAAGTAACAAATCTTTTACTTGACCACATAGAAATTATTCTCTTCCCTGCATTTTAGTTTTCAGTTTGTAATTTATACAGAAGAAATTAAGTATAACTGGTATTTCTTTTGGTTTATAAGACTGCTCTTTGTGGTCTACTTAGTGACAACTATAAATAAAAATCAAAATATGATTACATTACATATAATGATGATTTGATCACTTTGTTGTCAAAGCAGTCTTGGGCCAATTTAGATGTTTCTTTTCCCACTGACATGAAGGAAATCAAGAATTGTCTCATTATTTATTTTGATAGTGGTAGTGGACCTTTGTTACTTGACTGTAGTGTATCTTTGTTTGCAGTGGATCTTTGCTACTTGACTGTATTTATAGTGGACCTGTTTGAACAGTATAGCAAACAGCTAGCTAGATATCAGTGAACACACCTGCTCACAACTATTGGCTTCCCTTGCCCCTGATCACCCAGCCAGGAAACAGCTGTCCATGGCTTGGTTTAAATTTAATGTGTCTAGTTGAAGTTGACTAGTGCAACTTAACCAAACAGCATCCTAGTAATTTGATGTAGCTGTCTTTGCATTACTTGTGTCTGATAAGCCATGCTTAGGATGTATGTTATCCAAATGCATGAAGTTTTTAATTCATTTCAAAATCAATTTGTTATATTAATGAATATAATGTATTCCTGAACCAAAGTGGACTGTTCTTTAGTTTTTACAATAAAGTAGTATACCTCCGACTTCACAAGAATAGCATGTTCAAATCCTTCTTTTGCTTGTTAACTGCTCTGAAGTTGTATTTGCACACTGTTTTGATAATCCAAAAAACCCACTGACAAAGGAAATAGCATACCATTCCAAACCTGTATGAACTTGTCTGAATGCTAAGATTAGCTATGGAAGCCCTCTCTCATGTGCCTGTCAGTTAGATCTGTCAGATGAGTGGGGACAAAAGACAGGATCTGCCAACCCCTATTTTCGAAGAGAATATTTGTAGCTCAGGGTTGAACTGTGGAGTCCTTGGTGCTCTCTGAGCCTTGTTGTTTTCTTGCAGATGTTTCATTGCCATTCATTCCATGCATCGTAAGTAAACCAAAAGACCCAGTAGCCCAAGAAGAAAAAACAGGAGTTATCTACAACATACAGTATAAGGACTGCAACAGCCACTATGTAGGACAGACAGGCAGAAGACTAGCAGAACTAGCAGAAAGATTAACACCAAGATTAGAACCAGAGGAGCAATCAAACAACACAATAGACCCTAATCAAGGAACTATTAACTCAGTCAATCAACCAAGCAGCAAACAACAACCCAATCAAGGTACTACCAAGGAGAGTACGACACCCCCACCAACACAGGCAGGACAAGCCAGGGTATATAAACAGAGAGCAAGTCCCACTCCCTTTTCGCGCTGAAGATGTTGCCTAGCCTGGCAATGAAACATCTGCAAGAAAACAACAAGGCTCAGAGAGCACCAAGGACTCCACAATGTTGTTTATCTCTATGTGTCTGTTGATGGCTGCTTTGTCTGAGTGCCAAGCTTCCAGGAATTCTCTAGCGTTTTTGGATTTGGCTTGGTTTAAGATGCTCACAGTTTCCCAGTTGAAAGTATGGTTGAGTCTGTCCATGTGTTGTGAGATTAAGGAGTTTTCATCGTGTCTTCTGACTGCTAGTTGGTGTTCGTGGATGCGCTCTGCTAGTCTTCTGCCCATCTGTCCTACATAGTGGCTGCTACAGTCCTTACACTGTATGTTGTAGATAACTCCTGTTTTTCCTTCTTGGGCTACTGGGTTTTTTGGACTCCACAACCCCCCCTTTTTTTTTTTAATCCGTTCAATTGTGTCCGATTCTCGGAGACTGCCTGGACAAGTCCCTGCAGTTTTCTTGGCAAGGTTTTTCAGAAGTGGTTTGCCATTGCCTCCTTCCTAGGGCTGAGAGACAGTGACTGGCCCAAAGTCACCCAGCTGGCTTTGTGCCTAAGGCGGGACTAGAATTCATGGTCTCCCGGTTTCTAGCCTGATAACCACTATACCAATCTGGCTCTCGCCAACCCCTATAACTATTTCTTAATTTTTCTTAACACTTGGAGGTTTTATTCCACTATTTTCTATATTATATTTTAATGGGCTTAATTGTTATTTTTATTTTTTATTTGTGTCTTATTTTTTAAGTTTATTGTAGGCTATGCTTTTATTTTGTAAATTACTTTGAGAATATTATCTTTCAAGAGGGTATAAAATATTTTAATTATAAATAATAGAGTTGTGATTGGATAGTTATTCATTACGTTTACCTCTTTTCCATGGATTTATCTTTTTCTATCCTTACAATACTTGTGAAAGAGCTAAGATGAGATACTGTTAATGGCCAAAGATATGCCGAGATTCTTTACATTTCTTTAATTCAGATCCAGTGCTGTAACCACTATATCACATTGTTTCTTAGGTTTTCCTTTCTGAGCAGATAATTCTCTTCAACAAAAATATGTTTGCTGTGCTATCTGTGCCTATTTTCAATTCTGAAATCTTATTTTCTATAAAATGACCCAAAATAACAGTATGAAAAGAGGAAAATAATTAAAGTTTAGTTATATTGTATTTTGCTTTATTAGTTCTGGCAAGGACAATAAAGTTAGGTTTAGTTTAAATTCTGCTTTAGAGTATTAGCACAGGAGCAAATTTGAAAAAGCAGTTTTGTATATAGCAGGAAGGAACTAATTTGTGAATGAGGAAATGAAAAATCTTAGCTAACTCATAATTCTACTACAGTATCAGCCTTCATTCTAGTAGTTTGTGGTGGATGTAGTTTCTCTGTTTGGGTCAAATGTCTTGCTTGGAGCTTGTATTTTAGAAATGTCTTCCTACAAACATACTGTTTCAGCAGCCACATTTGAAACACTGAGATCCCCATTCTCAACCTTTGCACCAAAATATTGGCCTTTGTTCTTGATTCAACATCTTTGCAGTACTGGCCTAAAGCTATAAGATGTGGCAATGCACTATGGCAATGGCTCGTACACTATCTCAGATACAGATGCAGAAAGATTTAAATTTAAATTTAAGATTTAAATTTGGTCTGTTGCATAAAATATGATGCTGACATGGGGACCTCTTTCCTTTCATCTTGTGAAGGATTGATTGATTGATTGATTGATTATGTGCCTTCAAGTGGATATCAACTCTTAGGGATACATAGACAGATTTTTTTCCATGACAATCTGTCCCTGACCTGGTCCTTCAGTACTTCCCAATAGTGCACCCATTGCCACTGTAACTGAGTCCATCCACCTTGTTGCTGGTCTTCCTCTTTTCTTTCTTCCGCTTCCTGACCTGTATATAGGTTTTGCATGAGGGCAATGAGATGTTCTGAATTCTCATTCCACAGCTTGACATGATCAACACAATCCAAAGCCTTTCTATAATCAATGAATCATATACTGACTTATTTTTGGTATTCTTTGGCTTTCTCAATTATCCAGCATACATCAGCAATAATGTCTCATGTTCCTCGGCCTTTTCTAAAGCCAGCTTAAATGCCTGGCTTCTCTTTTTCCATGTAGGGCTCTAATCTGTGTTGGATGATCCTAAGCATTATTTTGCCAGCATGTGAAATTAAGGATATTGTACGATAATTTGCACACACTGTTAAGTCTCCTTTTTTGGTATTGGAATGTAGCTTGACCCTTTCCAATTGGTTGACCACTGTGTCGTTCTACAGATTTGCTGGCATAGCTTGGTTAGGACCTTTACTGATTCTTCTTCTATTGCTTGCCACATTTTTGTGGGTATTCCATCAGTTCATGTAGCCTTCTAACTTGCTAATGACCAGAGTGCTGATCTAACTTCGTCTTCTAGTATTAGAGGTTCTTGCAGGTAAGGAATATAATCTAAGCTATCTTGGATGTTGACATCTTTACTGTACAGTACTGTATTTCAGTATACTCCTTCCATCTTTGATCTTCTTTGAATTGGTTATTCTCTATTCATTGGTGTCCGTACCAATTCAAAGTTGGAACCTCCTTCTGAGTTCAGAGATCTTTTGGAAGACTTTCTTTGTTTTTCCATGTCTGTTTCCATCTTCAATGTCTTTACAGATGTTGTTGTAATACTGCTTCTTGTCTTTTGTAACAGCTCTCTGAAACTTTGTTCGGTTCCTTCCTGAGATTTTTTGACTTTCTTGTCTTTGCCTTTTCTTCTCTTCTTGGCAATTTGCACAGTTTGTTCTGATATCTAGTTTGCTTTCTTCTGCTCCTTGGTCTTTGGCATCCTGTTTTCATATTCATCCTTAACAACTTCTTTAAGTTCATTTCACAGTTCCTTTGGTTCTCTATTAATGAGATTCAGGACTTCAAAGAGATTCCTGATGTTCTTCTTGAAAATGGTGGGTATATGCTCAAGATGATATTATGCAAACTGGTTGGCTTTCTTCTTCTTCTTCTTTAGCTTAACTGGAACTTGCACATGAACAGTTAATGATCCGTTCCACAGTCAGCACCTGGCCATGTCCTTGATGCTATAGCTGAGCAACTTCACCTCCTTTTAGTAATAATATAGTCAATTTGATTTCTATGTACTCCATCTGGTGATGTCCATGCATACAGACATTGTTTTGGTTGTTTGATAACAGTGTTAGCTATGAAAAAATAATCGGAGTGGCAGAAATTGAGAAGTCATTCTTCTGCTTCATTTCGGTTTCCTAAGCCATACAATTCAATACATTTGTAATATTTTCAGCTGCCGACTTCGCAGTTTCAAGTTGACTGGAAGAACAAGGCAAATTATTAATACATGTAGTCCTTGCAGAGAGCCAGTTTGGTGTAGTGGTTAAGGCACCGGGCTAGGAACCGGGAGACCATGAGTTCTAGTCCCACCTTAGGCATGAACCCAGCTGGGTGACCTTGGGCCAGTCACTCTCTCTCAGCCCTAGGAAGGAGGCAATGGCAAACCACTTCTGAAAATCTTGCCAAGAAAACTGCAGGGACTTGTCCAGGCAGTCTCTGAGAATCGGACACAATTGAATGGAAATATATATATATTTAAAGTCCTTGTTTAGCGACCACAATTGGGACCAGCAACTCGGTCATTAAGCAAAGTGATTGCTAAGTGAAACTGTGACTGTGCTTATGATCTTTAAAAAAAGGTAAAGGTTCCCCCCGCACATTTGTGCAGTCGTGTCCGACTCTAGGGGCCGGTGCTCATCTCCGTTTGTTAGCCGAAGAGCCAGCGTTGTCCGAAGACGCTTCCACGGTCATGTGGCCGCATGACGCGGAACGCTGTTACCTACCCACCGAAGTGGTACCTATTAATCTACTTGCATTTGCATGCTTTCGAATTGCTAGGTTGGCAAGAGCTGGAGCTAGTGCGGGAGCTCACTCCGCATGCAGGGCTAGGGATTCGAACCTCCGAACTTGCGATCAACAAGCCTGGCGTCTTACCCGCTGAGCCACCACGCCCGCTTATGATCTTACTTGCTTGTAATATTCTTTTTGCAAGTTTTTCTGCTTACAATGATGTTTTTGTGAAGTTAAATATAGGTTTATATTTGCTTTCATGCTTTCCAGTTTTTTTCCCCCATAAAAGAATAATTTCTGCAATGATAGGGATACTTATACTACTTGCAGTTAGAAAATAAGTAATGGTGGTCAGGCTTATAGATTTGGAGTTAATTGCCACAAGTTGATTGTGGGTTTCTGAGAATAACTCACATTAAGA
This sequence comes from Charina bottae, assembly GCA_023362775.1. Lineage (NCBI taxonomy): Eukaryota > Metazoa > Chordata > Lepidosauria > Squamata > Charinaidae > Charina > Charina bottae. Next base: position 105,715,214 of record JALMGJ010000003.1, on the reverse strand, counting down.
TGTGGCTGTGCTATTGTCCTCTTTCATAATTTCATTTTGTTTTAATTTTGTTTTGTTTTGCTTTCCCTCATTGTTTCTGTGTTGTGCAAAGATCAGGACAGGTGTAACATATGAGAAGTAATGTAACCTCTGCTTTTGTTTCTTTTGCTGTTACTGTTGGAATAACAAATGTCAGTCAGTGTAGCAGCAGTAGATGTATGGTCAGATCACTGGCCTTTTTCATCCAGGTTGTTCACTCTGCCTGAAACCACATAGTAAAGTATTGCTGATGCAGGCTCAGTAAAGAACAGAATGTAGAATCACTTTATACAATAGGCTGGGGAACTCTGCTAGACTGCTGCTTTCCTATGCAGATAACTGGATTTTATGCTAATTTTAGATGAGAAGTGCAGTGCAGATTAAACCATTTTATAACAGTCAGAAAACAGAACTATGCATATCTATTCAGAAGTAAATATCATCAAAATTAAAAAGGCTTATTCCAACAGAGTTTGCAAAGGTGTCCAGAGTATTGGAATCCTGTACTTAATGACTTTGGAGTAAGCCCAACAGAAGTCAGTGGCAATTACTTCTGAGTTAATATTCATCAGTTTGTGCTGGAATGTCCTCTACTTAGATTTAAATTGTGGTAGAGTTATTTAAAAAAAACCCATGTCCTTCTAAGAATTGGTAAGAGAACTGATTTATACAACAAAAAATACATTGAGCATATCTGTCAGCAGGAGGGAATGCAGATTATAAATTATTCTGTAATATTGTGGAGGGAGGGGGAGAGAGAAACATATTCTGTCCCCTAAATTACATTCAGGTCTAAACTTAATAGAAGATGTAATTATAATATTAAGAATGCTTGATGATTTGGTTCAGTCCATATTTGGAGATGAACTTACGTGATGTGTATCTTCTGAATTAAATATACAAATCAGAATTCTTCCAGTTCTACATTTCTCTGAATCTGACAATGGCAATTTGAAGGTGAAAAAAGTACATTTTATGATAAAATAGACAGAAAATATTTGTCATAAATTTGTATAAAATTGTATTATATAAAAATATTATAAATGTTGTATAGGTTTCTTTTTAAGATGTAGATTGTGGTATCCGATTGAATGGTTTTCAGAATCAACACATGCTAAATCAATAGATACCAAAAATATTCTACTTAATTTCTAGTTTAAATTATGTTTTTATTATTCTTAATATCTGTAGGATTTGTTTATTATCCTCAAGATTACCATGTACTGATCATATAAAACTGCTTAGTCTTTATCGAGTTGATTTGTTCAGAATGTCTTTAGCTGGAAAATTTTAGTGCACGATCCGAAGGCTGAGCAGTGTTTTGGTTGCAAAGGCAAAAGGGCTTCAGAGCACACCGGGACACTAATTTTGCACCTGTCCACAACTCCATAAAGCAGCCATGCCTTTTCCAGGGATCACCCAGCTGCTCTCCACAGCTGCTGCATGATTGCAGGGAAGAAAAATATCAGGACTTTTCTCTAGTGAAAATGCAGTGTCTCTTGAAGGCAGAAATGCAACTCTGTACTATTTCAGCGCTGATTGGCAGGGGTGCCGCTTCTTTCGGTTCCCCCATCAGCACTTCCGGGTTTTTGCGCGACACACCAGGACACCGCAGGCAACACAGTAGTGTGTTGTGACACATACTTTGGAAAGCTATGGTCTAAGGAGTGACACAGCCTCATGCCCTTGATACATTCTGAAGCACTTTTTTGCCTTTGCATCTGAAGTGCTATATAACTCTATTAATCAGCATTTTAATATGCTCTTTAATGGATTGTGACTACTTTAAATGGTACTTAAAAAAAAGACAGGTGGGAGTAAAAATTAGGCAAAAGCTAAATGCAGTTTGAAGTTCTGTACATAGAATTCATAGGTAACTTCCCATTCAAATCCAGACCTACTTAGCTTCAGCAAGGTTGCTAGATCACGTGCCTTCAGACATGCAAACAAGGAAGCTAAGCTAGATGACAAGCATCTTCAGGCAGCCATTCTCCATTTGTACATTTGCTAAGGAAAAAGACTGGCCTGTAAGGGCGGCCAAAATTGTAGATCTCTGATCACCTGTTTCTAGCTTTGAAAAGGCTGGGAACCATTGCTTTGTTTCAAAAGCCTTGCTCTATTTGTCTGAGAAATAATGGAGGAACATCAAGAACTACAGGGAGTGCTTGGTGACCATCACATTTTATTCTGCTCCGATTCAGTGCTTTAAAAAACCCAGTTTGACTTAAGCTGAATTAGAAATTTCCCTCTTCAACTTGGGGACCAAGACAGAAATATGATTTCTAGAGAGAAATGTAGGGAGCCAGTTTGGTCTAGTGGTTAAGGTGCTGGGCTAGAAACCAGGAGACAGAGAGTTCTAGTCCCGCCTTAGGCATGAAATCCAGCTGGGTGACCTTGGGCCAGTTCCTGTCTCTCAGCCCTAGGAAGGAGCCAATGGCAAACCAGGAGACTGAGTCCCACCTTAGGCATGACCTTGGGCCAGTCACACTCTCTCAGCCCAACTCACCTCACAGGGTTGTTGTGGTGGGGAAAATAAGAGGAGGAAGTAGTATTAGGTATGCTCTCCGCCTTGAGTTATTTATAAAAATAATAAAATTGTGTCACCCATTGACTAGCATTGGAAAACTATTGAAGTCCATCATTCTTTTACTGTTTAACAGAATAGATGGACATTTGCAAGCCCAGATTATTCTTCTTAAGGAACAAATCGTGCCCAGTTTTGAGAAAAGAAATGTACAAATACTGGATCTAGGTTTCTTTAAATTCTGATTTTTTTAATGGAAGCACTTATCATTTTATTTATTTTGGAAGAAATTAAACACATTGGTAAGCATAATTGTTTTTTCTGTGGCAATAAATGCTGTCAAGTTTCAGATAAATAGATGGAGAGGGGTTTTTGTGCAAAGGGAATGTTTATAACTTTGGTGTAGTTAAAAAAAGAGATCAATCATTATTTCCTAACCCTTATTTACTGGGCAATGTCTTTGAAAACTGTAGAGATATATGAAACTCCTTTCACAGGAAATAGTACAGAGTTGCATTTCTGCCTTCAAGAGACACTGCATTTTCACTAGAGAAAAGTCCTGGTATGTTTTGAGATAGGACAGGATTAATTTGGGAATTCTGGAATGGAGTCTAAAGCAGTGGTTCTGAACTGGAGGCCATATCCTAGGAGGGCCACAGGTGAAAAACATGTAACATGGGGGCAACAGCACGTGCCGAGGGGGCACAGAAAATCAAAGTGTATTATACTGTCTTCTTGATGCCAGAAAACGAACCAGTTCTTGTATCATGTCCGTATCCAGTAATGGGACCTGGGCAGGGGGGCCACAGGAGAAAAACAAGGTCAGAAGGGGGCCACAGGTGAAAAAAGTTTAAGAAACACTGACTTAAGTGTGGGCCTTGTCCTGTTCAGGAAGTGAATGCCCTATATACAGATAATAGGTGAGGAACTACTATAATAAAACTGGGAACGTTTATTTAGATCAGCAAACTTTGGCAAAGTAATACTAAAACGATCAGTTTGAATTTTATTGCCAGCTTACATTTGTATTGGTCAGTAGAGCAGAATAATGTTTTAGTTCAGCTTTGGGCAGTGAGCAATTAAATATTAAATGCTTAACTGCCTCTTTAGGCTTTTAATGTTGTAGCAAGGCCTATAACTCAAACAGGCATGACATTACCAAAATGTAAAATAGAGAGTAATTCTCACCTTTTTGTTGAAATAACAATCTTGCAAGGTTATATTCTGTTCCTATTAAACTGTTCCAGTAAAGCATTAATATACACATAAATCTTCTGCAAGTCAACTTCAAGATGGGTATATCCGTTCAGCCCTTGGGCACTCTAATACTGTAGCTTTTTTTTAATGCTGAGGCAGGCCATTTTCTCTTGTTATTTTCAAGGATCTGCCTTCTGATTTAATTTTGGGCTCTTCCGTTTTCATGTGTAGTCATGTTCTTAGCAGACATAGCTTTCTGTTGCTTTTAAAGGATAAGTGGTAGCTTGTGTTCCAGATTTGACAAATGTGGCCAGAAGAGATCTCCCAAATTTTATATCAAGCCTTCCTAGAACTTAATATCTTACAGCCCTGATATTTCCATTACTATGAAGCTGGGCAAAGAATAAGGGCATGCAAAATATTTTGTTTTGAACCATTTTAAATGTGAAATTTTGCAGAACTGCTTTTCAAGTTTAAAACTGCTGTTTTTGAATATGAAATTATCTGTTTCAAACACTTGGAAGTGATCCACACTCAAGACAGCAGTTTTGCACCTAAAATGTGGTGTTTCATGAAATTTTGTGCCAATAACAGTTCAAAATGAAATGTTTTGCACATGCCTAGAAAGAAGACCTTACCTTTATAATCAGGCTGGGACTTTGAGGTACTTGAGAAACCACCACAGTTTATCATTACATTGTGGGTAAGGCTTCTCCCTACTCTTCTGGGGACAGGCAGATTAGCAGTAGGAACATAAGAGGTGCCCTCCTGGATCAGATGCCTGACCTATCTAGTCCAGCAGTCTGTTCATACAGTGGCCACCAGCAGCACAAGGAAGCCTCCTAGTCTCCTTGCAGATGGCTTTCAAGGCAGTCACACTATTCCCATGTCTAATAGCTATTGATCCCTATGACTTTCAGGAACCAATCTTCTCTAGCTACATCTGTGAATTCAATCATTAGATAAGATGTAGGGAACATTTTTTGTCAAGAGCTGTCAAATTCAAATGTATTTAATTACAGGGAATGAAATGCAAGTTAAAACAAACAAACAAACCCAAAAGTAGTGACCAAATACAACAAAGCAGTGTAACACTAATATAAAATCTAAAAAATTATCCAGAGAAAGGAAAAAATTAAATAAGATACAATAAAATGCTCTTAATATATAATTAATATTAATAATTAGTACTAATTAGGATAAAATAGAAATGGAATAAAATAAAAAAACATAATAAAATGAAAGAGAAAAGAAAGACTTCATAATGTCACCACTCCAAGATTGGGACATTTTATGCCTTCTTACGGAAATCACTACAGATAGATACTGAGCAACTCTCTTGGTGATTATAGGCTTCTGATCTGCAAGTAGGAAACTAACCACCTCTCACTCAAATCAGATTCATCTTTTGTTAGCGGGAGGTTAAAGCTATGTCTGCATGTAAATTGGCATAGAAAGAGCAGCAGAGAAATGTGTGTGATAGGGTCCCAGGTTCATTCTGACCACAAGGACAGCATCTCTCAGTAAATCGGGTCCTACTGTACCTGCCATCTAGTACTGCTGAGGGTAAGGCATTGATGTGAGCCACAGAAAAGGCTCTACAGTGTGCTGAGAAAACAAGGTTGAATATGTAGTTTGTGGGTATAGAAGGTTTCCAGATTGGAACCTGCTACTGAAAGTTGGCTATAGCACCCAAATCCGTCTACCATGAGATTCTTCAATGGATTCCGGCTTTAGCACCGTCTAAACCAGTGTTTCTCAACCTTGGCAACTTTAAGGTGTGTGGACTTCAACTCCCAGAATTCCCCAGCCAGCATGACACAGGTCTCAGTGATACAGGTCAATGACACAGGTCAGCCTCAATGACAAAGGTCAGCTGAGATTTTTCCTTTCCACAATGATAAGAGAAGGAGAATTAACAAAACTAGTGAGCCACTGGAAAACAGGAGTTAAGCCAGAGAGAGAGTTGGCAAATGTGGACTCTTGCCTCCAGTGGAATCACACCAGTTTCCATGCAACTTAAAGCACTTGAAACACAGCATGGGATGAGGAACAGCAGTTACAAAACAACTAGATTGAACAGTGTCTAAGAGTTTTGAATCATCATTCGGTATCTGACCGAACACAATCTAGAGCCGCAGTTAAGGCCTACCTTGTGGCGGTAAGAGCGGTGAAACGTGAATATTTCTCCGCTCTTATTGCGTCCGCAGAATGCCGCCCGGCGGCCCTTTTTAAAATTACAAGATCTCTTTTGGGTCGGGAGCAGGGGGAGACCCATTTACAGGGCCGATCGGAAGAGTTTTCTGAGCATCTACAGGACAAAATTGCTCAGATTCATTCCAAGTTGGACTCCAAGCGTGAGACAGGATCTGCGGAGATGCCAGGGGCTCGTACTTACCATGTTATCTGGGAACAGTTTGATCCTGTTGCGCCTGATGAAGTAGACAGGATCCTCCGGACTGTGAACGCCACCACATGCCAGCTTGACCCATGTCCCTCCTGGCTGGTGAAATCAGCCAGTGAGGTGACATGTGGTTGGGTCCAGGCGATGATTAATTTGTCCTTGAGTGAGGGAGTGTTCCCGGCGGCCTTCAAGGAGGCGCTGGTGCACCCCCTCCTCAAGAAGCCGTCCCTGGACCCTACTATTCTGGGCAATTTTCGCCCAGTCTCCCACCTTCCCTTTTTGGGAAAGGTGGTTGAGAAGGTGGTGGCGTGGCAACTCCAGAGGATTCTGGAGGAAACGGATTATCTAGACCCCTTCCAGTCAGGTTTCAGGCCGGGATATGGGACGGAGACCGCATTGGTCGCGCTTATGGATGATCTCTGGCGAGAGCGAGATAGAGGGAGTGCGTCCATCCTGGCTCTCTTAGATCTCTCAGCGGCTTTCGATACCGTCGACCATGGTATACTTTTGGGACGGCTCAGGGAGTTGGGGGTGGGCGGCGTAGTTTTGCGCTGGTTCGCCTCCTTCCTCCGGGGCCGTTCCCAGTCGGTGTTGATAGGGGAGGATAGAGCTGACCCGCGACCCCTGACTTGTGGGGTGCCGCAGGGGTCGGTTCTCCTCTCCTATTCAACATCTACATGAAGCCGCTGGGCGAGATCATCCGTCACCACGGGATGAGGTATCACCAATATGCTGATGATACCCAGTTATACATCTCCATCCCGGGTGAAGTAGGTGATCCGGTCGATGCCTTATCTCAGTGTCTGGAGGCTGTGGGGGTCTGGATGGGGAACAACAGGCTTCAACTGAACCCTGGTAAGACGGAGTGGCTGTGGATTGATGGCCCCCCTAAATCCGGGAAGTTGTCATCCTTGGTTCTGGGTGGGGTTGCACTACCTCACACGGATCCAGTGCGGAACCTGGGGGTCCTCCTGGACTCGCAACTCCTGCTCGAAGAGCACGTGGCAGTCGTGGCCAGGAGGGCCTTTGCACAACTGCGAGTTGTGCGCCAGTTACGCCCTTTCCTGGATCGGGAGGCCCTCCGAACAGTCACTCACGCCCTTGTCATCTCCTGTATAGACTACTGTAATGCGCTCTACATGGGGCTACCCTTGAAGAGTATCCGGAAGCTTCAGCTGGTACAGAATGCGGCGGCGTGAGCAGTTATGGGTGCCAGGAGATCGGCACATGTAACACCTCTGCTTCGCGAGCTGCATTGGTTGCCAGTTTGCTTCCGGGTCCAATTCAAGGTGTTGGTGATTACCTTTAAAGCCCCTATATGGCATAGGGCCAGGATATCTGAGGGACCGTCTCGTCCCGATAACGTCGGCCCGCCCCACCCGTGCATGCAGGGAGGGCATGCTCCGGACCCCCTCAACAAGAGAATTCTATCTAGCGGGGTCCAGGAGGCGTGCCTTCTCTGCGATAGCGCCCGCCTTATGGAACATCTTGCCCCCGGAGGTGAGATTGGCCCCCTCACTCCTGGCCTTCTGGAAGGCCCTCAAGACCTGGCTTTGCCACCGGGCCTGGGATGACAGAGGTGGCAGTGCCTCCTGGGGTTGGCTGGCCCCGTAGTAATACAACTGATACTATCAGACAGGTTAGCTATACATGGAGGTAAAACTGAGTTAATGAATTTGGTCTATCATCTTGTGATTACTCTCTTTTCATTGCAAAGGAGGGCAAATTACACATTAGAATTAAAATTAATTAATTCCATCTAGCGGGGTCCAGGAGGCGTGCCTTCTCTGCGACAGCCCCCGCCTTATGGAACATCTTGCCCCCGGAGGTGAGACTCGCCCCTTCACTTCTGGCCTTTCGGAAGGCCCTTAAGACCTGGCTCTGCCACCAGGCCTGGGACAGTGCCTCCTGGGGTTGGCTGGCCCCGTAGCAATATGATCTAGGCTACGATTCCCTACCCATCTTGGATTTTATCTATTTATATTGGTTGTATTTTTTAGATACTTCTAATTGTATAGTTTTTAAATTTTTAATTATTGTAACCTGCCCAGAGTCCCTTGTGTGGGAGATGGGCGGGAAATAAATTGAAATAAATAAATAAATATGTGCATACCTGTGTATCATACAGCGTTTGGAATATCATTTTAGCTTTAAATAGCTTCATGGCAGCAGATATGCATCTGCTGTCTTTGGAATGAAAAAAAAATTACCTTGGCAATGTTGTTAGCTCTGGCAGAAATGGTTCTAATTTGTTCCTCCCAAGCTCCAAGGTGTTTAAAAGCTGCAAATTATTCAAGAGAGGTGTTCCTGGGGATAATTTGTGGAGCTATAATTTAGCAAGTAAGGCAGTACCTTTTCTCACTCATTCTGCTATCCCTACATTATTCTTTTTTTCCTCTTTCTCTCTGTCCAGTGAACTATTAAAGGACAGGTGAATTCTGAAACAGTCACTTTCAGGGAGATTTTGAAAGGGCTGCTTATATTTAGGTTAAGGACCATAGATAATTCATACTACATAAACTAGAATAAAGTTGGAGGGGCTGTCGCTCAGTAGTAGAGCACTTGCTTTGCATGCAAAAGGTTCATCTTCTTTCTACGGCATTTCAGGTAGGCAAAGAGTAGAATCTTCCTTGACACCTTGCATACCATTTCCAGGTATTGCAGATAGCAGTAAGCTAGATGAAACAATAGTATAAGATAGGTTCCTGTTGCTAAATCACTGCCAGTTTAATGTGCTTCAGCATCCTGGATGTCTTTATTGTGAAGATCCTGAGTTCTGGGAAATAATAAACCACCCAGGTGTTGTTAGGGGAGAGAGCAGTAAGTGCACACTTGGAAGCCTTCAAGATTGTACTGTAGCAGTTTGTGTTGCTTCTGATACCCTTAAAATCACTTAAGAGAGAAAGTCCAATGAATTGGAATTTTCATTTTAATCCTTTTTCAACTCTGATGCTGCTTCTGAAGTCTAAAAATCCTCTCATGGCTTGCCACATAATTTGTACTGCTTCACATAGCATTGCTACAAATACTATTCAGTGGATTCATAGAATGAAATGCTAATATTTAATTTTTTAAGTGATCTCTTAGACTTAGGCACAAGTATTAATGGTATCTGGGACACTTGTTCATGTATTCCCCAAATTTCCTGAATTTTGAATCTTAACTTTTATAATTTTTCATTATGGCTGTTATGGTTATGGCCAAATTTTTAGATGCTGGTAGAGAAAAACTCTGTAAAGAAGTAAACTTATCATAATTCAGACTTCCTTAATCTGGGTACCCTTCAGATGTATAGATCAACTTCCAGAATTCCCCAGATTCCATGGTCATTGCTGAGGATACTGGGAGTTGAAGTTCACACATCTGGAGGTATGTAAATCCAGGATTTTAAAGTTTGTATCTTGGAAAGCTTTCTAGAAATTCCCCAAATCTATCCATTCATCATCTTACAAATCTGTAGTCTTATTGATTACAGTGTGATTTCTCATTAAATATTTGTATTTGTAAAATCCAGCTCTTTTCCTTTTAATTTATACATTCTTCAATAACAGAAGCAATGTGCGGAAGTGGAAGAAGACAATAGAATAGGAAGGACAAGAGACCTCTTCCAGAAAATTAGAAACATCGGAGGTAAATTCCAGGCAAAAATGGGTATGCTCAAAAACAAAGATGGTAAGGACCTAACAGAAGCAGAAGAGATCAAGAAAAGGTGGCAAGAATATACGGAAGATCTGTATAGGAAGGATAATAATATTGGAGATAGCTTTGACGGTGTGGTCAGTGAGTTAGAGCCAGACATCCTGAAGAGTGAGGTTGAATGGGCCTTAAGAAGCATTGCTAATAACAAGGCAGCAGGAGACGACGGTATCCCAGCTGAACTGTTTAAAATCTTGCAAGATGATGCTGTCAAGGTGATGCATGCCATATGCCAGCAAATTTGGAAAACACAAGAATGGCCATCAGATTGGAAAAAATCAACTTATATCCCCGTACCAAAAAAGGGAAGCACTAAAGAATGTTCAAACTATCGAACAGTGGCACTTATTTCACATGCCAGTAAGGTAATGCTCAAGATCTTGCAAGGTAGACTCCAGCAATTCATGGAGCGAGAATTGCCAGATGTACAAGCTGGGTTTAGAAAAGGCAGAGGAACTAGAGACCAAATTGCCAATATCCGCTGGATAATGGAGAAAGCCAGGGAGTTTCAGAAAAACATTTATTTTTGTTTTATTGACTATTCTAAAGCCTTTGACTGTGTGGATCATAACAAATTGTGGCAAGTTCTTGGTGGTATGGGGATACCAAGTCATCTTGTCTGCCTCCTGAGGAATCTGTATAGCGACAAAGTAGCTTGGGAGGAAAGCTATGGCAAACCTAGACAGCATATTAAAAAGCAGAGACATCACCTTACCGACAAAGATCCGTATAGTTAAAGCTATGGTTTTTCCAGTAGTATGGCTGTGAGAGTTGGACCATAAGGAAGGCTGAGCGCCGAAGAATTGATGCTTTCGAACTGTGGTGCTGGAGAAGACTCTTGAGAGTCCCTTGGACTGCAAGGAGGTCAAACCAGTCAATCCTAAAGGAAATCAACCCTGACTGCTCATTGGAAGGACAGATTCTGAAGCTGAAGCTCAAATACTTTGGCCACCTAATGCGAAGAGAGGACTCCCTGGAAAAGACCCTGATGCTGGGAAAGACTGAAGGCAAAAGGAGAAGGGGACGGCAGAGGATGAGATGGTTAGATAGCATCACCGATGTAATGAACATGAATTTGAGTAAACTCCGAGAGACAGTGGAGGACAGGAAGGCCTGGCGTGCTATGGTCCGTGAGGTCACGAAGAGTCGGACACGACTAAACGACTGAACAACAAAAAGCAACGGTAAGAACAGAGCACAGAACAACGGACTGGTTTAAGATTGGGAAAGGAGTACGGCAGGGCTGTATACTCTCACCCTACCTATTCAACCTGTACGCAGAACACATCATGCGACGTGCTGGGCTTGAGGAATCCAAGGCTGGAGTTAAAATCGCTGGAAGAAACATTAACAATCTTAGATATGCATATAATACCACTTTGATGGCTGAAAGCGAGGAGGAGTTGAGCCTTATGACTAAGGTGAAAGAAGAAAGTGCAAAAGCTGGGTTGCAGTTAAACCTCAAAAAAACCAAGATTATGGCAACCAGCTTGATTGATAACTGGCAAATAGAGAGAGAAAAAGTGGAGGCAGTGACAGACTTTGTATTTCTAGGCGCAAAGATTACTGCAGATGCTGACTGCAGCCAGGAAATCAGAAGACGTCTACTTCTTGGGAGGAGAGCAATGGCAAATCTTGATAAAATAGTTAAGAGCAGAGACATCACACTGACAACAAAGGTCCGCATAGTTAAAGCAATGGTATTCCCTGTAGTAACCTATGGCTGTGAGAGCTGGACCATAAGGAAGGCTGAGTGAAGGAAGATAGATGCTTTTGAACTGTGGTGTTGGAGGAGAATTCTGAGAGTGCCTTGGACTGCAAGAAGATCAAACCAGTCCATACTCCAGGAAATCAAGCCAGACTGCTCACTTGAGGGAATGATATTAAAGGCAAAACTGGAGTACTTTGGCCACATAATGAGAAGACAGGATACCCTGGAGAAGAAGCTGATGCTAGGGAAAGTGGAAGGCAAAAGGAAGAGGGGCCGACCAAGGGCAAGATGGATGGATGATATTCTGGAGGTGACGGACTCAACCATGGGGGAGCTGGGGATGGTGACGGCCGACAGGAAGCTCTGGCGTGGGCTGGTCCATGAAGTCACGAAGAGTCGGAAGCAACTGAAGGAATAAACAACAAACATTGTTTACAGAACCATTGACCTATTTATTTCTTGTCTGGAAGTAAAATTAGTTTGAGTTTGCTTACATTGTTAACAAATCTTAAAACAAATGCAAAAAAGTGTAGTTCAACTGACATTAATACCAAAGATGAAAATATCTGAAAAATTTCCCAAATTAATATCAATAATTAAGATTTAAACTAACCATAATTTTAAATCTTCAAATACAAACACTAAAAGAGCAACACAACAAGCTAACATAAATTGTTCTAATGTTATTAAAATGGGTAGTTATAAGCTAAACAATTTCCAGTCAAAATGTGATTTGAAGTAAAATTGCAGCAATATTCCCATTTGGTTTTATTGACATTTATTAGATTTATCTACCACTTTCCTTTGATATTGGTAATGGCATAAGAGGGGAAGAATAATTTTCTTCTCCCTTTCACGTTGTATGAGCAAATGAGGTCTTTTGAACTTGCCCTTTTATTATTCTGGAAGGCAACTAAATTTAGTTATGTGTGTTTTCTCCTATATTAATATAATGGACCCAATATCATTCCTTAAAGTAATGGATAGTGTGCTGTTTTTTTTCCAGGTTAATGCCTGCTTTACTGCAATAGCAGTGTCAGTGGAAGTATCTTCTGAAAATGCTCAGAAGACATGATAGAGACCATCAAAATGGCTGTGCCAAGTCTCTGAAAAGTTATAGTGCCTCAATACTTTCATCACTTCATAATCCCCCCCCCAATATTTCACCCAGCTCTAGTAGTTTACAACATCTGGAGGGCCATAGGTTCCACATCTTTGCTTTACTGATCTTTTTTGATGCTTGTGCATCCCTCAGGAACCATTCAGTAATGAGTAATGCTCATACAGGGATGGCTTACAATACAATTATCATAAAATTATATCAATTTTTTTAAAAAGCAATAAAATTTAATGCAATGTAAATTAAAATAACAAATAGAAGTAACAAGAAGAAGCTACTTACTGAGGACAAGTTAAATAGAATCTGAGGTCTGCTTAGAAGAGCCTAGTTTTTTAGCCCAAATTGCTGCAATAAGATTTCAGTCTCTTTGAGAGATATATTAGGCCAGTTCAAATGTTTAAGGTTTTTAAAAAATTAAAATGTACTTTGAAAGATGTCATTCAAGTTAAAGATCTGTTTTAGGTAATTCCAGTATCAGGCCTTAATTGTCAGTTTTAATGCAGGATTTTACTTTGAAGAATGCGTAATTTGTTAGGGATTTAAGTGCAGAGAAATGAAACTTGCTGGAGTGGAAGGTAGAAGAGTTAGAATTGGTAATTGAATAGAGTCAAAGGTGGGATAGAAGATTTATAAATGAGGAGAATGTGAAATTGGAGAGGGGGTTGTGTGAAGTTTTCGATGGATAATGCTGGTATCGACTTCTATGACAGACCTGCCAGAAAGTTCGTGCAAATGAATCTTACCCTTGGACAGCATATGTGCAGTGGTGGGGGTGAGCTGTGTGGATGGTGCCACTGCCATGGATGGTCACTAGAGAACAAAAAGCATCCTGGCCACTATTGACATCAGTGTTGCAATATGGAAAGCAGCAGCTGAGCCAGGATTCTGGAATATAGGAGTTTGCTTCTGGTCCTTCGGCAACTGTCACGGTTAGTGAGGAAAACAACAGCAGAGTCAAAGAGTTAAAAGTGATTTGTGTAGATCCCAAGCAACTAGTGTCAAGGCTTTCTGGTCAAATCCCAATTGCTAGTCATTACCTTTAAAGCCCAGTACTGCACAGCATTGGGATATGACAAGCAGTGCCTTGCCAGGATTGAATCTGCACTTCTGTCATCGAAAGAGGGCATGTTGAAAGTCCCCATCCCACCCCGTCATGAGGTTCATGGGCATGGGCTACACAACAGAACTTCCTTCAAACAGCCTCTGCTTTATGGAACTTCCTGCTCCTGGAGGTACGTGCAGTCTCTACCGTGCTAACTATTCCATAAGCAAGTCAAGTCTGTATTGTTTCAGCAAACCTTTGGCCCCTAATGGTCCTGATTGGATGTGTTTATCTTCTAGATGTGATTGTTCAGATTTATGATCATGTATTTTTATTTTATGTATTTCTGTACACCACTGGAATTGGGATGGATTATAAGCATTGTAGTTAGAGAGATAGGGACATATCACCATATGCTAAATACTAGCTGCAGTTCCCAAGGACTCTTCCAGCTTAACCTCTTCGATCGTAGCTTATAGTTGTTGATGCTGGAGTTACCAAGGAACAAAATAATGTTTATTAAGTTCTTGTTTTTCTAGAAAGGGGAGCAGCTGGTATTTCAGGTGTAATTGGAGACAAATACTACGTATAGGAATAGATTTAGTGTTTATGGCTTTATGGCTGACATGCTTAATTTTGTTTATGCCTGTGAATGAAAAGTGCTTTAGAAAAAAAAAAATTAGACAAGTTCAATTAAAGCCCCCAACCTATGTATATAAATTCTTCCTTGAGTCGAGCTCAACTCCTGGGGATCATATGGACATATCCATGTACTTTTCTTAGCAGTAATGTAGAATGGTTATTACTTGTTACGTTTTAACTGAATGAGGAATCCAGCACGCTTATGAGAAAAACAATCTTACTGTTGTGTTTTTTTTCTTTTCCATTAGACTTATGAAGTAAACAGGTTAAATACTTGTTAGATATGCTTTCTAAGACAAAGTTGGTGGACAGGTTTTAAGGACCATATCTAGTATTGTCTATAACAGCGTTTCCCATTCTGGTGCCTTTCAAATCTGGTGCCACAACTTCCCAATCCTAGCCGGCCCTTGTTGTACAACACATCTGGAAAGCAGATTGTGGAACTTAGTGAAGTGTTGCTCCATTCTGTGTAGCAGTGTAATGAGCAAAACAACGAAGTAACCTACAGTATTGGAAGAAGCTGGTATAGTTTATTGACATTTGCAGAAACTTTTAAATAGACTTTTTTCTTTTTCCCATTCTTGGTTGCCACAGGCTTAATCTGTGAATGGATAGCATCCTCTGAATTTGGTTCTCTTTATCTCCTCACTGCAAGTGGCTTTTTGTTGTTGTTCAGTCGTTCAGTCGTGTCCGACTCTTCGTGACCTCATGGACCATAGCACGCCAGGCCTTCCTGTCCTCCACTGTCTCTCGGAGTTTACTCAAATTCATGTTCATTACATCGGTGATGCTATCTAACCATCTCATCCTCTGCCGTCCCCTTCTCCTTTTGCCCTCAGTCTTTCCCAGCATCAGGGTCTTTTCCAGTGAGTCCTCTCTTCTCATTAGGTGGCCAAAGTATTTGAGCTTCAGCTTCAGCATCTGTCCTTCCAATGAGCAGTCAGGGTTGATTTCCTTTAGGATTGACTGGTTTGACCTCCTTGCAGTCCAAGGGACTCTCAAGAGTCTTCTCCAGCACCACAGCTCGAAAGCATCAATTCTTCGGCGCTCAGCCTTCCTTATGGTCCAACTCTCACAGCCATACATTGCTACTGGAAAAACCATAGCTTTAACTATACGGACCTTTGTCGGCAAGGTGATGTCTCTGCTTTTTAATATGCTGTCTAGGTTTGCCATAGCTTTCCTTCCAAGGAGCAAGCGTCTTTTAATTTCATGGCTGCAGTCACCGTCTGCGGTGATCTTGGAGCCCAAGAAAATAAAATCTGTCACTGCTTCCATTTCTTCCCCTTCTATTTGCCAGGAAGTGATGGGACCAGATGCCATGATCTGGGTTTTTTTAATGTTGAGTTTCAAGCCAGCTTTTGCACTCTCCTCTTTCACCCTCATCAAGAGGCTCTTTAGTTCCTCTTCACTTTCTGCCATTAGGGTGGTATCGTCTGCATATCTGAGGTTGTTGATATTTTTCCCGGCAATCTTAACTCCGGCTTGTGATTCATCCAGCCCGGCATTTCTCATGATGTACTCTGCATATAAGTTAAATAAGCAGGGTGATAATATACAGCCTTGTCGTACTCCTTTCCCAATTTTGAACCAGTCGGTTGTTCCATGTCCGGTTCTAACTGTTGCTTCTTGACCCACATACAGGTTTCTCAGGAGACAGGTAAGGTGGTCTGGTACTCCCATCTCTTTAAGAATTTGCCACAGTTTGTTGTGATCCACACAATCAAAGGCTTTAGCGTAGTCAATGAAGCAGAAGTAGATGTTTTTCTGGAACTCTCTTGCTTTTTCCATGATCCAGCGAATGTTGGCAATCTGATCTCTAGTTCCTCTGCCTCTTCGAAACCCAGCTTGCACTTCTGGTAGTTCTCGGTTCACATGCTGCTGAAGCCTAGCTTGTAGGATTTTGAGCATAACCTTGCTGGCATGTGAAATGAGCACAATTGTACGGTAGTTTGAACATTCTTTGGCATTGCCTTTCTTTGGAATTGGAACGTAAACTGACCTTTTCCAATCCTGTGGCCACTGTTGAGTTTTCCAAATTAGTTGGCATATTGAGTGCAGCACTTTAACAGCATCATCTTTTAGGATTTTAAATAGCTCAGCTGGGATACTGTCTTCTCCGCTAGCTTTGTTGTTAGTAATGCTTCCTAAGGCCCACTTGACTTCACTCTCTAGGATGTCCGGCTCAAGGTCAGTGACCACACCATCGTATTGATCAGGGATATTAAGATCTTTCTTGTATAGTTCTTCTGTGTATTCTTGCCACCTCTTCTTAATCTCTTCTGCTTCTGTTAGGTCCCTGCCTTTTTTGTCCTTTATCATGCCCATCTTTGCACAAAACGTTCCCTTGATATCTCCGATTTTCTTGAAGAGATCTCTAGTCTTCCCCATTCTATTGTTTTCCTCGATTTCTTTGCATTGTTCATTTAAGAAGGCCTTCTTATCTCTCCTTGCTATTCTCTGGAATTCTGCATTCAGTTGTTTATATCTTTCCCTTTCTCCCTTGCCTTTTGCTTCCCTTCTTTCCTCAGCTATTTGTAAAGCCTCATCAGTCAGCCACTTTGCTTTCTTGCATTTCTTTTTCTTTGGGATGGTTTTAGTTGCTGCCTCCTGTACAATGTTACGAACCTCCATCCATAGTTCTTCAGGCACTCTGTCTACCAGATCTAATCCTTTAAATCTATTCCTCACTTCCACTGTATATTCATAAGGGATATGATTTAGGTCATACCTGATTGGTCTAGTGGTTTTCTCTACATTCTTCAATTTAAGCCTAAATTTTGCAATAAGAAGCTCATGATCTGAGCCACAGTCAGCTCCAGGTCTTGTTTTTGCTGATTGTATAGAGCTTCTCCATCTTTGGCTGCAAAGTATATAATCAATCTGATTTCGGTATTGACCATCTGGTGATGTCCATGTGTATAGTCGTCTCTTGTGTTGTTGGAAAAGAGTGTTTGCTATGACCAGCGTGTTCTCTTGACAAAACTCTATTAGCCTTTGCCCTGCTTCATTTTGTACTCCGAGGCCGAACTTGCCTGTTATTCCGGTTATTTTTTGACTTCCTACCTTAGCATTCCAGTCCCCTATGATGAAAAGGACATCTTTTTTTGGTGTTAGTTCTAGAAGGTGTTGTAGGTCTTCATAGAACCGGTCAACTTCAGCTTCTTTGGCATCAGTGGTTGGGGCATAGACTTGGATCACTGTGATGTTGAATGGTTTGCCTTGGATTCGAACTGAAAGCATTCTGTCATTTTTGAGGTTGTACCCCAGTACTGCCTTTCCCACTCATTTACTGACTATGAGAGCTACTCCATTTCTTCTAAGGGATTCTTGCCCACAGTAGTATATATAATGGTCTCCTGAATTAAATTCGCCCATTCCTGTCCATTTTAGTTCGCTGATTCCCAATATGTCGATGTTCAATCTTGTCATCTCATGTTTGACCACATCCAGCTTACCTTGATTCATAGTTCTTACATTCCAGGTTCCTATGCAATATTGTTCTTTACAGCATCGGACTTTCCTTCCACTTCCAGACACATCCACAACTGAGCGTCCTTTCGGCTTTGGCCCAGCCGTTTCACACTTTCTGGATCTACTCGGAATTGCCCTCCGCTCTTCCCCAGTAGCATTTTGGACACCTTCCGACCTGAGGGGCTCATCTTCCGGCGTCATATCTTTTAGCCTTTTGATACTGTCCATGGGTTTTCTTGGCAAGGATACTGGAGTGGTTTGCCATTTCCTCCTCCAGTGGACCACATTTTGTCAGAACTCTCCATCATGACCTGTTCTTCTTGACCTGACTTCATTGAGTTACGCAAGCCCCTTCGCCACGACAAGGCAGTGATCCATGAAGGGGGGTGGCTTTTTAACTTTTTGTTATAATAAGAAAATGGTCATGCTATAGTTTGTTTGCAGTTTTAACTCAAGAGATATTTGTTCTGTTTTATAAGACCCTGCAGTGACATAATAGTTTCTCTGCAGCATGGCATGGTTAATTTGCCATGTAAAATGAGTTGTAGATGAAGTCACTGTTGTCCAAATTCTTCTTTATACTTTCCTAAGGTCTTGTAACTTCTCTGTAAAGTAAATGGATATCTTCCATAGAAAATAGTCTTGGATGCAAATTGTTAACAAACTAATTATAAATATAATTACTTTTGTTAATTATTTGTTAAAATGTGTTTTGATGCTTAAACTAATAGCTTCCTTTAGCTGCAGCACTTTTTTTTATCTACTTATATACATGGAAGTGAGTCCTTTTGATTTAGTGGGACTTAACGTGGATATATAGAATTATATTGTTAATTATTAAAATTAGCACATTTATCAAAAGCCTTGATCCAGATATTCAATATTATTTTGCCAGCAGCCATTCTAATCTCAAAAGTTCATTCTGATTTATTTCCAGGAGTAAAAGTTCCTCGTAATTTTCGACTGCTGGAAGAGCTAGAGGAAGGCCAGAAAGGAGTAGGAGATGGAACAGTTAGCTGGGGTCTTGAAGATGATGAAGATATGACACTTACAAGATGGACAGGCATGATTATTGGGCCCCCAAGGGTAAGCATCAGTTTAAATATAAAACTATTGCTTTGTTTTAAAAAATCTGATTTCTGCTATTATAACAGGGTACATTAATTTTTTTGTGATTGATTTTGTAATATACAGTAGTTCATAGTGTGAGATTGTTGTATAATGATAAATACAATGTTTAACTTCTCTCCTTTGCCTTCTTAAATGATATGGAAATCCCATTTCAGTTTCTGTGTTTTTAGAGTATAACAGTAAATTGATTGTTGTTCAACTGATCATTTGACTTATTAGGAAATTTAACCAATTTCTTTTTTGCACATAATAATGTATCAAAATCTACTAAGGCAAAACTCAATGGGGAAAGTTCAGCTTTACAGTAATAGAGGAGAGGGTGGCATATGAACTTCCTTTTGGATGCCATATGCTGTCCATAAATTGTACATTTCTTCCATAAATGGGACTTTGAACCAAATTTACTTTAAATGAATCTGTACATCTTGTTCTGAGGACCCATGTCTGAACAAAGATTGCTTTAAGGAATCCATGTAGGACTCTTCAGATGAAAGATGGAAAGCTGCAAAAATAAAAGTTGGTATGTGAACAGGCTCAAGGAAAGTTAGACACTAAATCACACAATTATTCTGCAGTGTAGATATTCTATGCTACTTTGAAATCTGAAGGAGTGAAGATAGTGCACCTACCTCATAATTAAATTTGGCAATTTAAAACTATGAGGTTTATGTTTGTTTATAGCACCCCCATCTGACCATGAAGGAATACAGAGCATGATAACTAACAGATATAAATAATGTCAGGAATAACTTACATTGTTGCTTAAATATATTTAAATATTTTGTTTTGTGTAATTGTTGTACTGTTGTTACTTTTCTTATATAGTTATATTATAACAAAGCATTCTGCTACATAGAAACAAGTTTTGTGATAAAAATGCAGATGAACTATTTGGTTTAGCTTCAGTTTCTGAAGGTGAATTTTTTATGTCAAGAACATGGATGTGGGGAAATCTGACACCTGCCACCCCATTGATCATCACCAGGGTTGGTCTGGCTTATTAGGGGGGTGTCCTCTGGGCTCCATGTGTGTCCCTTCCAAAACTGCCTCTCCATGAAAGGAACGACTATCCCAGATAGAAGGAGTATACCGTTCTTCAGCCAGGGCATACAATAGCCGTGCTGCTCTGCTAGAAGGCCCATTTGTAGAATGTCAAGAGCAGGACATTTGGATGGACAGACTTATGACTTGATATATTTATTGGAGAATCAGGATGTGTGAAATCTAATTAGGAAGCATAGAACCAAAGATATAAACTTTTGATCTAACAATCCAGTAAAATAATGTTAGTTTTAATTGGAAAGCCCCAGGATGTAAGCCCAGCCAATGAGCATCCAAGGAAGTGGCAACCGATGAAATTTTAGGATAACATCACAAGTATAGCAGCCAATCAGAACATGAGATGTCATATCTATGGTACTAAGAGGTACTGGTGCTTATAAAAATACTAGGCTATGCTGCCAGATTTCTTCTAACCCTAGATCTTTAGCAGGTCTTTCAAGATGGAGAGACAGGGCATTTTTGTTTTTGAATTTCCTTAGTTGAAGCAGAAAAAAAGGATAATCCTCTTCAGAACTTTTCTTAACTTTCCTAACTTTTCTCTGCAATCTTGGCATTTTCATCTGAAGCTGAAAACCATCTAAGCATTTTGAACTTTCCACTGGAATGCATGGACATGTCATAAAAATAATACAAGTTGAACTCATCTTGAAGGAAAGTTTATAATTTGGAATGGTAGATTCAAGTATTTCCCTATATGCTGAATTAATTATTTAGATCCTTAAGCATGCTTGCTTTAGGAAATTTTGGAAGTTAACATAGTTCCACCTGATCTGAATTAATTTGCTTTTTTGCCACTGATTATGTCTTAATTTCTAATTTACCACTTATTATATTTTTAGACAATTATATTGATTTTATCAATAATTCTATTGCATGAACCTTATTCTTATATTATAAAATGTATGGATCATTTTGCTTATTTTTCCAATAAATTTTAAATAGATTTTCTTTTGTGGTACAGTCTGGATTTGTTAGTCACCATCAGCTTCCCAGAGCAGCATGGCATAATGAGGATAAAAGAATCCAGCTGTCAATCATGACCAACTGATTTAAATGAGTCCACTCTGGAATCAACTTCCTGTCATGTTCTTAAAATATATATTTCTGTTGTGTCTAGTTAAATTTCTCTATGTTAGGGGCTAGTGCTCATCTGTATATGTGGTTACTAGTTTTGAGAAAGCATTAAAGTATTCTTTTTATCAAAATAAGTTTCAAGCCAAATTATATCCTAAATACTGTCATAACTGCACTTGTGATACATCCATTTATAAGTCAGAATGTTCTTGGGAGAAAAATGAGGGCATATTTATAACAAATGGAATTTGCAAGTCAATAATTTACACTGAGGATCTTAGAATGCATCTGATGGAAGATATTTTGTAGATATCTTGGCTTTTGTAATTTTTGGAGAAGCTCAGCTCAGTATAAATGCAGTTATTTAATTGGATTGTGCCCCCCACTCCTCAAAGGTAAGCACAAGGGACTTTGCTTGTGCAGGGAGGGTAATTGATACAGCTTTCCATCATCTGCCTGAAGTTCTCCACACCCTCCAAAATCAGATTTTGAATGGATGATGGAAATTGCAGAGATGGCTAGATTAATCAGAGAAAAGACAATAGCTACATTTATGGCTGACTGGAAACCCCTTGTAGACTTTTTGCATGAAACAGAAAAAAATGCACGTATGACTTGTGGTTTTGATGATTAGAAAAAAAATGGATGATAGAAAAAAGTGAGCTTTTTTGTAATCATAGAGTAAGAGATAATTTTGTAATCATACTTATATTTGTTGCAGAGAAAATCGGAAGCTTCTTCTTTATATTTCTTTTTATTCTTCTTTCTATTTTGAATTAGTCTGTGTTAGTTTTTTATGTTCTCTTTAAAACTTTTAATAAATAGTATTTAAAAAAAAAATCAGATCTTGAATGGTGGAAAGGATGTCTGAGACAGTGATTTTGAGTTCAGAGGAAGAGGCTATAGGCTATGCAAGTAACCAAAGATGAATACAAATTAAATTCCTTCTGCTTGCCAAGTAGGATATTTAAATCCAAGCAGTGATTTAGTAGAATGCCAGCTTGTAGGTTCTCCCCTCCAGCAGCAAGTCCAGATGTTTTGACATCCTGTCAATGTAAAAAGACCACCACTTGTTCAGAAGCATATGGAGTTGTGTGTGTTGGATAAATAATAAGTAAAAAAAAAGAATTAAGAGTTAAGGCAGTGTATCTTTGCTTTTTTTTCTTAGATGTACTTGTCCATCTGCGGTGATAATTTTCCTACTTTATTATGAAATGTGCATGCAAATTATGTTCATTTGGAAGGTGGAGGAAAAGAAAGAAAATAGCTTTGCTAATTTGAAACTGATCTTGAATGTGGTGGTCTTTCATTTATGGATTCCTTGACAGAAATATTTCTTTTTTCCCCGACAGACAATTTGTGAAAACAGAATATACAGCCTTAAAATAGAATGTGGCCCTAAATATCCTGAAGCACCTCCATTTGTAAGATTTGTAACAAAAATTAATATGAATGGAGTAAATAGTTCTAATGGAGTGGTAAGTTTTTCACCATTTCTATCCTAATAGTAGTAATATTCTGTCAATTTTTCAAGCAGAATAGGAAAGTAATACATCTCTGTAAGCATGCAGCTAATTATTTATTATTTATTTATTCTCTTTTTGCAATTTTTCTATTATAAACATTGAAGAAAATATATATTTTGCAGCTGTTTATTGATAAAGGTATCATAGTTTTTTTAATTGAGTCAGTTATTTATTTTCAGTCTGAGACCAGTTTTTAAAAACGTAACAGTACAACAGTATATCAAATATAAAACAATAAACACTTGTACAGAAAAGCCTGAAACAATTAATAGTGTGAATGAGAACCAGTTGACTTCTATGAGCCATGGCTGTTGTGAAATTTGGCAACCTTTATGGAAACAGCTGAGATTTGATCTCATAGGAGAAAATTAATGACCTCTGCAGAACAATTAAGATTTCTAACATTTGGTGTTATAAATCCTGTCCTTCATTTAGTATATAGTGGGCACTCTAACGGTTCATGAGATACAGACTCTATCACTGTATTGTAACATATACAAATACAGTTTTCATAGGGAATGCTGGTGTATCTGCCAGTTGTTGCCCTTATAGGTGACTGGCCAATTTGGGCCAAAGTGAAAAGTCTTCTGTGTGGATGGGTTAGCTATTTTAAAAATATCGGAATAGACCAAGGTGGGGTGATTATTGAGCTATAAAGCAAGTGGGAAACTAGTTCTGTTGAAGATCTAGGTCCCAATTCCTCTGCTTGAGATTAGCTATGGCTTTGTCAGGGCTGAGAGCAGCTAAAGCCAGAAAGGAAAAGCCACAGTAAGCCAAAACAAGTTTAAATAGTTTTAAATAATAGCTTACTTCCAATATATATGTGTCTTGAGGTATTGAAAGGAGTAATTTAAGCTACTGAGAGAAAGGGAATTTTTTAGTATTTTTTCTCACTTCCCTCTGACAGTAAATGGCAGTATAAAACAGCCGGGGGGGGGGGGATAGATAGATAGATAGATTGATTATTTAAGACATTTGTTTATTTATTCATAGTTATTACATGAATATCCACTGCTGTCCACAGATTTTTGGTGGTTAATAATGGCCATATGGCAAGCCGTAATAAAATAAAAATACAATAAAGCATCCATATTATAAATTTTAAAATTGTAAACTAAAATAACAGTAACAACAGCAATAACAAACCAAGGTATATTTTATCCTCCACAGACTCTCTAAAACCATCCAGTCTTTTAAAGCTTACAGAGAGCCAGTAATATGGGAGTCAATCAGGTACTTAAGAGGGTGGTGGCTCATCAGCTTTGTGTGTTCCTAGAGGATCTGGATTGTCTAGACCCATTCCAGTCTGGTTCCATTCCAAGGATGGCTTGGTTGCTCTGACAGATGACCTATTGCAGGGAAAAGACAGGAGGATGCAATTCTGTTGATCCTTCTAGATCTGAAAGCAGTTGATACATTGAACATGGAATCCATCTGAGTTGACCATCTGGATCAGGAGTAGGCTGGCTGGGGAATTCTGGGAGTTGAAGTCCGCACATCTTCAAGTTGCCAAGGTTGAGAAACACTGACCTATATACTGTTTTGCATTTTTTCTGATCTTTTCACTTCAACGTGAAGTTATATCACTAAAGTGGCAGTTGTGCATGACTATGAATTTAAAGAAATATTCCCCAGTAAGTGTATCTTTATATAATATCATGCTCTAAAGCAGTGTTTTTCAAACTTGGCAACCTTAAGATGTGTGGACTTCAGCTCCCAGATGGCTGGGGAATTCTGGGAGTTGAAGTCCACAATCTTCAAGTTGCCAAGGTTGAGAAACACTGGTCTAGATTGAGGGTATTCTTATATTCAAGGAATACAAGTCAGGAACCTTTTGTGTATGTGAAGTTGTCTAGCTCTTTAATCCTAGCCCTGATGGTTTTAATTGTTGAAGTAGGGGACATGAAGCTATTTGAGACTAAGTTTGTTCATTGCTTTCCCCCAGGTTGATCCAAGAGCCATATCAGTCCTAGCAAAATGGCAGAATTCTTATAGTATCAAAGTTGTTCTGCAAGAGCTCCGGCGTCTAATGATGTCTAAAGAAAATATGAAACTTCCTCAACCACCTGAAGGACAATGTTACAGTAATTAATGAAAAAAAGAAAAAGAAAAAATCATGCCCCATCATTCAATTTAAGCTCTCTTCATTTTCCACAGTAGTAAATTTTCTAGATGCATCTTGTAGATCTCCAAGTACTGGAAAGGAAGTTCCCATTGCAAAGGAAAGTCTATCTTGAGATACTGTAAATGATACTAATTTTTTTTCCATTTGAAAATAAGTTGTGCTATAACAAATAATGCTGTCATGTGTAACCACTGTCCACATAGTTGAACTTCTGGTATCAAGAAAAAGTCTATTTAAATTTATTACTGTCAAAGACCAGTGTGTCACGTTGAACTCAACTGTGAAAAAGCATAAAAAGCATACATCACACAATCACATTGCTGTGTGTTTGGCCTGGGTTTATATCTTTTCTCCCGTCTGTCTCTTTCTCTCTCCCTCTCTGTGTTTGCAATAGAGTTGACGCTCAGGGCTATTTATTAGAGTAGACATGGAGGGCACAATCCGTAGATCACGGTCTTGCCCAAGCCCTTTTGAAAAGAATGGCGTCTGAGCCAGAATATCCTGCACAGTTCTCTCTTCATCCAATAGGGCTTGCTCAAGACAATGTCCCCAAAAGATTGCGCCAAAAGGTTTCAGTTACCAGTTGTGGCTGGGCTGTACGGACTACTAATGGGATGTTTTGGTATCCTCAGTCATCCCTCCCTTTGTGCAGGCTCTAGTAAAATGCTGAATGTCTCTAGGGTTGGTTTTTTATTTTTCTGCTTTTAAAGAATGCTTATATAGCCATGTGGGGCAGGTTCTTCTTTCTCCCAAAACCTTTGCTAAGGCATAGATTGTACTTCTGTCCCGCCCCTTCCCCCAGGACGTGGGCCTTGGGAGGATAGGTCTGGGGGCTCTTTTCAGACTTCCCCCCCCTCTCGTCATAGTTGGGGTGCTGCTTTCTTTTTGCCCCTTCTACGATGCTTTCCTTTATACTTGGCCAAAAGAGGTAAGTGGCTGGCAAACTGCCTGATTTTATTGTTATTATTGTTGTTATTATTGTTATTATTATTATTGTTATTATTATTGCTTCATGCTTGTCAATTTTGGGGTGGGGCATGGGTAGGGTCTATAAATTAATCTTCACCAGCTGAGAAAACAAGAAGGTCTGGTTTTGCTTGCAGATAGCCGTCCCTTCCTGTTCTGTGGCAGCTTCCACAGCGGCAAGCTGGCCACGGCTGACATATTAGGCAGGGTTTTGATGTGGTGAAAAAGAGCGGTAATTTACCAGGAGCATTTAAGTCTGTTAAGGATGGCCAGATATTCTGGAAAGATCTCTACCTAGATGTTTGAAACAAACACTCCAGCTTTCTGAGCTGAAGGTCACTACCTCTGCTTGAACGCCATGTTAGCTGCTCATCAGCGTGTATAACTTCGCGGCTGGGTGGCAGCCTGCCGACAAAAAGACAAATCCTCTTTGTGAAGAGGAGATTGTGTTCTGACACCTTGCAGAGAGGGAGATGCTTTTTCTTTCCTAAAGATTCAGATGGTGCTGCCATGCATGGCGGGTTAGGCTTCTTGGCAAATCACTTCTTTTTCAAACTCCTTATTTTGGACCACTGACTGCTGAAACGTGGATGCAAGCTTTTCTGCAAACAATCTAATGTATCCTCTTAAGTTTTATGAAATTAAAAATGCAGTGTTCATGTAAAACAAAAAGCAAAAGTCACGTTTAAAAGCAGAAGTATCAAGTCAATGAATGATTGATGTTTCCATTAACTCTTTTAAGGAGCATATTAGTTGTAAGGGTTTAACATCCTCTGTAATTAAAAAAAAATTAACAGTATTCCATAAGCAGCCTTTTTATTGTATCAGACCATTGCCTGATTTTAATATAATAAAAAGTGTGCATTAATATTACTGTGCTGTAATTGTATTTATGTTTAGAGTGGAGACCTCCAGAGAGTTGGGGCAGAGAGGAAGAGACAGGGTGAATGTCTCACGGAAATAATTACCAGGATCTCTAGAGGACACTAGCAGTGCTTAGGCAACTTTTGTGGATGTCACTGAAACTCACCCTATTCCTTTTGATTTATTGTCGCTGCTATTAAATGTAATATTGCTGCAGAGTTCAGAAAATATTTTGATACTGTGATCTGTTATTTAGGTGTAATTTGGGAATGTTCTGTAAAATGGTTGAAATTGGGACTATCGTAGACCTACATGAAGTGGCTGCAGTTTGACTTGACAAGGCTCTTTGCACTACAGATGACACTGTTTTATCTCAGGGCACTTTACAACACAGGGGGCATGGTGGCTCAACGGGTAAGAAGCCAGGCTTGTTGATCGGAAGATTGCAAGTTCGGAGGTTCGAATCCCTAGCCCCACGTGGCGGAGTGAACTCCCACACTCGCCCCAGCTCTTGCCAACCTAGCAATTCGAAAGCATGCAAATGCAAGTAGATCAATAGGTACCACTTTGGTGGGAAGGTAACAGCGTTCCGCATGCGTCATGCCAGCCACATGACCGCGGAAGCGTCTTCGGACAACGCTGGCTCTTCGGCTAACAAACGGAGATGAGCACCGGCCCCTAGAGTCTGACATGACTGCACAAATGTGCGGGGGGAACCTTTACCTTTTTATTTTACAACACTCTCACTTTGGCACATTCAGTAATTGGAAGAGGCTTCTGGGCAAAATATGCTCAGAATCTTCTCAGCTGCTGGTTCTGCCAGAATATACAGCAGAGTGATGTCCAGCACTTTATTCTACAGAAGAAATGAGCAAAGGGGGTACTTCACCTGAGATATTGAAGCAAAGCAGCCCTTAGAATCTACATGGCTCTAGAACAGTGTTTCTCAACCTTAGCAACTTTAAGAAGTGTGGACTTCAACTCCCAGAATTCTGGGAATTGAAGTCCACACATCTTAAAGTTGCCAAGGTTGAGAAATGCTGCTCTAGAACATAGTTCTTAATGGCACATTTTCCAACTCATTACCAGTGTGGAAAAAAAGATGTTCCAAGAAAGTTATAACCACATGATTGAATTAAAACAAAACAAAACCACTCCAATAATTAACAGTCTGCCAGTGTAATGCCACATGCATTTGCTATAGGTATTTTATTCCAAATATGAAGTCTTGGGATACGCCTCTGCCAATAAATCCATGTAGGACATTTAATTAGTTGCCAGTTTTACATATTAAACAGAAATCGTAAGTGTCCTAGATATATACAGATGCACACCACATAAATATATACTAGTGTCTGAAATAAGAATTGAGAGAAGTTGCTTACAGAAACTTTTTAAAATATAGTTTTGTTTGGAGGGTTATAGTCGTTTTAACCAAGTCCATGTGGCTTGGACATGACACTGCAGTTTGGATTGTATGCTGTTCAAAAGGAGCCATGCAGGGTTGTGTGAAGCCCTGAGAATCCTATTTCAAGAGTTTGGGGCATCTGCAGTGGAAAGTGTCTGTGTGTCAAAAAAAATCGAGGCCACAACTGTGATTGAAGCCCCGACCCTTTTTTATATGTACAGGTAGTGCTTGCTTACCAATGGTAATTGGGACTAGTGACTCCATTGCTAAGCAACGCGGTCATAAAGCGCAACATTACGTGACTATGCCGACTTAACGATAGTTCCAGCAGTCCCAGTTGCCATCGTTAGGCGAATCCTGCATGGTCGCAACGTCCAGTCACATGATTGCCATTGGCAACCTGCCGGCCTCCCGATTGAATTTGCTTGTCGGAAGCCAGCAGCGAAGGTTGCAAATGGCGATCACGTGAATGTGGGATGCTGCCACCATTGTAATTGCGAGCCGGTTGCCAAGCACTCAAATCGTGACCATGGGGACACTGTGAAGCTGGAACTACGAGGAACGGTTGTAAGTCCCCTTGTTCAGCCCTGTCGTAACTTCAAACGGTTGCTGAATGAGCGGTCGCTGAATGAGGACTGCCTATATCAGATGTGCTGCCATCTTGACTCCCCCCTCCTGGAAGCCCCTGCAGGAGCCCCTCTTGGATACAAGAGATGAACAAGTATCAGTGTAAATGCAGTGTAAGTAACCCATAACCCAACTAACCTGCCCAAATATAGTACTGGAAGTGGTATAACGTCATTAGTAATTTACTGGAATATGCTAAAAATATTTTTGTCATTGGAATGCAAGAAGAAATTTGATAAGCACAGTTATTTCCTATTTACCGTAGCAGTGATAACTAGGAAATACATTTAGTTTGATGAATGTTCCTGATCTTGGTTTCAACCGCACTGCTAACATTTAATAATGTAGATACTGTAACGCAGTGTTTCTCAACCTTGGCAACTTGGAAGATGTGTGGCTGGCTGGGGAATTCTGGGAGTTGAAGTCCACGCATCTTCAAGTCACCAAGGTTGAGAAACACTGCTGTAAGGGCTGGAGAAACCTGTAATTTCTATAACTTACCAGTAGAGGGTACTAGCAAACTTTCCATCAAAAAACACCAAAGGTCACTAAGTATTCTCACTGTTAACATTTTTCTGTTTTAATAAGCAATTCAGCAAGTTCAATGCCACTTTTAAGCAGAAGGATTTGAATCCCCACCCAACAATTTTCTTTCAACTTTTGGCATTGTTTTTCCACTCTTTCCAGATGACTTGGAAGGCCTTTGTCTCCTACGAAGTGCCTGTTACTGCTTTGGGCAATGCTAGCCAAAATAGCCACAGTCGTGCTTCTCACTAGGCCTGTGCAAGGCAGTTTGGACTCGCCTTGACCAAGAGCTTTGCACCCTGATTGTCTGTCTTAAGGCACTGCCGTTTGCCTCAACCAGCGCTTTATGTTGCTTCGCTTGGCTCTATCAGCATTTGCAAAAGCCGGTAGGGCAGCAAAGTCTTTTCCGACTCCCTGACTGAAATCCTCTCCCAGCTCTTGCAAGTGCTGGTCAAGGAGATGAAATGAAGCAACAAGGCGACACTGGTTTGCTTTTACAGGTGAGGGAGTTGTGTTGTTTTGCAAGCTTTGGGAGCATGCGTCACTCTAGCTCACAGTCATAGCTGTACCACCTTATGTCCCCATCGCTGCCTAGCCATGGTTAGTGTGCCTGAGATTATTAGTCTGGGGTTTGGATATCATCTTTATCAACCTCCTTGGAATGGATAACCTCTAGAAATGTTGGAGCGTAACTCCTTTTGTCTCCAGCTAATAGCTATATATTTTCGACTTCAAAATGGTTGGAAATTAAAATTCAGAAGTAAAAAAAAAAGGGCCTGATGCCTTTGGAGATCAAGTTTCCCAGCACTGATCTATATAAATTCTGATCATCTTGAAAAGCAGCCCCTTCCTAGAGATGCCCATTCTTAAATTACTGGTCCAAGGAAGGAGTTTAATGGCAATCTTGGTGGCAGTTTCGGTGCTCTTTCATGACAATGCTACTTTGGTATTCGTGGTTACCATGATGATTGCTTTTGGATTTTCTGAGTAATAGTGACATTTTTTTTTTTAAAAAAAGAGCATACACTAGTGTACAAATACAAGAAATACCACAGCAAATTTGGCCACCTGCAACATTGGGTCCACTTGAAGGCCTGTGATAAATGGTGAAAAGAACACACTTTCCAGCCACTATTCAGTCAGCAAAGGGCTTGATCAAGTCACAAGGACACTTTTACAAACAAGTTGTAAGATGAGGGAGGAAAGGTTGCTGGCATTTGTTTATAAAATGAAATTGCTGTTGTTATCTGCTAGAGATCTCGGGGCCTAGAATTTCCTGTGGAAATATTTATTAAAGCAGCATATGTCTTCCTCTTGCTGCCACACCTGACTCTGAATAAAGTAGCATGATCTCTGCACTGAATTCTCAGAGAGATTCAGGTGTTGGCACATCGCCTGCAGTGAATTTCTCACCACCTAAAGTCAATCTCTGGAAAAGCAAGTTCCTAAACCCATCAACAGTTCTGAGCAGGAGGCATTACCATTGTGAAGAGGAAAAAGCAGATCTCCCCGGCTCCTTTGAAATTGTGTGGATTCTGCAGGCTTGGTCAATGAGGCTGCCCTAAGTAATGTACCTGAACGCTGTAAATTACAAAATTGCTTTTATTTCTTATTTTTCTTTAATCTGCATAATCTCTGGATTGGAAGGTTGGCATAGTTATGCCATTCATTCATGCCAAGACATGAAGCTTTAGGAGGTGAGGGTACTGATAAGGTTGAAGATTTTACACTTCAATCAACAGATTTATATGTGTATGTGCACTTTTTTTCCTGCCTGAGCTTATATGTTCTTTAAAACATAGACATAAAATGGGGAAAAAAAGTTCATGTAGATCGGTTTCGACCAAACACACAAAGCCTTCCTTGGGCTATGAAATTTGAATCTGATCTTCATCCAGCAGTGCCCAGTGAATGGATTTCAGTGGTTATGGTAGAATACAGAAGGTGAATACCATTTGCCATCCTGTCACGTAGTCCTCAGAACACCTAACAGCAATGCAGGAATTGTAACTCTTCTATACACCCATCTACTAAGCCAGACCTTTCCAAACTTTTCACGTTGGTGACACCAGCGGCGGTAGCAGCGGTGCGGCCTGCGGTGTCCTGGTGTGTTGCGCAAAAAACCCGGAAGCGCTGATGAAACCGAAAGAAGCGGCACCCCCGCCAACCAGCGCTGCTGCCGCAGCACTGATTGGCGGGGGTGCCGCTTCTTTCGGTTCCCCCATCAGCGCTTCCGGGTTTTTGCGCGACACACCAGGACACCGCAGGCTACATTCCCACCATTTTGGTGTGTGACCGTGGAAAGACCAAAAATATCTGCTAGCAGGGATAAAACTAACATGATACTTGCAGGGACTAGGGTATGGACTGGATCCCCAAGAGGTGCTGCTCCCAAATTAAAAATAAATAAATTATTGACATTTCATGAGACTTTACGGAAAAATGAGAAATCTCTTACAAGACCAATGCTGAAATGCAATGTGATCTTACCAAAATCTTGCTTGAGGTTTCAGCAGGCATATCAATAGTCATGATAGTATGTCCATTTTCTATTATTTTATGGAGGTGGTGTGCTCTAGTGCCTGTAGGTGCCATATTGCTGACTCCTAAAGTAGACAGAGAATGGAGACATTCAGAACATGTTGAAGGATGTGGTGATGTCAGTCTGCTGAGCCATAAACTAATCACAAGGCTGGGTTCACATTAACATGCTAGGCTAAAACATGGTGGGCTAGTTTGTGGTTCAGTGTGTTCTACAAACAGGAACACTGTCAGAAGGAGGTGTTAAGAGTTAAAGGATGAAGACATCACTACTCTTGCAGGACCTTCAGCACAATTGACTTCTGACTTTGTCCCATAGGTAGGAGGAGATACAGCAAGTCAGAGGGGTTTGAGGGAAGGAAGATCTCTGCTCAAGGCCTTACGCACTGGATTGGCCAGAATAGGCTTGAAGTCTAGGGTGTCCCATCCCTAGTATACAGATTAGAGTCTAAGAAATGCATTCCTATTGTCCTCTGTTTGTATTCTTGTTTCACCCTTGTTCTACAAGTAGTCCTCGTTTAACAACCACTCGTTCAGCGACCATTTGAAATTACAACAGCACTGAACAAGTGGTACTTATAACCAGTCCTGGAAGTTCTGGCCATCCTAGCACCCCTGCAGTCACGTGATCTTGATCTGGGCGCTTGGCAACCGGCTCACACTTACAATGGTTGCAGCATCCCAAGGTCATGTGATCACCATTTGCGACCTTCCCTGCCGGCTTCCCACAAGCAAAGTCAATGGGGAAGCTGGCAGGGGAGGTCGCAAGTCACTCCGGTAAGTCGCTCACACTCTCCCCTGCCCAGTAGCAACCACCCCCAGCCCGCTGTGCTCGTGCCACGTGGGCCATTCGCACACCCTCTCCCACTCGGCAGCAGCCACTTACCTGCCTGCTGGCCTGCTTGTGAGACAACTGGGACTTGCTT
This sequence comes from Charina bottae, assembly GCA_023362775.1. Classification (NCBI taxonomy): domain Eukaryota; kingdom Metazoa; phylum Chordata; class Lepidosauria; order Squamata; family Charinaidae; genus Charina; species Charina bottae. The sequence goes on along the minus strand of JALMGJ010000003.1, from coordinate 105,682,611 downwards.
AACGACCCGTGATCCTCACTTAACAATGGCAACAGGGAGTGCCGGAATTGCTGTCGCTAAACGATGCGGTCACGTGGCGTCGCACTTTAGGACTGCATCACTTGGCGAAGGAAATTCCAGTCCCAGTTACCACTGTTAACCAAGGACTACCTGCAGATAGTTTTCTCAGAATGCTATATATGATTCTCCTTCCTGTTCTTTATAGACTCACAACAATCCCGTGATGTAGTTTAGATTGAAAGATAGTAATTAATGCATTAATCCAGTGGACTTCAAAGCTGAAAGGAAAGTACTGACTCCTATTCTTTTCTTCTTCTGACATCACGTGTATGTACGTGTGTCTAGTGTTTAAATTTTTTTTGCTACAAACAGGATGCACCATCCCTACTCCAAAACAGCAAAAGAAACACTGACTGCTACAAGTGGTGCTTAATAATCCATGAAGTTAGAACAGAGATTTCTCTCCTTATTCCCCTCGGATAAAAAAAGCCCCTCACTATATTTTCATTCCCTCTGGAGAAATCTCCAGTCCTGGGCTACCAGATTAGATGTTGTCTAGGGTTAATGACCAGATGTTTTTCAGCTGCTGGACAGATTTCCAGCTGAGACTGAAATGAGTGGCTATCCAGCGAGCAAGTATTAATATAAACACTGCAGAGGCCTAGCCTTAAGCGAGCCATTAAAAACTTCCCACGATACTGTGAGGGATGCCGGCTTCCTGAGAGACCTATCCAGAATTCTACTGCACTAGAATATCTTGTGTGGCGCAAGCTGGAGCTGCCCACCTGCTAATGTAATGCTGGGGCCAAGCCTCCCCCTTGGTTCAGTGGCGCCAGAGCCGTGTGGTCACTGGAATTTGATTATTTGTGTTAGCAGATAATTTAGGCCAGAAGGCTTAGAGCACTCTCCTTGTTCACTGGATGCCACCAGGCTTCCCAGCAAACAAGAGTCACAGAATCGTCATCTGCTTCCCTACAACCAACCATGCAAAATACCACAAAATGCATTTAGGAGGGAGAGAGAAAGAGAACCCCCACTTATGCGTCTGTACGAAGGTTGAAGCTAATTTTACATACACTCAAAATGTAACATACAATGTGGCTTCTCCAGAGCGCTCCGTCTTTCCTTTTTCACAAGATACGGGCGTCAACAAAAAAGATACTCTTCTGAGCTGGAAAACCAAGGAGACCTGATGAATGCTGTGTGTGATAATGTATTATCAGATTTTTCACTTAGGACAGAATGACTAAGAGAGAAAGGCTATAATCTTGCTACCCACTCTTCCAAAGAAAGAACAGGAAAAGGGGGCAGTAGTGTCATGTTAATTCCATGTCCTTCAATATAAAGTTTTATTGGGGTGGAGCATGCAAGTACACATACACACTTGTGTCTTTGGAACAACCAATTACAATAATTTCCACTTGGCTATACTCCTTTTAAAAGGTGGGACCTACTGCCACTAAACAGCACTGAATGAAATGCATTGTGATGGGCATGCTATATTTATTTATCTGCTAACTTCAGATGTGGATTCTTGCTTCATTCTTTGCCAGGTGGATTGTAAGGAGCAATTAAACCAATGTGCAAAACCAGAACAGTAGCAAGATGCCACATAATGTAGAGGAGTGATTGTCCTTCCCTTGGTAAAGTCTTCATTTAAACCAATGTTTTTCTTTTTTTTTAATAAGAATTTTATTAAGTTTCAAGCAAAGATAAAAGCTACAGAAAAACAAAAAACTACAAAGAAAAGAAAAGAAAAAACAAAAAAGGTTAGAAACACGAGAAAATTTTTCAAAATTACAAAAAGAGGTGACTTCCGACTTTTAACAGCAAGGATATACAATTTTCCATAATCAATCCCTTAAAGGTAAAAAGGTAAAGGTTCCCCCACACATTTGTGCAGTCGTGTCCGACTCTAGGGGCCGGTGCTCATCTCATCATTGGCGATCACTCGTAGCCGAGTAAGATTGTCTTCCAAAGGTAAAATTTTAACGGTGGATGCGTAAGTGGCTATAAAGGCCAATTCTGGATCCACACAACCTCCCACAATGAGGGCATAGGTTTCCGGGTGGGAGACGGTCATGATGAGGGTTTGCCTGACGTGCCTTCCTTTTAGCTCTTTTCTCCCTTTCGCCCTGTACTCGTGCTTCTTCAAGGTCCATAGCGCCATTAATAAAGGATGACCTCCAATTGAAACGCTCATGAGTTAGGGCTTCCCAGTTCTCAATGCTGATATTACATTTTTTTAAATTAGCTTTGAGAGTATCTTTGAATCTCTTTTGCTGTCCACCAATATTCCGTTTTCCATTCTTAAGTTGGGAGTAAAGTAGCTGCTTTGGAAGACGATGGTCAGGCATTCGAACAACATGGCCGGTCCAGCGAAGTTGATGTTGGATGATCATTGTTTCAATGCTGGTGGTTTTCGCTTCTTCTAATACGCTAACATTAGTCCGCCTATCTTCCCAAGTAATTTTCAGAATTTTTCGGAGGCAGCGTTGATGGAATCTTTCAAGAAGCTGGAGGTGGCGTTTGTAGAGGGTCCATGTTTCACAGGCATACAGAAGGGTTGGTAGTACAATGGCTTTGTAAACAAGCATTTTGGTCTCCCTGCGAATGTCCCGATCCTCAAACACTCTACGCTTCATTCGGGAGAAAGCTACACTCGCAGAGCTCAGGCGATGCTGAATTTCAGCGTCGATGTCGGCTTTTGTAGATAGATGGCTGCCGAGATAAGAAAAGTGGTCGACATTTTCTAGTGACACACCTTTAAGCTGGATTGATGGCGCTGCAGAGGGATTGGTCCGAACTTGCTGGTAAAGCACTTTGGTTTTTTTAATGTTAATCGAGAGGCCGAGCTTTTCATATGCTTCTGCAAAGATGTTTAGGATAGTTTGAAGATCTTCCTCGGAGTGTGCACAGACTACGTTATCATCAGCATATTGAAGTTCTATAACAGAAGTTGCAATTACCTTATTTTTTGCTTTCAGCCTACTAAGATTAAAAAGCTTTCCATCTGTTCGATATATAATTTCTACACCAGTATGAAGTTTCTCTTCAACAAGGTGTATAATCATAGCGATGAAGATAGCGAGTAAGGTTGGATCAATAACACATCCCTGTTTAACGCCGGATTCCACTTTAAATGGATCGCTTTGAGAGCCATTGTTATTCAGGATTGTTGTCATCATGTCGTCATGGAGTAACTGCAAGATGTTCACAAATTTATCAGGGCATCCGATTTTCAGAAGGATGGTCCAGAGAGCAGTACGATTTACAGTATCAAAAGCTTTAGTCAGATCAATAAACGCCATGTACAGAGGGCGGTTTTGCTCCTTGCATTTTTCTTGAAGCTGTCGTGCAGTGAAGATCATATCCACTGTTCCCCTGGAAGGGCGGAAGCCATTTTGCGTTTCAGGGAGGATGTCTTCTGATACAGATAGGAGACGGTTTGCAATGATCTTTGCCAGGATTTTGCCTGCTGTGGCTAGAAGGGAGATGCCTCGATAGTTTCCACAGTCTGTTCTATCACCCTTTTCAAAGAGAGTGATAATTATGGCATCCCTAAAGTCTGCTGGAATCTCCTCCCTCATCCAGATTTTTTCGATGAGCTTATGAAGTTGTTGTGTAAGTTCAGGCCCGCCTTCTTTAAAGACTTCAGCAGGAATCCCATCAGGTCCACTAGCTTTGTTATTTTTCATTTGTTTAGTGGCTTTACTGACTTCCTCCAAACTAGGGGGTACTGCAAGCTCATTTCTTATTTGTTTTTGCAGGATTTGCAAGAAGACTTCATCAGCCACAGTAGAGTGATGATTAAGGAGATTGTAGTAATGCTCTTTCCAGCGCAGTGCAATAGACTCTTTGTCCTTTAGAAGTTTAGCACCATCTACTGAGCGTAAGGGATTTGTACCATGGTTTGTTGGTCCATAGATGGCCTTTATGGCATTAAAAAAGCCCCGTGCATCATGAGCATCTGCGAAATGTTGGGTTTCTTGGGCTTTTTTTATCCACCATATGTTCTTAAGTTCTCTAGTTCTTCTTTGGACTTCTGCCTTTGCACTGGCGTAGATTTTTTTCTTACCGGCACAGTTAATATCTTTTTGCCATATCTGGAAGGCTTTCCTTTTCTTGTCAATAATACATTCAATCTCACTATCATTCTCATTAAACCAGTCCTGATGTCTCTTAGTCTGGTATCCGATAGTTTGTTCACAGGCTGAAATAATAGAAGTCTTCAATTTAGTCCAGTGTTCCTCAACATTTTCAGGAAGTTCCATAGGCAGATGTTCCTTGAGAGTTGATTGAAAGCAAGCTCGTTTAATAGAATCTTGAAGGGCCAGTGTATTCATTTTACGCCTTGGTTTTTCTTCGGTGCTCATCTACTCTATATTAAACCAAAATCACTTTATTTCTATAAATCATTCCATTGGCACATTATATAAATCACTAAATACAGTTGCTCCCTTCACTTATATTAAAAGAAATATATATACTGTATATATATATATATAAACCTCCTAATCAACTTCCCCCCCCCCAAAGATAACATTTATTTAATTATTTCCTTCCTACTACTATTCTATACATTCCTGTCTACTATAATAAAGATCATAAACCAATGTTTTTCAAACTTGGCAACTTTAAGGCGTGTGGACTTCACCTCCCAGAATTCCCCAGCCAGGGGAGTTGAAGTCCATACATCTTAAAATTGTCAAGTCTGAAAAACACTGATTTAAACATTTTGATGCAAGAGTTCCAGAAGGTAATTTTCACTAATGAAATCTGCCTTTCTCAGGTAGCTCTTCAGTTTGCTATTAAGTGGTTTCCATTTTTATTATACCCATTTCAGGCATAAGTTAGTATGTTACATGTTGCTATGGGATTTTTAAAAAGCTTGTTTACATAGTCTGTGCTTGATCTGCAGATTGAGTCCATCAGCTTGATAGCCCTGTGACATTTTTACACGGGTGAACATTTCCTGTTAAAATGTAAATACTGGTGGGGTGGGCAAGGAGCTTTAAGAAAAAGTAATTCTTCAGGCCCATTTTCAATAGACTTGTAGTTCAATCGGGGAATAATTTAAAAAACAGCATTGAAACAAATGCCCTCTGTTTATATGCCGACAACAGGGGTGGGGTGGGGAGAGAAGCCCCACTATTTGAAAAATGTGTGCTTTAGTGATCTTTCTGAAATGAAGTAAATAATATAGAATTCCTTCCTGTCTGTTGTGGGATTATGAAGTGGAGCCATACTTTATGAATTGGAAGGCTAGCAAATGAAGGCTTTACTTAAATCTTTTGTATACAGAACAGAGAGCATTTGCGCACTAAGCTTTCATTAACTCATTTTGCTTTCTGCCTTGTTCCTCATTTGCCCTTACAAATATTTTCTTTCTTTAAAAAAAAATGCCTAGGTTGTAACACTGTAATAGAAAGTAATGCAATCACTGTGTTCAGAAGTCTGTGTGTGATAGAAGGGTCAAAAATGGATATCTCTGTGAACAAACTTCTTCCAAGAAGCCAAAGAAGGAATTAATAATCAATTTGTTATTGCCTTTGATTTGTGATCTCACCTCCTCTTTTTTTCCCTGATAGGATTTATCTGTAGAGCAGGCAAAAAAATTCAACAGGGTCTCTCTCCGCAGACCAGTTATGTTAAACTTGGAAAAGCTGTATCGCTTGTTTGACTTCATATTCTTTTTCAACGATTTGGATTAAGATTAATAAGGTATAAACAATAATGCTGGTTTTAGGTTTAATAGAATTAAGATTGTTATAATTGTAGTATTATTAACTTTAAGAGTAGACAATTTATATGTCTTTTAGTTTGATTTTTATTATAGCAGACAGAAATGTATAGAAATAGTGGTAGGAAGGAAATAATTAAACAAATGTTGTTTTTTGGGGGGGAAGTTAATAGGTTTATATATTTCTTTTTCTTTTAATACAAGGGGAAGGAGCAATTGTATTTAGTGATTTTTATAATGTGCTAATAGAATGATTTATAGAAATAATGTGATCTTGGTTTGATGTAGAGTAAGGGATTGATTATGGAAATTGTTGTATATTCTTGTTGTTAAAAGTTGGAAATCACCTCTTTAAAATTCTTTTTTTCTTGTGTTCTCACACTTTTTAGTTTTTTCTTTTTTCTTTTTGTAGTTTTTTTTCTTTTTTGTAGTTTTTATCTTTGCTTTAAATCTAATAAAATTCTTATAAAAATAAAAAATAAAAGCTGCATTGGTTGAAGTTTTGCCTATGGTACAACCATTAAAGCATGGGTGGAGAATCTTTGTGTAGCCTATTTTTCAGTGGCTGAAAACTGGAGGAGGTGTGGTTGTGCTGGAGAGGCAACAAGGGAGTATTCAGCCCTTCCCTCCCCACTTTCAAGAGGGCAGCAATCTTTTAAAAAGTAAAATAGGTATAGAGAGCTTTATTGGGTACTTACTGTATGTACCTATGATACTTTTAATTCTTAAAACAAAACCAGAACATTGAGGTACTGTCATTTGGTGCCACAGATTCCAGAAGCTGCAATAGAGGGACAGAGAAGAGTGAGTGTAATCTATACACCACTGGGTTAATCAAATGGGAATACTCCTCTAAAGAAGTATCTGAGCCCAAAGTTTGTTTGTTTGTTTATTTATTTATTTAATTTCTATGACCGCCCATCTCCCCCTCAAGGAAGGACTCTGGGCGGTTCACAGCCACAATAACACCATTAAAATACAATAAAAACACAATAAAAATATAAATACAGTAAAAACCAAGTGGCAGGTGGTTCATACAGTGAAGCTAAACATATTTAAAATATTTGAGGCGGCTCTAAGAAATCAGCCATTCCCCAAGCTTGACCATTTTCCCTCTTGCCCCAGGCGAGACCGCAGAGACAAGTTTTTAATTTTTTCCTGAAGTCCAGGAGTGAGGGGGCCTGTCTTATCTCTGGGGGAAGGATGTTCCATAGGGCAGGTGCCGCTGCAGAGAAGGCTCGCCTCTGAGACCCCGATAGATGGAATTCTTTCATAGAGGGGATCCGCAGCATGTCCTCTCTGCAAAATCGGGTGGGACAGGATGATGTAATGGGGATGAGGCGGTCCCTCAGATAACCTGGGCCCATGCCACATAGGGCTTTAAAGGTAATAACCAACACCTTGAATTGGACCCGGAAGCAAACTGGCACCCAATGCATCTCATGGAGCAGAGGTGTTATGTGTGTTGATCTTGGTGCACCTAAAACTGCCTGCGCGGCTGCATTCTGTACCAGCTGTAGCTTCTGGATATTCTTCAAGGGTAGCCCCATGTAGAGTGCGTTACAGTAATCTATATGGGAGACAACCAGGGCATGAGTGACCATTCGAAGGGCCTCTTGTCAAGGAAAGGGCGCAACTGGCGCACAACATGAAGTTGAGCAAAGGCCCTCCTGGCCACGACTGCCACCTGCTCTTTGAGCAGGAGTCGTGAGTCCAAGAGGACCCCCAAGTTACGCACCGGGTCTGTCTGGGGTAGTGCAACCCCATCAAGAACTAAGGATGATAAATTCCTAGACACTGAGGGGCCATTAATCCACAGCCACTTTGTCTTACCAGGGTTCAGCTGAAGCCTGTCATTCCCCATCCAGACCCTCACAGCCCCCAGGCACTTGGACAGGGTGGTCACTGCATCACTTACTTCACCCGGGATGGAGATGTATAACTGGGTATCATCCGCATATTGATGATACTTCAGCCCGTGGTGACGGATGATCTTGCCCAGCGGTTTCATGTAGATGTTAAAAAGGAGTGGCGAGAGTACCAAGCCCTGTGGGACCCCGCAAAGAAGGGCCCGTGGGTTGGATCTCCCGCTCCCTATTAACACCGACTGGGATCGGCCCTGGAGGAAGGAGGTGAACCAGCGCAGAACTACGCCGCCCACCCCCAACTCCCTGAGCCGTCCCAGAAGGATAACATGGTCGACGGTATCAAACGCCGCCGAGAGGTCAAGAAGAGCGAGAATGGATGCACTGCCTCCATCTCGCTCCCGCCAAAGATAATCCATAAGCGCAACCAACGCAGTTTCCGTCCCATGACCCGGCCTGAAACCTGACTGAAAGGGGTCCAGATAATCCATTAATCACCTCAGCCTCCAGAGACCTACGCAAAGCCCCCTTAGGGGCCCAGGGGCAGAGTACCAACCCTTTTATGTGGAAGAAGTTAGAGATTAGAATTGAGTATTCCTCCACTAATACAAGACATCTTTCACCAGAAAGGTGCATGGGAATGTTTTCCATCCAAAAAAATTATTTGTATTCTTTTAAAAAGGATTATAGGTTAAAGGCAACATGAATGTTCATTAATAAAAACTCCCTAATGTTTTTCTGGACTAAGTGGATTTTTAAATGTAATCGGTTTTTTTAACCCATCTGAGCAGTCCTGAAGAATGATAACCATTCATTTAGACCAGCGCGCACAGATGACTTTAAGATATGAAAATACCCTTTACTAGCAAACATTCTTTGTTAACACCACTAGTTGGAAAGATCTAAATTACAACACTTTGCCCTGCAAGTTGTATTGCATACAAAATCCTGCCTCCCTGCCTCCCTCCTTCCATATTCTTTCCCACCATATAATCCCTATGTTGCTATACATTGGGATCAATGTTAGTTGTATGAAATGCCACATGCATTCCCATATTTTTCTATTCAACGGACAACTATATCATCATCATCAAAAGTTTTTGCAAACCATTTAAAACATTTTCAACATAGCCATGTCTGACAAGAAATGAGTGTCTGTCTGTCTGTCTGTCTGTCTGTCTGTCTGTCTGTCTATCTATCTATCTATCTATCTATCTATCTATCTATCTATCTATCTAAAATGCAACAATTTCTAATAATTTATTATGCCTATTCACAAACATAATGTACTTGTCATAGTACGCTTACTTGCTTTTTGAAGCAACTTAGATCGCAAATAATAATGTAACACTGAATATAATACATAGAACTAACAAGGGATTATATTATTATCTCCCTCTACCCCAAATCACCTGCAGTGCCCTCATGGCTCACCATAATCTGCAGACCACAGGTTAGATCCCTCTGAATGATTGGATACATTCGCCTAAGGCAGAGCTTTCCAAACTGTGTGTTGCAACAAAAAAGTGTGTCACCACACACAGTCTGGTGTGTCGCCACACAACCCGGAAGTGCTGATCATCATCAGCGCTTCCGGGTTTTCCCGCGGCGACACACCAACTGCAACGCGCAAAACCCGAAAGCAGCAGCAGCACTTCCGGGTTTTTGCGCGCTACCGCACTTCCAGGTTTTCCCGCGGCGACACACCAACGCCGGTTGGTGTGTCGCCGCGGGAAAAACTTTGGAAAGCCCTGGCCTAAGGACTGGGCACAGTGGAACTTTTAGTGGAGTTCATTATGCCTGAGCAAAAGGACAGGGGACTGACCTTTATTTCTCCTTCTCACTTGTGCCTCCTTCCTGCATCTCCTGAAAAGTTCTTGAGACAGTGTAGGAACTTTCTAGACCATAAAGGTTTTCATCTTCGTACAACTTGCTGAGCCAGGTCAGATGAAGACTTAGCACATGCATTCACACACTATCAAATGAGGTTAATTTTAAACTTAAGGGTTTGAGTGTGATTTGGGGGTTAGCTTGCTGTTGTATAATGCCAACTTGTTTGATTAGTTAATAGGTTGATGTACAAATCCATAAAATGGATTAATTCATCAGCAACTTAAGTTTGCTGTGTGAAGATAAACATATTCTACAAAGTCTCCCGTGAGATATTAGTAAAGAAGATGACATCATATGGGATGGACTCATTGGCGATCACTCATAGCCAAGTAAGATTGTCTTCCAAAGGTAAAATTTTAACAGTGGATCCGTAAGTGGGATGGACTAAGCTACCTTAGATGGATATGGAGCTGGCTGAACAATCATTCCCAACTAGTGTAACTCAGTGGCTTCATATCAAGCTGGAAGAGTGCCAACTAGCATACCCCAGGGCTCTCTTATAGGCCCTGGGTTGTGTTCAATAAAGGACTTGGATGAGGAGTTAGAAAACACAATTATCAAATGCAGATGATACAGAGTTGGGGGATAGCAAGATAGTATTGGGAAGTGACACAGGCAGGCTTGCATGATTGATGTCAGCCTCACTAAGTAGACCAGACCGGAAAATCAACTCCACTGGAAGACTAGAATTACACTTTACTGAGACAAGCTATAATACAGAATCTTGCAAGTCTGGTTGTGCTGTGCCTCCCCTCCTTCTTATACCCCAGTGAATCAGGGAGGAGCCTGCTTGAGTCGCTTCCAAATACTACCTTGCTTCTGAGAACTTAAAGAATGTTTCAGCCCTCTTTCCTTATTTAACAGTCCTTGCATATTTCTGTCAAGGTTGTCTTCTTTATTCTCTACAATAGCAAACACTTTAGAGGACAGCATCAAGATTCCAGAAGATCTTGACAAGTTGGAACAATGAACAAAACCCAAGAAGAAGAATTTCCACAGGGACAAAAGTGAAGTCTTACATTTGGGTATGAAAAATCAAAGGCATGAGTATAGGATGGAACAAAATCATATTGGACAGCAGTGCATGCAAAAAGGATCTAGGTGTCTTACTGGATCACAAGTTGAACATGAGCCAACAATGTGATATAGCTGAAGAAAACAGCAAATGGTTTTGAAGAAAACAATCCTAGGCCGCATGAACATTGATATAGTGTCAAGTTAAAGAGAAGTCATTGTTCCCCTTTATTCTGCACTGGCCAGACTGCATTTAGACTGTGTGCCCAATGCTGGGCACTGCGTTTTAAGAAAGGCATTGACAAACTGGAGCATGCCCCGAGGAGAGCAACCAAGATGATAAGAGACCTGAGGAATGATTGGTGGAGCTGAATATGTTCGGCCTGAGAAAAAGAAGACTGCAGAGAGACTTGATAGCTGTCTTCACCTTTTTGAAGATGGGGTAGAGTGATTCAGAAGACAAGACAAGAAACAATATTTTTAAATGTTAAAGGAGTAGGTTTTAGTTGGACATAGAAAACTTCTAACTGTAACAGTGAAGCAGACTGCCTCAGGAAGTGTAGACTCATCTTTGCTATAGTTGTTTACCCAGAGGTTGGATGTCCACTTTCTGGGATGCTTTACTAGTGGATTTCTGCAGTATGTGTGTGTTGTGTCAGAAGCACCAAAGTGCTTCTGTAGTGAAAGGAGTTGCCCGGGGGACGCCCAAGGAGGCTCCTTTCATGTCCCTGTGATTTTTCCCACCGGAGTGGTACCTAATTTATCTAATCACATTTGCATCCTTTGAACTGCTAGGTCGGCAGGAGCTGGGACTGATTTTTACTAATTGCCGGTAGCTCACTCCAGCCTTAATGGCTTCTGACTCAGCGTCTTAACGGTCCCTCTGCAGTGGGCAGGGAGGATGGACTAGATGATTTCTAAGATATGTACCTTCAAACCATAACTCTGTGAAAGAGAAATGATGAATACAGATGGAAGGCAGAATGTGTAATTTCCCTGCTCTGTTCTTCCAAGGAGAAATTTCTGCTTTAGTCCAGTGCCGCCTTAGAACTGCCAATCTGGATCCAGCACCCTAGTTATATGAATCTGACTAATCATACAAATGACAGGAAAGAGAAAGGAGAAGTGATGCTTTGAAATATCAAAGTAATTTCGTCTCTCCTTGCCATTCACATCCTCTCCAAATGCTTGAGTAGCTTCCATATCCTTTCACAAGATTTCAACGTGAGAAGATATGAAAGTAAGCCATAAAAGTTGTGCTACCTGCCTAATTATACATTAGCTATATTGATAAGGTCACTGCAATACTGAAATCAGAGCTATGGTCCATGTCCCATGGCCACTTACCTGCCTTGGATACAGTCCCCCCTGGACTATTTTTAAATGCTTTTTTTTAAAGAATAGCAAGCATACTCCCAAACAAAACACCAACTTACTGCACCCTCTTTATTTCAATAATGGTTTGGGTCTCATCTGGCCCCGAGGCATTCACAGAAAAAGGAAACAGCTGGCTATACTGTAGCCCAGTGCTTTATTTGGAAAGATGCCCACCTACCCCGCAAAGAAGGCAATGTAAGCAGAAGTTGTGATGCTCCAGGGAGACTTATGGGGAGGAGTATTGGTGTTTGCTCTTTATAAAATGGCATGAGACTTTCAATTGAAGAATACCAGTATAATAACTAAAATTAGGGACATGCTATGCTTTGGATTGCTGTGCATTGCTACAGAGCATCCGTGTGTATGTGGACCACACCTGTTGGTATCACAGGTGTCTTTTCTTGACCACACACAGTAGCAGGAGAAGTTGACTACATGCCCGCACCACTCTAAAGAACCTTGTGGCATGTTACTGCCTCCCCAACTCAAACATGTATTTGCAGGAAAACTCTCAGTTTCTTTAAAGAGGTATTGCTGCCATGTGTGGCATGCACACCCCACTCTGAAGCTTTTTTTTTCTTTTTTGGATCCAAAGCACAGCATATCCCAAACCCAAATGTATGAACTAGTTATTTTCTTCAGTCTACTTTTCCTAACAGAAAGCTTCCTTCCCAGCTAACTCCAGCTTCTGTTCTTTCTGGGTCCTTCCTTGCCGTATTAGTATCAGCTCTTGCTTCTATTCACTTAGGTAGATCACATTCTTTAGAATGGAGAGCACCCTTATGAATCAGGTAAGTGGCTGTTTTGTGACTGACCATGCACACCAGGATGCCATTTTGTGACTCTATGAACACCTACCTCATAGTCCAAAACATGCCACATGTGCCTCCCTTCCCCAAAAGAATAAGGATACCTAGTTTAGGTCTTGGTGAGCTAAGGACCTTCCGCAGTTCAAATCTGCCTAGTTATTAAGACCCACAGCAGATCTTTTTTGAGACAGTTCCTGCTTCCAAAGTTAATTTCTTAGGTAGTGCAGAGCATCATTTTCATGTTTTGTGATCTAATTATTGATGTGTTTTTTAAAATTCTTGCACAATAGCTTCATAGTTTTCAGAAAGGCGGCATAATGCTCAAGATCTTGCAAGGTAGACTCCAGCAATTCATGGAGCGAGAATTGCCAGATGTACAAGCTGGGTTTAGAAAAGGCAGAGGAACTAGAGACCAAATTGCCAATATCCACTGGATAATGGAGAAAGCCAGGGAGTTTCAGAAAAACATCTATTTCTGTTTTATTGACTATTCTAAAGCCTTTGACTGTGTGGATCATAACAAATTGTGGCAAGTTCTTGGTGGTATGGGGATACCAAGTTGTCTTGTCTGCCTCCTGAGGAATCTGTATAACGACCAAGTAGCAACGGTAAGAACAGACCACGGAACAACGGACTGGTTTAAGATTGGGAAAGGAGTACGGCAGGGTTGTATACTCTCACTCTACCTATTCAACCAGTACGCAGAACACATCATGCGACATGCTGGACTTGATGAGTCCAAGGCTGGAGTTAAAATCACTGGAAGAAACATTAACAATCTCAGATATGCAGATGATACCACTTTGATGGCTGAAAGAGAGGAGGAGCTGAGGAGCCTTATGACGAAGGTGAAAGAAGAAAGTGCAAAAGTTGAGTTGCAGTTAAAACTCAAAAAAACCAAGATTATGGCAACCAGCTTGATTGATGACTGGCAAATAGAGGGAGAGAAAGTGGAGGTAGTGACAGACTTTGTATTTCTAGGTACAAAGATTACTGCAGACGCTGACTGCAGCCAGGAAATCAGAAGATGTTTACTTCTTGGGAGGAGAGCAATGACAAATCTTGATAAAATAGTTAAGAGCAGAGACATCACACTGACAACAAAGGTCCGCATAGTTAAAGCAATGGTATTCCCCATAGTAACCTATGGCTGTGAGTGCTGGACCATAAGGAAGGCTGAGTGAAGGAAGATAGATGCTTTTGAACTGTGGTGTTGGAGGAATATTCTGAGAGTGCCTTGGTCTGCAAGAAGATCAAACCAGTCCATACTCCAAGAAATAAAGCCAGACTGCTCACTTGAGGGAATATTAAAAGCAAAACTGAAGTACTTTGGCCACATAATGAGAAGACAGGATATCCTGGAGAAGGAGCTGATGCTAGGGAAAGTGGAAGGCAAAAGGAAGAGGGGCCGACCAAGGGCAAGATGGATGGATGATATTCTGGAGGTGATGGACTCAACCATGGGGGAGCTGGGGATGGTGACGGCCGACAGGAAGCTCTGGCGTGGGCTGGTCCATGAAGTCACAAAGAGTTGGAAGCGACTGAACGAATAAACAACAAATGTTCCCTAGCTTGATGACCTCCAATTATGTTGTACTATGTCTCCCATCCCATTATCCTGATTGTTCCAGAGCTACATGTGAAAGACTGCTCTGAATGAGTTGAATGAATGAAAATGAATTTTAAATGCTCTCACTATATTCAGAATGTTACTTTGGAGGAAGCATGGAGCTGAGATTCTTGCCACCATAGCTTAGCATTCTTCAGAGAGGGAGAATACACTGGGGGTACAAGGGAGAAAAGGGAGTGAATAGCATTAATTAATTAAAAATTACCATGAAAACATTGGATCATTTAACAATGGCCCTGAAATTGATCTGAGTTGGTTGTCCCTGCTCTAGAGTAACTTATTTTAAGATCTGGTGGTGTTGATGGTGAAAAAGAAGAAGAAAAGGTAATGAAGATGCCACCCCACTCACTTACCCCTGTTCACATTTTCAGAGAAAACCCTTTTTCCATACAGAGAAGACTTCTAGTCATTTCATACCAGGACCAGTATGTACCTATCTACAATAGCTAAGATTCAGTTCCTGTAGTTCCTGTGGTTATAAATGCAGTAATTGAGGGCAGTCGTATAAAGGAATGTTTGAGCTTCATTCTTTTATATTACTCCCCAAACATTTCTGTATGATTTCATGTCTCCCTTATGTTGATTAAACCACGCTGCACATCATGAAATTGCTCTCCTGCAGAGATGGGAAAACAAACAAACACAAAAGCTTACTTGGAAAGTTATTTTTGGTGTTCTACTTGAAATTCCACTGAACCCTCATAAATAGGCTGACCATATTTCCCTGAGATGGAAACGGGACCTTAACGCATGCACATGCGTGCGTTGGCACACCGGAACGCATGTGCCGGAACGCACGCCAGCACATGCGCGCGCGCAGGCACACACACTGGCACGGGCGCGTGCACACAGGCATGCACACTGGGACGAGCGCGCGCACGCGTTCCATTCCTTCAAAAATGGGACAAAATTGTTTTTAAAGAAAAAGACGGTCCGGTCCGGAAAAGGTAAAAAAGTGGGATTGTCCCATTCAAAACGGGACGTATGGTCAGCCTACTCATAAAGTAAATTGCTGGCTGCATCCACTGCCCTGTTTGGAAAAGCATTGGGTGCACTTTGTGAGGGAACCTTCAGTACCAGGGTGCTGTAGTGGTTCAGGTGCTGTATTGGGAGCGGGGAGACCCAGGTTCAAGGCCATTCTCAACCATGGAAACTCACTGGGTGACTTTGGACCACTCACTCTCTCATAACTGCCCAGGATCCCCGATGGGGGAGATGGGCGGTAATATAAATTTAATAAATAAATAAATAAATAAAAATAGCCTAACCTTCCTAACAGGGTGGTGTTGTGGGGGTAAAATGAAGAAAGATCACCATGTAAGCCACCTTGACCTATTGAAGGAACGGTGGGATAGAAATCCAATAAATAAAATGAACACTTAGCTCATTTGCATTGAGAACTTATTCTCAAGTTGTTCTAAAACAATGGCAAAAACATATCACTAATTCTATTAAGAGGTTGGAGCATCAGAACCTGAGATTTAAGCTCTTGAAAAACTGAATTGAAAAAAAAATCTTAAATTACTTCCATCAGCTCCTCCTCCATCCTGGTGCTCTCTAGACATGTTGGATTTCAAAATCCATGATGGTCATTGATCATGGTGGCTAGGAATTAGGAGAACTGAAATACAACCCATCTGGAGGCCATCAGGTTAGGGAAATCTGGTTTATATTTTCTGAATGTATTGGGACAATTTTAGAGAATGATGAAATCAACACAGACCTTAATCCTGGCACTTGTTGCTGGTGTTTTGCAGACAGACTTACTCTGAACATAGAAATTCTGCTGAACCATCATTACCAATAAACACTTAGTCCATCAAATCTGGAGGGCTAACTGGTGAATTTTCAATTTTAGAAGCAAGCTGTCTGTGCATACTTGCAAATGGTTGTCATGAATGTTGCCCAGTCACAAAATAACTGGCACAAAACATTAGGGTTATGCAGCAACAAGATGCTTTGTTGTGCACAGGAGTATGCAGAAGAGCAACTCCTTAAACCAAATGCCTCTTTTTCTAGAGGTTGTGTTACAGCTACACATGTCATCCTGGGAAGAGGTGTGGTTGCTTTAAGGAATTGCAGGCAGATGCTTCATTCATGCTCCCCTGTCCTCCAGGGTACCCCTTTGCCTTCAAATTCAAAGAGCCCCATAGCCCTACAAAATATCTACTTCATAGAACACACACGAGGGAATGATATGAATGGCAAAACTGAAGTACTTTGGCCACATAATGAGAAGACAGGATACCCTGGAGAAGATGCTGATGCTAGGGAAAGTGGAAGGCAAAAGGAAGAGGGGCCGACCAAGGGAAAGATGGACGGATGATATTCTGGAGGTGACAGACTTAACCATGGGGGAGCTGGGGATGGTGACGGCCGACAGGAAGCTCTGGCGTGGGCTGGTCCATGAAGTCACGAAGAGTCGGAAGTGACTGAACAAATAAACAACAACAACAGAACACACATAAGTGTGGATTTCCCTAACAATACTCTAGCCTTGCACAAGACTTCCTATTACCACTCAGCTTACCCTTAACTGTTTTTAGAATCACAGCCCCCTCCATTTTTATTTTCCATGGATCCAATTAGTTCAGTTCTTGGAAATAAATATGAGGCTAGACAGCACTTTTTCTTTCCAGCATCCTAACCAGCTCCCCATTTCATTTGGTTTTAATCAAAAAGAAAAAAAATATTTAAAGTCAGATGGGTAAGAGGCCTGACAGAACTGAAAGTGGATGTCCATCGTCATGGGTAGATGTGGATATTTGTGTTCATGGGTACCATATTAGGGATGCTGCAGAAAACTGTCTGCCCAAACCCATTCAGTGAATTCATAGATGGGGCCAAATGTCTCACTTGCTGGCCATGGTTCTCCCTGTCACACATCCAGGTAGCTTAGCATCAGCATCAAGCCCTTCCCACCCCAGTCCAGCCTTCTGGCTTCATCTGTGTAGTGTTCTCAGATGTCCCAAAAAGATGGGCTGCATCTACAGCAGTGTTTCTTAACCTCAGCAACTTTAAAACGTGTGGACTTCAACTCCCAGAACTCCCTACCGCCCAGGTGAACTTTTGCGCCGCGGGCCGGGCAGCTCAAGCGCAGAGGCGTAGCGCCGCAGGAGTTGCTGCGGAAGAGCAGCACGGAAGGGCATAGAGAGTCGAGCCTGAGTCAGCTGTGGCCTCCGCCAGCAGCGAGTGTTGGTGGAGATCCTGCCGGCTTCCCAGGCAATGGCTGCCGGCTGCTCTCTTCCTCTTCTCGCCCTCCTCCTCCTCTTCCTAGCTTGAGAAAACGGTAGAAGAACCAACAGGCCTTCTAGCCCTGGTCCATCTCTTTCCCCCCCTCCCCAAGTGACAAAAAGATACAGTACAGCAGTGTTTCTCAACCTTGGCAACTTTAAGACATGTGGACTTCAACTCCCAGAATTCCAAGAATCCAGGATTCTGTAAGTTGAAGTCCACACGTCTTAAAGTTGCCAAGGTTGAGAAACACTGCTGTACAGCAAGAAGGTACAGAAAATGCTGGGTCTCTTGCTGCCATCCAGCGCTCGTTTGGGTTTTTGCAGCCCAGATATACTGTAGATAGCAATTTCTCTCTTCCAATAGAAGAGAATATCTTTAGCTCAGGGTTGAACTGTGGAGTCCTTGGTGCTCTCTGAGGTTGGTTGTTTGCTTGCAGACGTTTCATTACTGATGATGTTACCTAGTCGGGTAATGAAATGTCCGCAAGCAAACAACCAACCTCAGAGAGCACCAAAGACTCTTATGCCTCTGCTGCTGCTCCTCCTTTGCTGTAATGGTTCCGATCCCCTTGTCTATAACCATCCATAGGAAACCCTGAGATGCAATGAAACTATTTCAATCCTCCCCCATTTTTGTAAAGTAATAAAATAGCAAATCCTTATAATCCTGGGGAAACGTGACGAAGGACTAGCTCTTGTTCCAGAAAAATATGATTTGGGCATCACCATTGTGAAGATACGTAAGGCAGACAGCATTTCATAGCTTTGACTTGCTGCCAACCTCTGAAGACAAAACTTCCCTTTGTGTGGTACCAACCTTTTTGTCTTCCAGCCCCAACCAAAGGGAAGTCTAAACAGAAAGCAGGTTGGTAGGTTGAAGACAAAATATTATTGGTTGGACTAAGTGGAACACTTAAAAGCGGCTGCATGAGGTAATGAATGGGAAGTGTATATTGATTTCAGAATGGACCTATTAGAAAGGAAACTCTATCTCTGCATGTGTGTTTGTGTGTTTTATTTGATGTCTACCTTCAATTCTATAGTTGCAGCCACTATCTTGCCGTTTTTGATCCCTTCCTGGCAAGGTGTACTGTTTTCCATTTTAAGTCTACTAATTATTTCTGTATTTCCGTAGTCCACTTTAAAAAAAATGTGTGTCAGTCACTTCCTAGGAATAGCAGTTGAGCAGAATGATTGGAGTAAGCAGTGGCAGGTGGAAGCTAACTGTAGTAAAGGTTTATATTGGTTATCTAGAGCAGTGTTCCTCAACCTTGGCAACTTTAAGATGGGTGGACTTTGTAGGAATTCTGGGATGGTAGTACCAGAACTCCACGCAGCTTCTTATTAGTATATAGCAGAGTAGAAGCATTCCCATAAACTTGCACAAGGCTTAATCAGTTCAAAACACAAAATAAACACACTTCACATGTTAATGTAAAGTTACATAAAAAAAGAGTTTACAATTTTATTGTAACTCACAGTTCCTTAGTAGAAACGGTCCATGTGTGCGAGCAATTGGTTCTGATATGAACCACATGCTTCTAATGTGGCCCACCTGGATGGAAGTATGAGCTATGTGGCAGCAGCCATAGCTGGCCCAACCTCCTTGGTAGGAGATTCAAGCAGAAAAGTGGAAGAGAAGGAAACAGGAAACAGGAAACCGGGATTCAGCCCCTCCCACACAAAGCAAGTAATATTAGGTTACAGCAGAGGCTGCCTCCTCCTTCAAGCTTGTGTAAGACGTGCTTGGTTGAAACCTGATCTCTAACAGACTTCAATTCCCAGAATTCCCCATGCTGGCTGAGGAATTCTGGGAATTGAAGTCCATCCATCTTAAAGTTGCCAAGGTTGAGAAACACTGCTCTAGAGCAAGAGGTCACATTCCCAGTACAGCATGCTGGGGTTTTAAGAACATGAAAGAGCCTTGCTAAATCAAACCCAAGGCCTCCCTAATCCAGCACCATGTTTCCCACAGGAATAGTCAGACTGGCTGGGGATAATGGGAACAATTCCCAGACATTTGAAGAGCAGCAGATGGAGAGTTTCATTAAAAATGTCAACAGCTATTTGTAGCTGTTTAGCAAGTTAGAAAGACATTTGCCAAATAAACAAACCCAGTGGGAGAGCTTAAACAGGATGGTTAGTTCAACACTGGAATTCTAGAGAAATCTGCATTAAGTCATAGGAATTTGCCCCAAAGATATATACATTTTCTATAGAAATGTTTTAAAATTACAACCTCTAAAAAAATTAGAAACTTTGAATGCTATTATGGTTCCATGAGCCATGCAATATCCAATATTTGTTTAATACAACGTTTTTCAACCTTGTCAACTTTAAGAAGTGTGGACCCAGCAAGCTGGCTGGGAAATTCTGGGAGTTGAAGTCCACACATCTTAAAGTTGCCAAGGTTGAGAAACACTGGTTCAATACTACACAATACAACACAAAACACTAGGACAAAACACTTGTGAAAGCCAAGCATGAATACTGCAACAGTGAAATATCCATCTGACTTTAACTGTCAGACTACAATAGTATGGCACACCCAGAACTGTCTCAATGAGGAGCTAGTAGAGTTATAAATGCTCCGAAAGACCATCTAATTCTATCTTTTGATTCAGGGCATCTGCTGCTCTGGTATCTCTGGTGGTTTGTTAGCCAGTCATTCCTTTAAAAACACAACGAAAGAAGAAGTTGTGATCTTCCCAACAGCCTGTCTTCCACTCAGGAAGTTCTTCTGAGTCCATGTCAAAAGTCCCTTTGGCTATTCCCTCATCTCCCAGAGCTCTAAATCCACTGGAGACTGCTATCTTGCGGTTTCCTCATGAGGAGCAGCTGTCTGGAGGACTTGTGGGTGATCTCAAGTCCTCTCCTTGTCTGGAGAGGAATTATCAAAGAGCCAGTCTTCTCGCTGGCTCTTCATCCTGCCTCAGGAAGAAGTTGGTGCCTTTGGAAGGCCACTACATTCACGTACTCCCTTTTCTAATCACTTTTGGAAATTGCTTGTCAACTACTTTTCAGCTATTAGAAAACTTTGGATCAACAAGTTTGACAGCACTGGGTGATTTTCCTTCAATCCTTAGCAAAAGAAAGTTTTAACTACAAGTTTAAGTACTTAAACTTTTTTTTAATAAACAGCAAAAGAATGATTAAAATTTTGATTTTAGAAAGTTACAAATGGACTAAGGGTCCAGATAAATTTGAAATAAGATTTTGAAATTAATTATAAACAATCCTTCCCATGGGAAAATGCTTTTGTTTTGAATTTAAAAAAAATAAGATTTTAAAAATTGGACACTAGAGGGAACTAAAGACTACAGTTAAAGGAGAAGAACACATAGACTCGACTTACAATTACAGAATGAAGCAAAATATTCTAACATTGGACATACTGAAGGATATTTTTGAACAATGGACTCATAAGTTATTTTTAATAGTGTCAACAAAGACATCTGCCTCTATAGAGAGACTGTCTAAAATATGTTATGGAACAGGAACAAGTTCTACCTGACACGATTGAGACTGAGTTGAAAGTGGATTTACATTTACATGACAGGCTACAAGAATAATATGGAAAAATATGTTACACTGGACATACAAAAGAAACCAGATGATGACTTAATAATTAAAAGGGATATATAAACAAGAAACCAAGAGAGTGACTTGGATAATTTTCCTATATTTGATTTACAAAAAAGGCTTGTTAAAGTTTGAAGAATCTCATGAGAAGGGACAAAGAAAAAATGAAAAGAAATCAAGTTCTCTGACATTATTTCAATGGACTAAAGATTAACATTAGAAGTAAAAGGAAGGGATATAAAGTTGGTTTATTTGATCAAGGTTAAAATAGATATGTTGTTATCTCTAGTAACCCTTAATGGACTTTTGCTAACACCAGAACTGAAATGACAATGCTTTCTGGATTTGTTTATAGATAAGAGATGGGATATGGAAAGAAGAAGAAATATGGAAAGAAGAAAAAATGAAAAGAAATCAAGTTCTCTGACATTATTTCAATGGACTAAAGATTAACATTAGAAGTAAAAGGAAGGGATATAAAGTTGGTTTATAAAAAAAAAGGCAAGGGAGAAAGGGAAAGATATAAACAACTGAATGCAGAATTCCAGAGAATAGCAAGGAGAGATAAGAAGGCCGCCTTAAATGAACAATGCAAAGAAATCGAGGAAAACAATAGAATGGGGAAGTCTAGAGATCTCTTCAAGAAAATTGGAGAGATCAAGGGAACGTTTTGTGCAAAGATGGGCATGATAAAGGACAAAAAAGGCAGGGACCTAACAGAAGCAGAAGAGATTAAGAAGAGGTGGCAAGAATACACAGAAGAACTATACAAGAAAGATCTTAATATCCCTGATAAATACGATGGTGTGGTCACTGACCTTGAGCCGGACATCCTAGAGAGTGAAGTCAAGTGGGCCTTAGGAAGCATTACTAACAACAAAGCTAGCGGAGAAGACAGTATCCCAGCTGAGCTATTTAAAATCCTAAAAGATGATGCTGTTAAAGTGCTGCACTCAATATGCCAACAAATTTGGAAAACTCAACAGTGGCCACAGGATTGGAAAAGGTCAGTTTATGTTCCAATTCCAAAGAAAGGCAATGCCAAAGAATGTTCAAACTACCGTACAATTGCGCTCATTTCACATGCTAGCAAGGTTATGCTCAAAATCCTACAAGCTAGGCTTCAGCAGTATGTGAACCGAGAAGTACCAGAAGTGCAAGCTGGGTTTCGAAGAGGCAGAGGAACTAGAAATCAGATTGCCAACATTCGCTGGATCATGGAAAAAGCAAGAGAGTTCCAGAAAAACATCTACTTCTGCTTCATTGACTACGCTAAAGCCTTTGATTGTGTGGATCATAACAAACTGTGGCAAAGTCTTAAAGAGATGGGAGTACCAGACCACCTTACCTGTCTCCTGAGAAACCTGTATGCGGGTCAAGAAGCAACAGTTAGAACCGGACATGGAACAACCGACTGGTTCAAAATTGGGAAAGGAGTACGACAAGGCTGTATATTATCACCCTGTTTATTTAACTTATATGCAGAGTACATCATGAGAAATGCCGGGCTGGATGAATCACAAGCCGGAGTTAAGATTGCCGGGAGAAATATCAACAACCTCAGATATGCAGACGATACCACCCTAATGGCAGAAAGTGAAGAGGAACTAAAGAGCCTCTTGATGAGGGTGAAAGAGGAGAGTGCAAAAGCTGGCTTGAAACTCAACATTAAAAAAACCCAGATCATGGCATCTGGTCCCATCACTTCCTGGCAAATAGAAGGGGAAGAAATGGAAGCAGTGACAGATTTTATTTTCTTGGGCTCCAAGATCACCGCAGACGGTGACTGCAGCCATGAAATTAAAAGACGCTTGCTCCTTGGGAGGAAAGCTATGGCAAACCTAGACAGCATATTAAAAAGCAGAGACATCACCTTGCCGACAAAGGTCCGTATAGTTAAAGCTATGGTTTCTCCAATAGTAATGTATGGCTGTGAGAGTTGGACCATAAGGAAGGCTGAGCGCCGAAGAATTGATGCTTTCGAACTGTGGTGCTGGAGAAGACTCTTGAGAGTCCCTTGGACTGCAAGGAGGTCAAACCAGTCAATCCTAAAGGAAATCAACCCTCACTGCTCATTGGAAGGACAGATGCTGAAGCTGAAGCTCAAATACTTTGGCCACCTAATGCGAAGAGAGGACTCACTGGAAAAGACCCTGATGCTGGGAAAGACTGAAGGCAAAAGGAGAAGGGGACGGCAGAGGATGAGATGGTTAGATAGCATCACCGATGTAATGAACATGAATTTGAGTAAACTCCGAGAGACAGTGGAGGACAGGAAGGCCTGGCATGCTATGGTCCATGAGGTCACGAAGAGTCGGACACGACTAAACGACTGAACAACAAAAATGGAAAGAAGAGATCATTTGTTATATTTCAAGAGGAGGTGATAAGTTACTAAACTTGTCTATACTTGTGATGAAGGTTGGAAGTCACTTCTTTATATATATTCTTTTTTTTTACTATATTCTTACTTTTCATCCTTTTCTCTTTCTCTTTTTTCTTTCTTTTCTGTACCTTCTACTCTTTCTTTTTATTCTTCTATCATTTTTAGTTTGTATCAGTTTTTACTGTTGTAATTATAATCTTTAATAGAATTACTATAAAGAAAATAAAAAGTCCCTTTGGTTGTCATTTGTCTTATTTTGCTTTGCTTCTTCATCCAGGTGACAGCCATGAAGATGCATGAAAATGGTTATAGTGTCACCTCTTGATCCTCTTTCTCCAGGCAGAACATACCCAGTTCTTTAGCCTTTCTTCCTAGGGTTTGGCCTACAAGCTGTTCATCATCTTTGTTCCAGTCTTTCAGACACATCTTCAGAATGGTATAAATAGTCCATCTTCCTTTTCTTGAGTTATGTTTTGATTGGTCAAGATCTTTGTTGGGAGCAGCCCAGAGTCATTGAGGGTCAGGTGGCATACAAATTTAATAAATCATCATCATCATCTTTGTTAAACTACAAAGCAAGTGTGGAGTCCATGATGCTCTCTGAGCCTTGTTGTATTCTTGCAGACATTTCATTGCCAGGCTAGGCAACATCTTCAGTGCAAAAAGGGAGTGGAACTTGGTCTCTGTTTATATACCCTGGCTTGTCCTGCCTGTGTTTGTGGGGGTGTTGTACTCTCCTTGGTAGTACCTTGATTGGGTTGTTGTTTGCTGTTTGGTTGATTGACTGAGTTAATAGTTCCTTGATTAGAGTCTATTGTGTTGTTTGATTGCTCCTCTGCTGCTAATCTTGCTGTTAATCTTTGCCTATCTTGTTGTTGATTGCTGGTAAAGAGGTGTTCTGGTCTTCTGGCTTTTCTATTGTCTCTTATGAATGGTATGAGATAATAGAAAAGCCAGAAGACCAGAACACCTCTTTGCCAGCAATCAACAACAAGAGTCCGTGCACAGGTGGAAAGCGCTGCTCAAGCCCTGTTCAGACCCAATTAGCCGAAGAAACGCCCTCCAGAATTTCGAGGTAAACGTGCTCTCTCGATCGCTAATTATCCGTTCAGGTGCCCCATGTAAACGGTATACGTTTTGCGTGAAGAGCCTGACCAGCTTGGGTGCTGTCGGTATCCCTTTGCAGGCAATGAAATGAGCCTGTTTTGAGAACAGGTCCGTGATCACCCACACTGCCGTTTTTTGTTTGCTCTCGGGGAGGTCAACTACAAAGTCCATGGCTATCTGTCGCCATGGTTGCGACGGGTCAGCCACAGGTTGCAGAAGTCCTTTGGGCTTACCCGTGGCCCTTTTTGCCGTAGCACACACAGGGCAGGTACCTACATAGTCTTTTACGTCCTTACGTAGTGTGGGCCACCAAAACGTGCGCCTGACCAGGTGCAAGGTTTTCACAAACCCAAAGTGTCCTGCTGCCTTGTGGTCATGAGTGATCGCTAGGACACGTTTCCGCATGGTGTCAGGTACGTACAACTTATCGTTATTCCACCACCTTCCATCTTTCTCCTGCAGGAGGTGTTTGTTTTCCCCCCACCAGGTGTCTTGTGTCGTCACTGCCTGTATCTCACTCTCCAACGGATTGAGCACTGTAGACACCGTATTGTCCTCTCGAGCCACTGCCACGTGTCCCACCTGACTGGTACTTGAGGGCTTGTGTGGGAATAGGGTTTCTGTTATGTTTCCCGCTTTCCCGTCGTGTTGAGGCAGCCGCGATAATGCATCTGCCAGGTAGTTCTTCCCCCCCGGAAAGTACCTCAGGGTGAAGTTGAAGCGACTGAAGAATTCGGCCCATCTAAGTTGTTTCGGGTTTAATTTCCTGGGCGATTTCAGCGCTTCCAAGTTTTTATGGTCGGTCCAAACTTCGAACGGGACTGATGCCCCTTCTAGCAGGTGCCGCCATGTAGCCAACGTGTGTCGGACTGCGAATGCTTCCTTCTCCCAGACATGCCATCGCTTTTCTGTGTCTGAGAATTTTTTAGATATATATGCACACGGTCGTAGTTTGCCGTTCTCATCCGCCTGCAGCAGTATTGATCCTATCGCGTTGTTCGACGCGTCTGCGTGGATAATGAACAGTTTATCTATTTCTGGGTGCTTCAGGATAGGCTCAGCCGTGAACAGAGCTTTGAGTTCTTCAAAGGCCTCCTGGCATTCTGGGGACCATTTAATTTTGGTGCATGGCCGTTTAGCTTGTGTGCCACCGCCGCTTTTCGTTTTTAACAAGTCTGTGAGCGGCAGCGCTATCTGCACGAAATTCCTGATGAAATCCCTATAGAAATTTGCAAAGTCGATGAACGCCTGCAGTTGGCGCCTGGTCCGAGGAGGTTCCCACCCCACTACTGCTTGCACCTTGGCAGGGTCCATTTCTATGCCTTTGCTTGAAATTCTGAACCCCAGGAAGTCCAGCCTCTCTTGATGGAATTCACATTTATCCAATTTGACAAAGAGTTTGGCGTCCAATAATTTTTTGAGGACCGCTTTCACCAGCTGTGTATGTTCTGCTAAGTCCTGGGAGAAGATCAGGATGTCATCTAAATAGACTATCACCCCCCGGTACAGGAACTCGTACAATACTTCGTTTATTAGTTTCATAAAGATCCCTGGTCCTCCCGCAATCCCAAATGGGAGGACCCTGTATTGAAACGAGCCGAGTGGACAGTTGAATGCCGTCTTCCACTCGTCCCCTTCCCGTATCCGGACCCTGTAGTAGGCTTCTCTCAGGTCTAATTTGGTGAAAATTTTACCTTTAGCCAGCTGTGCCAGCATGTCCTTTAAAAGTGGGAGGGGGTATTGATTAGTGACTGAGATGGCATTCAGTCCTCTATAATCCGTGCATAGCCGGAGCGTGCCATCCTTTTTCTTACGGAACAAGACGGGGGCCTCCAAGGGGGAATTCGCTGGTTCAATGAAGCCCCTCGCCAAGTTTTTATCCACAAATTTCCGCAGCTCTTGGAGCTCCCGCTGGGTCATAGCGTACATTTTTGGTTTTGGAAATGTGGCCCCAGGGATTAGCTCGATAGCGCAGTCCGTTTTCCTATGAGGCGGTAAGAGGTCACACTCTTGCTGACTGAAGACCTCTCTGACAGGCACGTAAGCTCGTGGGAATGTCATCTGTGCCTCAGTTTGTGATCCCTCTCCCCTCACCATGCTTGCAGCCCGATTCTACCCCATTCTCCCTGATGTCCCTAGTGTCAGCATCGTATTTCCCGTCAATGAATTCCATCTCCCCTGACACCCAATCAACGTGGGGGTTCCGTTCCCTAAGCCATTTGAGACCCAGGATGATGGGCTGCGTGGAGATGGGCGCCACAACAAACTGCAGTGTTTCTTGATGTGAGCCAATCGACATCCTAACTGCCTCTGTGAAATGCCTTGCGGGCCCCCCCTTCATTTCAGTCCCGTCGAGCTGGCAGAACGTGATCGGTGACTTTAACTTAGAGAGTTTTAGTCCCATGTTCCTAGCCACTGACGGGTGCATTAAGCATCTAGTGCACCCTGAGTCCAGCATTGCTACGCCAACAACCTGCTTCCCCCCATCCAAGGTCTCTAACTGTACCTTGATTTGCATTGTGGGGCAGTCCTCAGATGTCAACGTGTCGCTACACCCATTACTGCAGGCCTGTCCCACGGTGCACTTTAGGACAGACCGTTGGCGTTTTCCGCTGGCCGGAATTCCTCATCCGTAGAGTCGCCTGATGATGACTTGGCTGTTGACTGTTTGGAGGGGGGGGTCTTGCGTGGCTTTTCTCCGAGTCTGGGCCTTTCAGGTAGGTGGGTGCAGTTGTTGCTTCTGTGCCCCTCTCTCCCGCACTTAAAACATAAGTTATTCTGGCCCCGCCATTCCTTTTCCTCTGCCCAGGGTTTTCTGTCATGTTTCTTCTTATGATAGACCTGGTTGGTTTGCCGTGACCTTCCTGGGTATTGAATTTGCCGGTAGGAACGTATTCGCATCCTCGTGGTCTCTGCTTTTCCCGCTAACTGGACCCATTCATCCAGTGTCTCTGGGTCCCCTCTCCCAGCTGCCATTTCCAGTATCTCAGGTCTTAGTCCCATCTGAAAATACTCAACCTTAAATGATTCAGGCCAGTTTGGGAGGCGGCTGACCAACTTCTTGAATTCAAGGGCGTATTCTGCCACTGTCCGGTGTCCTTGTCGCAGTCTTTGGATCTCCGTTTTTGCTGACATCCTGGACAGGGTGTCCTCGAACCGCTTACGTAGAGCTTTCATGAAGCAGCCAAAGTCATGAAGTTCTGGCGCCCCGGTGTCGTGAAGTACCGCCAGCCATTTAGCAGCTTCTCCAATCAAGAAGTTTGAAACATACCGCACCTTCGCCTCTTCATTCAAAAACAGTCTTTCAGATTCTTCCATGAACCCCCGCACGTGATTCAGGAAGCATGCAAGCTTCTCCGGGTCCCCATCAAATGTAGTCTTCAATTTTGTCGCGATGGTAGGTTTGTGCCAGCGACTAGTCGCGGGGCGACTCCCATAGCTAGGCTGTGCCGGCGGTTCATCGCCTTCCTCCTCATATGCCTCATCCTCGTCCTCGCTTCCCCCGGCGCTTTCTGCTGCACCTGCTTCCTCAGGTTGGTTGCGTGCATACTGTGCGCTGTGGTCGCTCTCACGGCCCTGGGGCCCTCTCAATAAGCTTTCCACTGTGGCTTGGATTGCCGTCAGTTTGGCATCCATGCCTTCAAGCCCCAGCTCCATCCTGGCTGCCCTGTCCTCCAGCGCCACGATCCGTTGTGACTGTGTGATCCGCGGCTTCGCTGTAGGCTTTCGTGGGACTGGGACCATACCCCTGCCCACTCCAATCGACCAGTCCGCCGTTGCATTGTATGTGCGCAGAGTGGGGGTGCGGGGGAGGGGAGGATTGCCTTTTGTCGTTTGTGGTTCCGGTGCTGCCAGCGGTTCCTTGGTGATTTGGAGTTCCTTGTTTCTCTCCATATTCCCTGCACCGCACGTTCTCTGTCGCCGGAAACTGTTGTCCTCTTCCGTGGACCGGGTCGCGCTGATGATTCCTTCAGCTCTTTCTGGTTTTTTTTTTTTTCCCGCTTCTTCGGCCTGCTGGCTGCCGCCGCTGTGCTTGGCCTGGCAATCCCCGGTCTCCGCTCCTCTTCTGCCTTCTTCTCGATGTGAGCCGATCTCTACCTCAGAGCTTACCCTATGATTTCTGGGTTCGCTCCCGGGAAAATCAGCTGAGATTGATTCGTGCCTTTTTGTCAGGTGCTTCTCAGTTGTAGACGTTTCTCCACAGAAATGACTTTACCTCAGCTCTTTCAGTAAGTAAATGGTTTATTGATTAACATGAGTAAGCACAGTAAAGGCACGAATGGTTCCCTGCTCGGGTTTATATACCCTTCTGCCAGAGCACTGGCCCCTCCCAGCTGCGGGCTTCCATCTGGTCCACTTTCAGTCTTCCCTCTGGTTCTCCTGGTGTCAAGGTTAAAAGTTCATCATCCATGAGGCGTAGCTGGCAGTTGCTAATGCTGGCTGTGGTATAGGGGATGGCAGGACCCTTGGGCATGCCAGGGTTCTGACAGAGCAGGAATTCCGTAGCTAAGCTATGCGGTCATAAGGCACAGCGTCACATGACCGTGCTGACTTACGATGGCAGTTCTGGCAGTTCCAGTTGCTGTTGTTAGGCAAATCCCATGTGGTCGCAGTGTCCTGCGGTCACGTGATCGCCATTTGTGACCTCCTGCTGGCTTCCCCATTGGCTTTGCTTGTGGGAAGTCAGCAATGAAGGTTGCAAATGGTGATCAGGTGACTATAGGACACTGCGATGTTGTAATTGCAAACTGGTCACCAAGCACCTGAATCGTGATTACATGACCATGGGGATGCTGCGAAGGCCACAACTACGAGGACCCATCATAAGTCCCCCTCGTTTAGTGCTGTCATAACTTCAAATGTTCACTGAACGAGTGGACATTAAACAAGGACTACCTGTATTACAATTACAAACATTGTAAGCTCTTGGGGAGTATAACCCTATCATTTGGGTTATGTAAGCAATAATGTATGCAATGCACATTGATATTATTATAAAATACAGGTAGTCCTCGGTTAATGTCTGCTCTGTTTAGTGACCATTTGAAGTTACGACAGCGCTGAAAAAGAAACTTTACAACTGGTCCTCAAATGTACAAGCATCACAGCATTCCCCATAGTCATGTGATTGCCATTCAGGTGCTTTGCAACTGGTGAGCATTTACGACCATCACAGTGTCCCGTGGTCACATGATCGCTATTTGCCATCCTCACAGCTGGCTTCTGACAAGCAAAGTCACTGGAGAAGCCAGCAGTAAAATCGCAAGTCACATGATGTCTCACTTAACGACTGTGGGTGATTCGCTTAATGACCGCAGTAGAAGTGATGTAATTCCGGCATGGTCACATGATGTTTCACTTAACAACCACGTTGCTTAGTGATGGAGTTGCCAGTCCCAATTGTGGCTGTTAAGTGAGGACTACCTGTAATAGCATACCATCATAGTAGCAATAATGTGGATTGGAAAAAAATGCAAGGTGACATAATTATTTATCTGATTCCCAAGAGATCAATTACATCAGCAAAGGTCTCCAAAAGTCTAACTGCATTCTGAAGCCAAAAGCACCAACTGTCTTTGGAAAAAACACCAGGACCAGAAGATGAGGTCCTTCACACACAATGCATGAGTTTGTTTCCAGAATTGCTTTCTGACCATGACAGAGTCCTGAGTGGAAGGAGGCTTCCTTCCCGCACACCCAGTTGGGTGCTTCAGCAACAGAGCAGCAGGAGTCCAGAAAGAGAAAGTTGACATCTGGATGCTTAGATTAGCTCATTTTTCCTCAGAAGCTGAGTTGAAGGCAAAAGTATTTCCAAGTAACAAACAGGAGCTTTCCCTGATCGGTGTCTTCTCCAGATGTTTTGTACTGCAACTCCCATTATATCCAGCCAGTGGGGTTGATGAACAGGTTGGTTGGGCATAATGAGAGAGGTAGTCCAATACAAGAGGACACCAGAACAAGGAGAGCTACTTTAGGGGATGTTACAGGAAGGTCAGTCCATGTTTATTCCAGAAGCTGAATGCTAACCACGACAGAACACTGGATAAGATACTTCTGATTTCTTAGGTGCAAAGTGTGCAAAAAACAAGTGTTGTAAGAATATTGTTTTACTATTGGAAGTCACTACCAGCATAGTGTTGGAGGACAATTTAGTTGTTGAGATATATAGGAGATATCTTTCTTACATTGGCTATTGTAATATGCCTTCTAGAGAAGCTAGCATTCCAACATTACCTTTTAACTCCAGTTTGAGGGATATGGGATATGGATGCTGTGAGCATGGAAGGTAATGTATCTTCAGCCAAATTGATCTGTGGTCCTCCGAATCTACCAGCATGAATGAATGGGTTCTGTGCTGCGAGACTACTTTTTTTTTTTTGGCAAACTAGTTTTAAACAATGTGATAGGGCTGGTCAGCAGGAGCCAAGCTCCCGATATCCTACTGTGCTAGCATAAGGGTCACAACCTTCCAGGAAATTAAAGGACAACATGCCTTTTATTCAGATCCCACTATTAGCAACAGTCCTTTTGAAAAAAGAGGTGGTGGTTGGCGAAAATAATGTTCAGTTCCTTTGTGAGGGCCGTTTGGATATCAAAGGAAATGCTCCATTCGATCTTGTGAATGTCATGCAGCTTGTGGGCCTCTTTAAAAGGATCATTGTGCCTGTTTAGAAGCTCCACAGATATCCACAAGTCACAATGGCTTCCCACAACTTCTCAGATGCAGCATAAACCATCAATTGTGCAGTTTTCATGAGTTAGATTTCTCTCCTGTAGCAGAGCCAACAAAGAGTCTTTTTTCCCCCATTTTTCTTTTTTGGCACCTTAGAATCCTAGCAATGCACTGTGGCCTGAGATGGCATAGTCAGGAACTCCCATTAATTGCATATATTAATTGCATAGTTATTGATGTAGTTCTGCAAAGCCAGAATCATACTGCTTCCTTGCAGCATCAGTGTTTGTTGTCCTTAGTGTTCATGGGCTTTTATGGCAAAAGCTAAACAAAAACAAAAAACAACCCCAAGCTCAGGGTTTCTGCCCCAAGAGGTTTAAAATTAGAGTAATAGTAGGTGAGATAAAAGGAGAGTTAAAAAAAATAAGAGACGTGGATTATACAAGATGAATGTGTGCAAAGAGAAAACCAAGGATAAGGGACAGCAATAGGGACCTTGAAGCTGTCTATCAATTAATTACTTGGGCAGCCAACTGAGGTCACCGTCTTTCCCTCTATGGAAAGCTTAATTGCATTCTGTTTAAATTATAGCAATGCCTTCCCAATGTCCTTCCATTGATATAAACTAGCACACGGACATTTTGTGCAAATTACCATCCTTTTAGTTAGTGATGCATTTTCTTTTTCGGAGGCCACCTTAAGACTTTGTCCAGCATTGACCTTTTTTCTGCAAACATATGGACTAGAAACCTGTGTAATTTAAACAATGGAACAAGAGACTCTCAGAATGCCAGGATGAATGCTGGTTGCTCTGTCTTCGGCAGCCTGCTTCTCTTCCCATCTATTAAGGCTGCTAAAGCAAAGCCCCACAGAGCAAAATGCAGAAGACTTACTAAATAGACGCCACTCTTCAGGCCATTTGAAATGTAGACACTCTCAAGTGAGCTTTTGCAGCAAGCACTTAATCGCTGTCTTGTCTGTCAGCAGAGCTCGCACTGAGAGTTAACAGGCTAATGTGCGGCGTGAGAGACGGAGGAGGCCTTGTGATAGAATGACAGTCTGAGGTCACTGTGCCAGCAAGCAAGTCCCTATGTGACCCTCCGGGAGATAAGTGTGTTTGGTGAGGGAGCATCACTGCATCCTTCTGGCGATTACCTTCCTGTTGCACAAGCACACACCCCTCCTTCCTTTCTGGCCAGGTTTCAACTCTGCCTAGAAGGAAAAACTTTTTGTCATCTATTTGCAGAAAAAATGGGAAAAGGCTTTCAGTCAAATTATCAGAAAGAGTCAAGATCAACCCTTCTGCTGCCTAGAGTTTGAGCAGCAACTGGCATGGTCATATGCACACACACTGGCCAGCCTGGTCAAGGCACAGCACACCCAAAGACAACTGGGTGTTTTGCACAATTCTGTTACACATTAGTACCCACATCCCTTGAGGATGGCTTACAGGTTTGTGCTTAGGGCACCTTTTTATAGCCCGACAGGAGTATCAACATTTCCACTAACATAGTGCATGTAGGAACCCAACTGTTGTGCTTGCCCAGCCTTCAAGTCAAGAATCTGAAATCAGCCTACTTTCTACAAACACCTGACGTAGGGTCCGGGAGCTGGTTGGTACCAAATAAAGGAGACAGCTCTATGTTTATTAACATTGTGGAAAAATACATGCATCAGCATGTTAGTCAGCAGAACTGAGATTGAATGGAATGTACATATTGCAAATAGAAGAAGATTTTTTTGGTTACCACATTGACCAGTGTCTGGGCCTGTCTGAAGGTTCAACAGTTCAATCATATTCTGGGGGAATTCCAGACTCAATAAGAAAAGAGTCATGTCTTCTTTTAGTGGATTGTAGTTTGATCCCAGACCTGGAAAACAGCCACTGAATTATCTAGCTGAATTTATGCTCTGCAGGGATGACATTTCAGTCATGATTTCACTGGAAATGAATTCTCTCAGAGAAGCGGGAGTTCCAGTAGGTTGCAGAGAATGCAAACATATCCATGTTCCTCACCAAGGATTTCAAATACGGTATGCTTAAAGTTCCCACAGCTTCATGAGGCTGCTCAGCTTGCAATTTTTATTATGAATCAACTCAAAAGCCTTGTCACTTTCCCACCTCCAAACCCACTTACATTGGATTCTCACAAGACAGTGAGCTAATGTGGTCTGGCTGTGTTTTTGAGTATAGTGTGAATGAAGCCACTATGGATTGTAAATTATAGTTTAATGTCTTGTGTGATATGTGAATCTACCTTCCCTTGTCTACATTCCTGATTGATAAAGGAAAGCAGTCCTACCGCAGGAGACCTATTCACAAAGAACCCAGGAGCCATATTGTTTTGCATAACACCATCCAGTGCATGTTTGGAAGTAAATGCAAGGCACAGATTCATACTCTCTTAAGAAAAACCCTAGTGGATTTGACTAGCAATTCTTTCATTCAAGCAGCCTTTTCTCTATGGTGGCCTGGCCAATGCACTTGTAATGTGTGTCCAAAGAGCAAGCAAGCAATATCCCTTCCCCACAGGCACACTCCATCTCAGAACTGTGTGGAGGGTGGGCACAGAAATTAGCCCTGATTCGAGTGCTTTTTTTTGCAAATATGTGTCATCATTTATACATGATCCATTTTATTTGGCGGTACATCAGTGGATACCTTATCCATATTACATATGTTCTGTGCTGCTATATGCTGAATGTATTTTCTCTATTTATCTTGTACTGATTTGGGGGAAAGCAATGTATTAATAAATTGACCATAAGATCAGTTTCAGATTCAGGATTTAGGTATGTGTGATCTCATCAGACTGTGCTGATTATAGAATGGTTGAAATTCAAAACACATACAGTGCTTCCTTCCTCCATATGCATGCTTCAGTCAAGCTGCCATTTATTAAATCCAGTTTTGCAAACTGTTTTTTTAAACAGTACTATAATCTGCAGGGATTTGCAGGTGATCACATTTATACACAGGAAAAGCATCAAGCCATTTCTACAGGCTAATGGCAGAGCGACATACCAGGGCAGCTAGATCTGCTGGGAACCTCATTCTGAAGAGGAAAGTTAAACCCTTTGATTTAAAGCTATTTGGAAAAAAAAGTAAAGATAGAAAAAATACAAGCCTTTAATTCCTTTTCCAAAGCTTATCAGTTTTATCAGTTCTCTTACTGAGTTGGTTTCCTCCCTGATTCAAAGTTAGATGAAGATTTTATTTTGACTGTGAAAACTGAGAAAAAGCAATAGGTCCCTTTCCCACAGTGCAGTATTTAGATGGATAGCAAGGATTTGTTTTCCTTCAGCTGCTGAAGTTTTCCTCTCAGGCCACTAGAAAGATGATCGTGTCAACTTCAATAGTTGGTCCTACTCTCCACCAAACATATTTAAATCACTTTTATGAGGGGGACAAGAAGGTGCTTGGGTTTGACTGATACGTTGTATATGTTATAAGTTTGTAAGTTTGTATGATACATGTTGTATTTGATGTATGTATTATGTTTATTTTGTTTTTGTATTCTGTTTTTATTATATGGTGAAAAGAATAAAGATTTATTTAAAAGAAAAAAGAAGGTGCTCCAGCTAAAAAGAAAATTAGTAATGCTTTTATCCTGTACAGAACAAAAGAAAATTATCTTAAATCCTAGGGAATCCCAGATAAATTACTAATCTCAAAAGAAATTGAATTTCTGGACAGTTTGGTGTACTAGACAAGACTGATACAGTTTCCCAAAACGCTGGTCAGCAGTGCTTTAAAGATGAACAATGGAATGCAGAAGTTGGAGGAAACACATGAAAAACCATGTGTTTGGGGTAAGCAATAGCCTTGCAACTCCACTTGCTACTATTTTTGAGTTGTTTTAATTCAAATGTATTGCCAGCAAGCATGCACACCATCATCCCTTCAGGCCATCATCCCTTTAGGTCTGCACTTTGAAAAGCTCCTCCCTCCCTCCCTCCCTCCCTCCCTGAATGTTTTGCACATACTCTAGTCACTTTCTCAACCTAATTTTAGCAGAAAACCTGAGCTAGCCAGATTTCATAACCCTACAGTACGTTTCACATCACCAATAGAAAAATCTGGAGTTGACTTTCCCTGCTTTATATAAATTGTGTGCTCCTCCTTTTTAGCAGTCTCCCGCAGAGAGAATTTATGGTACCAATGCTCTGAAATACATTATACTCAGTGGTACACAAAACCTACAACTCTCTGTGATTAAACTGAATATATACAACTGTGATGATGGAATATATTTCAATACAATTAAAATATTGCTTAATCATATATTCAAGATATTTCAAACTACTATTCCTATCATCCTTGAACACTGCCTCTGCTCACTGCCCAGTACCGGTCCGTGGCCTTTTAGGAACCGGGCCGCACAGCAGGAGGTGAGCAGTGGGCAAGCGAGAGAAGCTTCATCTGTATTTACCGCCGCTCCCCATCACTCGCATTACTGCCTGAGCTCCGCCTCCTGTCAGATCAGCGATGGCATTAGATTCTTATAGGAGCGTGAACCCTACTGTAAACTGCACATGCGAGGGATATAGGTTGCACGCTCCTTATGAGAAGTCAGAATCTGACACTTATTTTAGTCCGCGCGTGGCCCACCCATTATTTTATTTACCACTTCTGATGGTTTCATCTTGAAACCATTCCCCCCCCCCCGGTCCGTGGAAAAATTGTCTTCCATGAAACCGGTCCCTGGTGCCAAAAAGGTTGGGGACCGCTGATCTAGGACATCCAAGGGCACTGTAGAGAAATTTAGCTCTGGCCTTGAGAAAAGGATGGGAGAGATGGAATGGTTGCTCAGTCCTGGGAATATAGAAAATGTGAGAAAGAGACTCAGATCAGCCCCTCCTTAACCTTTTTGTCCTTAAAAAGGGGCAATGTAGCATTCCTGGTATCTCCCTGGTATGTGTCTTTTGATCTGGCCTTCCTCAAAACACATATAAAATAATTATTTACTAATAAAATTTTCAAAACCACAGAAGACTATCTTATTTCAATATGAATATATGAAGTTACTTGACAAGTTGCCCCTTTATCAACATTAGTCTCCATTTAAAGAGAAAATCTACTTGATGGTGATTTACCTGCTTGTCTGCTGCTTACTTCAAGGATATTGCTCCAGGGCTTCGGTGTCTGCAATCTTCTTAATTTATTTTTGGAAATTCTTTGAGAGGTCTAATTGAAGCTGCCTTCCACTGAGCCGCCCATCTTTTCCCAACACTTCTTCCATCTAGAAAAAAACTCCATCAAAATAAAGCATTAAACGTACAATGTCTTTTGATTTATCAATCAAAGACATGGTTTCAGCTCTACCTACAGCCTCCATCTACACATCTTGGAACTCTTATCAGAGGAGTTAAAAACACATTCAGGGAAATCTCATTAATCCAGCAAGGAGTAAACTTCAAGCTTGCAGTGTCTTTGTATTTTAGTAGCACCCCAAGCTTCATTAACAAAAACCAAGGTGAGACTAGATGCAAACTGATGGCTTGAAGGTGGAGCCAAATCCCTATTGCACAATTGAGTCATATCAGTGAGTGATCTCTAGAGGACTTATTAAAAATCCAAGATGCTAACAGCTTAATTGGTGGTTGGGGCCATCTTCTTACAGTAAAGGTAAATTCTTGTTTGAGATGAACTTGACGCCTCATCATCATCATTGGCGATCACTCGTAGCCGAGTAAGATTGTCTTCCAAAGGTAAAATTTTAACGGTGGATCCGTAAGTGGCTGTAAAGGCCAATTCTGGATCTGCACAACCTCCCACAGTGGGGGCATAGGTTTCCGGGTGGGAGACGGTCATGATGAGGGTTTGCCTGACGTGCCTTCCTTTTAGCTCTTTTCTCCCTTTCGCCCTGTACTCGTGCTTCTTCAAAGTCCATAGCACCATTAATAAAGGCTGACCTCCAATTGAAACGCTCATGAGTTAGGGCTTCCCAGTTCTCAATGCTGATATTACATTTTTTTAAATTAGCTTTGAGAGTATCTTTGAATCTCTTTTGCTGTCCACCAATATTCCGTTTTCCATTCTTAAGTTGGGAGTAAAGTAGCTGCTTTGGAAGACGATGGTCAGGCATTCGAACAACATGACCAGTCCAGCGAAGTTGATGTTGGATGATCATTGTTTCAATGCTGGTGGTTTTCGCTTCTTCTAATACGCTAACATTAGTCCGCCTATCTTCCCAAGTAATTTGCAGAATTTTTCGGAGGCAGTGTTGATGGAATCTTTCAAGAAGTTGGAGGTGGCGTTTGTAGAGGGTCCATGTTTCACAGGCGTACAGAAGGGTTGGTAGTACAATGGCTTTGTAAACAAGCATTTTGGTCTCCCTGCGAATGTCCCGATCCTCAAACACTCTACGCTTCATTCGGGAGAAAGCTACACTCGCAGAGCTCAGGCGATGCTGAATTTCAGCGTCGATGTCGGCTTTTGTAGATAGATGGCTGCCGAGATAAGAAAAGTGATCGACATTTTCTAGTGACACACCTTTAAGCTGGATTGATGGCGCTGCGGAGGGATTGGTTCGAACTTGCTGGTAAAGCACTTTATAATAAATAATAATAATTATAATAAATAATAAATGTTTAATTAAGATGCAAAGATGAACTTGACGCCTAATAACATCACATACACATCCATGTAGTTTTGTTGGTAACAATGCGAACATGGGTTGCCATTGCCTGTTCCAGGGGTATGGAATATGGAAGTGGCTTACCATTCCTTTTTCCAGAATCTTTTGTCTAGCTCAGTGTTTCTCAACCTCAGCAACTTTAAGATGTGTGGACTTCAACTCCCAGAAATCCCCAGCCAGCATGGTCTAGCTTATTGTCCTAGGATTGCCTGGTGGCTTCATATGTAGGTAGTATCCAGGCCCAACTCAATTAGCTTTTCAAGATCAACCAAGGTTGACCAAGTAATGCCATCTAGCTGGGCAATTGTCTTCTCACTGCTTAACAGGCATTTGAGACATTTGCTGATCTATTACAAATGGTCCAGAGATCTATGATAGATACTAGCCTACTGTCAGTTTATGTATTTATTTTATTTATTTGTCACATTTATATCCCGCCCATCTCCCCCACAAGGAGGGACCCTGGGCGGTTCACAATAAAACAGTTTAAAATCAATAAAAAACCATAAATAACACCAATAATCAGCAAAAATACATAATTACAGTCAGATCCAAACAATGGCAGGTCTTACTTATCCCATGAGCTGGTAGGGCTGGTCGAGGCAGATCTAAGAAACCAGCCAACCCCAAGACTGGCTATTCCCCTCCTCACCCCAAGCATGATGGCAAAACCAGGTCTTTAGGTTTTTTCTAAAGTCCAGGAGAGAGGGGGCCGATCTTATTTCAGGGTGAAGAATATTCCAAAGGGCAGGGGCTACTGCAGAGAAGGCACGCCTCCTGGACCCCATCAGATGGAACTCTCTTACAGACGGGGCTCGTAGCATGCCCTCTTTGCAGGACTGGGTGGGACGGGTTGATGTGACAGGGATGAGATGGTCCCTCAGGTAACCTGGTCCCATGCCATGTAGGGCTTTAAAGGTGATAACCAACACCTTGAATTGAATCCGGAAGCAAACTGGCACCCAATGCAGCTCGCGGAGCAAAGGTGTTATGTGTGCTAATCTTGAGGCACCTAAAATTGCCTGCGCAGCTGCATTCTGAACCAGCTGAAGCTTCCAGACGCTCTTCAAGGGTAGTCCCATGTAGAGCGCATTACAATAGTCTATATGGAAGATGACCAGGGCATGAGTGACCATTCGAAGGGCCTCTCGCTCCAGGAAAGGGCGTAACTGGCGCAAAACACGAAGTTGTGCAAAGGCCCTTCTGGCCACGACTGCCACCTGCTCTTTGAGCAGGAGTCGTGAGTCCAAGAGGACCCCCAAGTTACGTACCGGTTCTGTCTGGGGCAGTGCAACCCCATCCAGAACTAAGGATGGTAAATTCCTAGACACTGAGGGGCCATTAATCCACAGCCACTCCGTCTTACCAGGGTTCAGCTGAAGCCTGTTTTTCCCCATCCAGACCCCTACAGCCCCCAGGCACTTGGACAGGGTAGTCACAGCATCACTTACTTCCCCCGGGATGGAGAAGTATAACTGAGTATCATCAGCATATTGATGATACCTCATCCCGTGGGGATGATCTCGCCCAGTGGTTTCATGTAGATGTTAAATAGGAGAGGAGAGAGCCCTGAGCCCTGCGGCACCCCACAAAGGAGGGGCCGTGGACCCAATCTCTCCTCCCCTATCAACACCGATTGGGATCAGCCCTGGAGGAAGGAGGTGAACCAGCGCAAAACCACGCTGCCCACCCCCAACTCCCTGAGTCGTCCCAAAAGGATACCATGGTTGATGGTATTGAAAGCCGCTGAGAGGTCAAGGAGAGCCAGGATGGATGCACTGCCCCCATCCCGCTCCCACCAGAGATCATCCATAAGTGCGACCAATGCCGTTTCCGTCCCATATCCTGGTCTGAAACCTGACTGAAAGGGGTCTAGATAATCCATTTCATCAAGAATCCTCTGGAGCTGCAACGCCACCACTTTCTCAACCACCTTCCCCATAAAGGAGAGGTGGGAGACTGGACGAAAATTGTCCAGTACAACGGGGTCCAGTGATGGTTTCTTGAGGGGGTGCACCAGCGCCACCTTGAAGGCCGCTGGAAACACCCCCTCCTGCAAGGATGCATTTACCATTGACAGTTCTGCTCTGTCCTTAATTCAGCTGAATTGTCTCTTCAGGATTACATTCATGACATCTCAGCCAAATTATCAGATTCTTAGTCTCAGACTCAGGGCATTGCTCCTGTTTCCACTCCCCAAGCCATCAAAAGCAGTCTGAAGCCAACCAGCTGCTGGCCTTCAAATACTGACAGCATCATGAGCCAAGCTGATCAACTGGAGCACAAAAGAATAGCATTTGACCAGTGCCCCATCCCCTCATTCATATTTTCATTTCATGATGTGTACATTTCTCGACTGAGTGCCCCTGCAAAGCCACCAAAGCAGAATCCCTTTGCTGCATTTGTAAGAGTTGTTAAATAATGTATTTGAACAAGATATTAAGGCAGCTGACTCCTACAAGGAGAGTGAAGATGCTGAGTTGAGTCCAGGAGGTGGATAACTTGAAAATTTTGCCAATGGGAAAATGGGTTACCCTACAAACTGTCCAGACTAAGCCAAAGGAAAGTCTCTTTAAGAGTTCTTTCAAATACATAGTGGTGCAGGCAGTTACAGTATAGATCAGATCTGAAATTGTCTCGGCATTGCAGCTTTGGAGTTGCCCTTAAACTGAGGGAGGCATCCTCAGACACTTCCAACCCAGATTCCAAAATCCTTTCAATATATATTTTTTGTTTTGTAAAAAAATAAAGCAAAGACAAAGAACATATAAAACAAAACCATCTCAAGCAAACTTTTGGATGACTGTTTTTATCTCTTTGGGGAAAGCAGAAGTACACTCTCCATCTGATAGAAGCCTAAGACTTCTGTGGGGGTGGGGGGCAGGGGGGAACCTTTTTACAAAATAATTGGAGGTAATAGAAACCATTTGTTTAAATAATGTCTTCCTCATGCCCCAGAAGAACAATAAAAGTTAGATTAATTGATAGCTTTTATATCTCCTGCTGAAAATTTAAGTAAGACTTTCTTACACTAATAATTTAGGAAATAATTTACAAATTCCTTGGGCATCTAGCTACTATTCAAATAGTAGCAGAAAGGCACATCTATATGACACACTTCCCCTCCCCATGACTTGGATATGAGAACTGTTTACTTAAACTGTGGAGTGAACTAGCTAGTGTGAGATTCTGACTGAGATAGGATCCCACCCCCCATTTCCTTTGAATCTCCTGTTTCAACTTTAACCCCCCCCCCTTGTGATTAAAGTTACGGAAGCCTATACCTAATTCTGAGTTAAAGATTCCCAAATCCATTCTCACCCATGAGAATAACATTTAAAGTAAGCAATGAAAATTGCATCATAAATGCTCAAGTCAACAGCAGCTGCAGAGCAGAGGTAATGCAGGATGTGTGTCACCAATTGATCAGGAAATAAGAACCTGGTGTGTGCCTCTACCTTTTACACTGATAGGATCAATTATGCTTTCCTTGATATTCAAAAAGCTTTATCGTTTTTTTCATGCCAGGGAGCTCAGCATAATCATTTAACATTTGGAGCATTCAAAGACAATCTTTCTCTTGCAAAATAAACCTAGAATCCAAGATAGGTAACCATAAAAAAAGTTAGTGGGGTGTCTATGTGTGCCAGAGCAACATAAAATGAAATACCATAAATATTTGACATCTTAATAAACAAGAGAACGTAAACATCAGATCAAATCAAATCAAATTTGAGGGACACAATCAGAGTGCAAAATTATTAAAAGCTGAACTGGAATGAAACAGCACATATTAATCGTGTTATACAGCATTATCCAAAAGTCATTTCAGTAAGGAGTAAAACATTTTTATTATCCGTCTAAAACAAAGAAACAAGGGAGCCACCCTCATCTCTCACCCTTGGTAGGGAATTCTATACTTACGGTGCTGCCACCAATAGGCCATCTTCTCAGTACTCAGTGACTTAGCATCTCTGTGGGCTGTGATGAATGCTGCCATCTAGTGGCTCTCCAGGTTTTCACAGCCTGATCTGGTAGCTCTACATTTCATACATTGAGATAAGATGGTATTACTACAATGTATAGTATTTATGGTTGATTGATTGATTATGTGCCATCAAGTCGTTTTCGACTCCTAGTGACCACATAGATAGATTTTCTCCATCATGATCTGTCCCTAACCTGGTCCTTCAGCATTTCCAACGATGTACCCATCGCCACTGTAACTGAGGCCATCCACCTTGCTGCTGGTCATCTTCTTCTTCTCTTTCTTTCCACCTTTCCCAGCATTAGAGCCTTTTCCAGAGAACAATGTGTTCATACCATGCATAATTTTATACAGCTCTAACAACTGTGCCCTGTGCTTTGGCTGTGATTTTACCCCAATTTCCAATCTGCAGGTGTCAGCAGGTGGAAGCCTTGGTTAGAAGGGTCTTTGGTGTGCCAGCTGAGGCCTTATCTGGTGCAGCACAGCCTGGTTCCAGTTTCTCACCCTCATTGCCACTTGGGTAATGATTGATTATATTCCATCAAGTCATTGTTGACTCCTAGTGACCACATAGATAGTTTTTCTCCATCATGATCTGTCCCTAATCTGGCCCTTCAGCTCTTCCAGCAGTGCCCCCATTGCCTCTGTAACTGAGACCATCCTCTTCTTCTCTTTCCTTCCACCTTTCACAGCATTAGAGATTTTTCCAAATAGCTGAGTCTTTGCATAATGTGTCCGAAATAGGATAGTTTGAGCCTGGTCATTTGTGCCTTGAGTGAGGACTCTGGGTTGATTTGTTCAGTGATCCACACTGCGAGCTCCACACTGGTTACGGATTCAGTTCCAGGCAGAATTGAAAATGCTGGGTTTAACCTATGAAGCCCTTTCTGGCTTGAAACCTGGGTACCCACTTGACTGCCTTCTTCAGCCCCTAATGCAGAGCTTTCCAAACTTTTCATGTTGGTGACACACTTTTTAGACATGCATCATTTCGTGACACACTCTTACATCAGGGCATCATTTCGCGACACACTCCTACAGCAGGGCACAAGGCAGGCACTAGGACCTGCGCGGAATCACAGCAGGTTTGGAGGCAGCAAGGCACAAGGCAGGCACTAGGACCTGTGCAGAATCACAGCAGGTTTGGAGGCAGCAGGGCACAAGGCAGGCACTAGGACCTGCGCAGAATCCTGGCAGGGCAGGTTTGGAGGCAGCAAGGCACAAGGCAGGCACTAGGACCTGCGCAGAATCCTGGCAGGGCTCGGAGGCAGCAGCAGCCGCGACACACCCAGACACTGCAGCCGACACACTAACGTGTCCTGACACACAGTTTGGAAAGCTCTGCCCTATTGGATCAACCTATTCTCACTGAAGAAAGCCAGTTTGGAGTAGTGGTTAAGGCACTGGGCTAGAAACCAGGAGACCGTGAGTTCTAGTCCCGCCTTGGGCACAAAGCCAGCTGGGTGACCATGGGCCAGTCACTCTCTCTCAGCCCTAGGAAGGAGGCAATGGCAAACCACTTCTGAAAAACCTGGCCAAGAAAACTGCAGGGACTTGTCCAGGCAGTCTCCAAGAATCCATTCAACACGATTAAATGGATATATATAAAAAATTCTCATTGCAGGAGAAATTCCTTGTGGTCCCACACTTCTGGGAGGTGAGGGGAGCCAAAGTTAGAAGATACTGCTTCCAGTGGTTGTGGCAATGCTGTGGAATGGTCTCCCCATGTGGATCAGGAGAGCCCCCACCAGGATACCCCCCCTCCTTGAGTTTCAGAGGGCTGGTAAGAACTGAGCTTTTCTAGAGAGTGTTCCAGGGATGCTGAGTCATCTTTTACCTTTTTGCTTTCTATTTCTGTTACTTTTGTTGTGATGCTATACATTAGTCATTCATGTTATGATTTCCTTGATCTTTGTCCTTTTAACCATACTGTGGAAGTTTTATTTATTTATTTATTTATATTTATTTATTTATTTATTTATTTATTTATTTATTTATTATTCAAATTTATATGACTGCCCATCTCCCCCAACGGAAGTTTTAATTTTAGTATAAACTGTTGGGAGTCACGCTTGCAGTGGGATATCAGTTCAATCAATCAATCAATCAATAAATCTTTAGTTTCCTGGCCTTTAGAAATCAACTTTCCACCTGGTACTGAATGCACAAGAGTCACCTGGGCTGGATTTCTCTTGTCATTTGGCAAATCTATCCATCTTTTTTTTAGAACAGCTATAATCATTTGGTGCAAATAATGAACTAACATTTCAACCACCAGTTAAAATCTGCAATCACCTTTTAAGTAGTCAATGTGACAGCAAAGAGAAAAGAAAAGAAAAAAAAATCTTAAAGGAAACACTTTCCAAAAGATATCACATACAGCACCTGTTCCTTTCTTCCATGTGCTTCATTTGGCAGACATTTTGGAAAAAAAAACACATTCCAAAAATATATATATATCTTTCCTTCAAGATCCATCATTGGCACTTTTATTTTTATTTTTTGCACTGTGTACATTTACTGAGCATTAACATATTAATTCCATGTGGTTGAATTTGCAGATATGGCTTCAGTCCTCACTGCCTTTAGGATTGTGCACTCCTAGTAGTATCTGCCTACACCAGCATTTCTCAACCTTTTGACCCTGGAGGAACCCTTGAAATATTTTTCAGGCCTCGGGGAACCCCTGCA
Source organism: Charina bottae (assembly GCA_023362775.1). Taxonomy (NCBI): domain Eukaryota; kingdom Metazoa; phylum Chordata; class Lepidosauria; order Squamata; family Charinaidae; genus Charina; species Charina bottae. The sequence continues at coordinate 105,637,976 of JALMGJ010000003.1, read as the reverse complement.
CATTCAGGCTCAACTATAGGCCAGAAGTTACAAAATTATTATATTAGTTTCTTTTTTTAAAAAAACAAATTTTATTTTGTATAACAATACATTATAAAAAGAGAAAAAGTAATACCAGACATAACATAACATAACATAACAACATAACATAACATAACATAACATAACATAACATAACATAACACAACACAACACAACACAACACAACACAACACAACACAACACAACACAACATAACAACATAACATAACAACATACATAACATAGTATAACATTACATTCAAGAAAAAGAAGAAGAAAAATATATAATTCCTCCTCTTTAACAAGCTATCCAACCTCTTCACTTTCTAATTTAAACTCCTTTTTTCTTCTCACCCTCTTTCTCTTCCTTCTCAAACCTTCTTTTATCTCTACTTCCTTACTCCATCTACTCTACCTTTCCCTACCCCTACTCACCTTTCCACCCTAAAAAAAAAACAAGCAAACAAACAAACAAAAGATACACACAAAAGAGGGACTTCTTACTTCCCATCTAACATTTTCATCACATATTTATATACTATTTTATTCTATTATCTTATTTACATTATTTGTGTTAATTTCCTAATTGAATATTTTGAGATTTTTGAATAAATTTAAAAAAGGACTCCAAACTATATTAAATTCTTCCATATTTCTATCATTAATTTGATCAGTCAATTTCGCCATTTGCATCAGGTCTATTGTTTTTATAGTCCATTCCTCAATCGTTGGTATGTAGTCCTCTTTCCAAAACTTGGCGAAGGTAATTCTGGCGGCAGTTATTAAGTAGAATAATAATTTTCCATGTTTCTTATACAAGTCTGGTTTTATAAAACCCAGTAGATAGAATTCTGGTTCTTTGGTGATATCTTCTTGTGTAATTTCACAGATAGTTTTATATATTTTGTCCCAATAGTTCTTTGTTTTCCGGAAAGTCCACCATAGATGAAAAAAAGTACCAATTTCTTTTTTACATTTCCAACAATTATTTGGTATGACAGGGTTCATTTTTGACAATATATTTGGGGTGAGGTACCATCTGTACATCATTTTAAAGAAGTTTTCTTTCATGTTATAATTAAGAGTAAAATTTAAATCTTTTGACCATACTCTCTCCCAATTTTCAACTTGAATACTATGAACCACATTTTGTTCCCATTTGATTATACAATTTTTTGTAGGTAAATTGGACATTTTATTTTGAATTAAAATTTTGTAAATTTTTGCAATTAGATGTTCCTCCTCTCTCCACAATATATTGTCCCAATTTACTGAATGACTTTTAAATTTGAAATTTTTGGAGTCAGATTTAAATTGTTATTTTATTTGTAAATATGTATACCAATTACAATTATGGCCCTCTTTTTCTAAATCTTCTCTTGTTTTTAATTTATAATTTAAACCCTCAAATGATAATAAATCCTTATATTTTAGCCATTTACTCCTAGTTATAATACCTTGCAATGCAAATGCCTCATGTGGGGAGATCCACAATGGTAAATTTGGTAATATCATATTTTTGTATTTTTCCCAGGTTTTTAAGATAGATTTCCTAATTGGATGGTGTTTAAATGCCACATTTGCTTTTGTTTTATTGTACCAAGGGTACCCGTGCCACCCAAATCTAAGATCATAACCCTCCAAATTCAATAATTTTCTATTTTCTAGTTTTATCCAGTCTCTCATCCAAATAAGAATGCATGCTTCATAATATAATTTTAAATCTGGCAGACCAAATCCTCCATTTTCTTTAATATCCTGTAAGCATTTATATTTGATTCTAGGTTTTTTCCCTTGCCAGATAAATTTAGAGAGATCTTTTTGCCAACTGTGGAATGTTTTTTCTGTAATTATTATTGGTACTGTTTGAAAAAATAAAATTTTTGGAAGGATATTAATCTTGATTGTGGAAATTCTTCCAAGGAGGGATATTTGGAGTTTTGCCCAATTTTGTAGATCTTGTCTTATTTCATTCCATATTTTAGTATAATTATTTTTAAATAGGTCTGAATTTTTTGATGTAATTTCAACTCCTAAATATCTTATTTTTTTACATTTTTAAACCCCGTAGCCAATTCCATAGTGTGTATATTATTTGCAGACATATTTAAATTTATCATCTTTGTTTTTTGGTTGTTTATTTTAAATCCAGCAAGCTCTCCAAAATCTTGTATCTTTTTTTGTAAATACCCTATTGATTTGTCCGGATTTTGCAAAGTAATGACAACATCGTCTGCAAATGCCCTTAATTTGTAACTTTCCTGTTTTATTTTTACTCCTTCAATTTGACTATCTTTTCTAATATTTTCTAGAAGAACTTCCAAAACCAAAATGAATAAAAGAGGAGATATGGGGCATCCTTGTCTAGTACCCTTACCTATAATACAATTTTGAGTTGTTTCATTATTCACCACTATCTTGGCTTTCTGATTTGTATATATTGCTTGTATAGCATTAATAAATTTGTTTCCATAATCTAAAGTTTTAAGCGTTTTAAACAAGAATTCCCAATTTAAATTATCGAATGCTTTTTCAGCATCTAAAAATAATAATGTAATTTGTTTTTCATTATGATTTTTTGCATATTCAATTATATTTAGAATAGATCTTATATTATCTTTTATATATCTTTTTGGTAAAAAACCACTTTGATCCAATTTTATTGTGTCTTGTAAAACTCTTTTTAATCTATTAGCCAGGATAGTGGTAAAAATTTTATAGTCCGTATTTAGAAGAGAGATTGGTCTGTAGTTTTTACATAATGTCAAATCTTGATCCTCCTTGGGAATTAAAATAATATTGGCTTCTGTCCAGGAGTTTGGTATTGTATTTCCTGCCATTATTGAATTTAGAAGCATATTAAACAGAGTAATAAGATGTTCTTGAAAGTACTTGTAATATAATGCCGTGAAACCATCTGGCCCTGGTGTTTTGCCTGATTTTTGTTTTTTTATAGCTTCTATTATTTCTTGCTTTGTGATGGGTTCATTCAAATTATCTCTTTGCGTTTGAGAGATTTTTTCCAATTTGCTTTCTTGTAAATAAGTTTCACATCTATCAGGTGTTACTTGTTGTTTTTGATATAATTTGTTATAAAAACCATAAAACACTTTTCTAATTCTTTGGTTATCAATTAGTTCTTCTCCATTTTCTTTTATTTTGTTAATAATCTTTTTTTCCACCTCTTTTCTTAGTTTGAAGGCAAGCCATTTTCCAGCTTTATTAGCATGTTGAAAGTGTCTTTGTTTTACGTATCTTAGATTTTTTTCTATTTCATCTATTGTTTGAAGATCTAATTGCTTTTGTAAAACATTTATTTGATTTCTAATATTTTTATCATTGGGATTACTTTGGAGTTCGATTTCTTTTGTTTTAATTTGGTCACAAATTTTTAGAAATTTTTGTTGTTTTAATTTTCTAAGATGGTTACCTAGAGACACAAAATGACCCCTAATATAAGCTTTACTTGCATCCCAAATTGTAGTGATATTTACCTCATCACTCATGTTTAGTACAAAAAATTCCTTTAATTTATTTTTGCTGTCTTCTAAATATTTTTTTCTTAATATAGTTTCATTAAATCTCCATCTATATATTTTTGGTGTAATTTTTAGATCTAATTGGACAGCATTGTGATCTGAAAAAGTTTTAGCCAGTATTTTCATATCTTTAATTTTATTTCTCAAGCAAAGGAGATCATTACCTTGTCGTGGTGCTGGAGCTTGAGCACCTCAATGAAACCATGAGCTAAACCGTGAAGGGACACCCAAGATGGGAAGGTCGTGGCAGAGAGGTCAGACTAAATACGATCCCTGGGGAAGGTAATGGCAACCCACCCCAGTATTCTTGCCGTGAAAACTAAATGGATCAGTACAACCAGAGATATGTCAGTATACCATCGGAAGATGGGACTCCCAGGTCGGAAGATGGTCAAAATGCTACTGGGGAGGAACAGAGGATACGTTCAACTAGCCCCAGACATGATGACGCAGCTAGCTCAAAGCCGAAAGGATGGCTAGCGGCTGACGGTGCCAGTGAATTGAAATGGACTGGAATGGGTCACTTCACATCAGATGACCACCAGATCTACTACTGTGGACAAGAGGACCACAGAAGAAATGGAGTAGCCTTCATAATTAATAATAAAGTGGCTAAAGCAGTGCTTGGATACAATCCAAAAAATGATAGAATGATCTCAATTCGAATTCAGGGGAAGCCATTTAACATCACAGTGATCCAAATATACACCCCAACCACAGATGCTGAAGAAGCAGAAGTAGATCAGTTCTATGAGGATCTGCAGCACCTACTGGATAATACACCAAAAAGAGATGTTATTTTCATTACAGGAGACTGGAATGCTAAGGTGGGTAGTCAGACGACACCTGGAATTACAGGCAAGCATGGTCTGGGAGAACAAAATGAAGCAGGACATAGGCTGATAGAATTTTGCCAAGACAACTCACTGTGCATAACAAACACTCTCTTCCAACAACCTAAAAGACGACTTTATACATGGACTTCACCAGATGGTCGACACCGAAATCAGATTGACTACATCCTTTGCAGCCAAAGGTGGTGGACATCTATACAGTCGGTAAAAACAAGACCTGGAGCTGACTGTAGTTCAGATCACGAACTTCTTATTGCAAAATTTAGAATCAGACTAAAGAGAATAGGGAAGACCCAGAGATCAGTTAGATATGAGCTCACTAATATTCCTAAGGAATATGCAGCGGAGGTGAAGAATAGATTTAAGGGACTAGATTTAGTAGATAGGGTCCCAGAAGAACTATGGACAGAAGTTCACAACATTGTTCAGGAGGCGGCAACAAAAAACGTCCCAAAGAAAAAGAAAACCAAGAAGGCAAGATGGCTGTCTGCTGAGACACTGGAAGTAGCCCAAGAAAGAAGGAAAGCAAAAGGCAACAGTGATAGGGGGAGATATGCCCAATTCAATGCAAAATTCCAGAGGTTAGCCAGAAGAGATTAGGAATTATTTTTAAACAAGCAATATGCGGAAGTGGAAGAAGACAATAGAATAGGAAGGACAAGAGACCTCTTCCAGAAAATTAGAAACACTGGAGGTAAATTCCAGGCAAAAATGGGTATGATCAAAAACAAAGATGGCAAGGACCTAACAGAAGCAGAAGAGATCAAGAAAAGGTGGCAAGAATATACGGAAGATCTGTATAGGAAGGATAATAATATTGGAGATAGCTTTGACGGTGTGGTCAGTGAGTTAGAGCCAGACATCCTGAAGAGTGAGGTTGAATGGGCCTTAAGAAGCATTGCTAATAACAAGGCAGCAGGAGACGGCGGTATCCCAGCTGAACTGTTTAAAATCTTGCCAGATGATGCTGTCAAGGTGATGCATGCCATATGCCAGCAAATTTGGAAAACACAAGAATGGCCATCAGATTGGAAAAAATCAACTTATATCCCCATACCAAAAAAGGGAAGCACTAAAGAATGTTCAAACTATCGAACAGTGGCACTTATTTCACATGCCAGTAAGGTAATGCTCAAGATCTTGCAAGGTAGACTCCAGCAATTCATGGAGCGAGAATTGCCAGATGTACAAGCTGGGTTTAGAAAAGGCAGAGGAACCAGAGACCAAATTGCCAATATCCGCTGGATAATGGAGAAAGCCAGGGAGTTTCAGAAAAACATCTATTTTTGTTTTATTGACTATTCTAAAGCCTTTGACTGTGTGGATCATAACAAATTGTGGCAAGTTCTTGGTGGTATGGGGATACCAAGTCATCTTGTCTGCCTCCTGAGGAATCTGTATAACGACCAAGTAGCAACGGTAAGAACAGAGCACGGAACAACGGACTGGTTTAAGATTGGGAAAGGAGTACGGCAGGGCTGTATACTCTCACCCTACCTATTCAACCTGTACGCAGAACACATTATGCGATGTGCTGGGCTTGAGGAATCCAAGGCTGGAGTTAAAATCGCTGGAAGAAACATTAACAATCTTAGATATGCAGATGATACCACTTTGATGGCTGAAAGCGAGGAGGAGTTGAGGAGCCTTATGACGAAGGTAAAAGAAGAAAGTGCAAAAGCTGGGTTGCAGTTAAACCTCAAAAAAACCAAGATTATAGCAACCAGCTTGATTGATAACTGGCAAATAGAGGGAGAAAAAGTGGAGGCAGTGACAGACTTTGTATTTCTAGGCGCAAAGATTACTGCAGATGCTGACTGCAGCCAGGAAATCAGAAGACGTCTACTTCTTGGGAGGAGAGCAATGGCAAATCTCGATAAAATAGTTAAGAGCAGAGACATCACACTGACAACAAAGGTCCGCATAGTTAAAGCAATGGTATTCCCTGTAGTAACCTATGGCTGTGAGAGCTGGACCATAAGGAAGGCTGAGCAAAGGAAGATAGATGCTTTTGAACTGTGGTGTTGGAGGAAAATTCTGAGAGTGCCTTGGACTGCAAGAAGATCAAACCAGTCCATACTCCAGGAAATAAAGCCAGACTGCTCACTTGAGGGAATGATATTAAAGGCAAAACTGAAGTACTTTGGCCACATAATGAGAAGACAGGATACCCTGGAGAAGAAGCTGATGCTAGGGAAAGTGGAAGGCAAAAGGAAGAGGGGCCGACCAAGGGCAAGATGGATGGATGATATTCTGGAGGTGACGGACTCAACCATGGGGGAGCTGGGGATGGTGACGGCCGACAGGAAGCTCTGGTGTGGGCTGGTCCATGAAATCACAAAGAGTCGGAAGCGACTGAACGAATAAACAACAATTTTATTTATTACATTTTTAGAAAGCCAAATCATATCAATTCTGGAATGGGATTTATATCTATCTGAGAAAAATGTAAATTCTTTAGCGTTACCCATTTTGTGTCTCCATGCATCCACCAAATCTAGATTGTTTACAAGTTCAAAAAATTCATGTGGTAATTTTCCCTGACTTATTTTGATTTGTTTATCTGATTTTCTATCAAGCATGGGAGTTACAACTCCATTATAATCTCCCATTATGAGCCAATTTTTGTTAGGTATGTCTGATAGATGATTAAGTAAAGTTTAAAAAAAAATTGTTTATCGTTTGGAGCATATAGTCCAACTACTATTACTTTTAAATTTTGTATCTCAATTTCAATAACAATAAATCTTCCTTTAATATCTGTTAGTAAAAAGTTTCGGTTTTAAATAGGGTTTTATGTAACAGACAATTCCAAACCTACATGTCAGTAATTTTATGTCTCTAATTTTAATATGAGTTTCCTGAAGGCATATGATATCTACAGTAGATTTAATTTATTAACCGTGTGAAAAAAAAAATTCTTTTTGCTGGGGCATTTAACCCATTGACATTCCATGTTAGGCATTTCAAGTTACTCATTGTTTAAATGACTGCTAATATCCTTAGAACCAGAAGCTTGAGTGTCTATTCTAAAATTTTCTTTTTTCCCTTCTTTTTTACCATTATTACTTCTGATTGTCTTTTCCAAGTTTTCTGAGAAAGTCCTTGGCTTTTTCTATTGAATTTAATTTGTATCTCTGTTCTTTATAGGTAACAGATATCCCTTCTAAAGTTTCCCATCTATACATAATTTTATTCTTTTTCAAAATCTCGGTTAGGAAAAAATAGTCTTTTCTTTTTTTCAGGATTGTGTTTGGAATCTCCTTAAAGATTTTTATGTCTTTTCCTTCAATATTTATTTTCTTATCGTAGGCATTTTGTATTATCAAGTCCCTAAGTTTCCTTCTGCTGAACTCCATAACCATGTCTCTTGGGAGCTTGTGATCTCTGGCATATTTCGAATTTACCCTGTAAATCCCTTCAATTTCCTCTTCTAGTTGCTCTGTTTCCCAGTCAATCAAATTTGCCAACATTTGAGTTACTGTGTTTTTAATTTCTAATTCTTTCCCTTCTACAAGTCCTCTTATTCTTATACATTTTTCATTTTGTTTGAATTCTAATAATGTAAGCTTGTCTGACTCTTCTTCATTTTGCTTTTCCATTTTTTGTACTCTTTCTTTTACTCCCTTAATTTCTGTCTGAAATTTCTGCTCCATGCTATATAATTTCTTACCCAAACTTTTTTCAAACCCTTTAATTTTTTCTTCTAATAAAGTAGTCACATTAGAGGTTATGCTTTGAATTGCTTTCTTTGTGAAATCTTCAAAGAGTGATTTCATCCATTCCCCTCTATCATCCTCTGAGTCAGATCTCCTTCTCTGTATTTTTCTAGTATTCATCTTTCAGTATTTAGTTTTAAACAATTAACAATATATCTTTCACTAATATTTCCTAAACTTATCCGTTTTAACTATAGAATATATGATTAATATAAATTAGTAAATAATATAAATATGTATATAAGTATATATATAATATCAGCCAGGTAGAATACAATTTCTAAAGTTAATAAATTAACAAAAAACCTTACAAAGTGAAAATGGCATCCTTAATTAATTAAATAAAGAGTCTTGTCTTTCCAAATCAGTTGTAGTTCTGGAGTCTCATCAAAAGTTTTCTTTAGATGGTAAAGTGAATATTTTTCTTCTCTTTAAGTTAAACTTTTATCTCAAATTCAGTGCAGGAAAAACAGCTGCATAACCTAAATATTTAGGTATCTAACGAGGTAAGTGTATACCCGGCTTCCCAGCTGCTTTCGCTGCTTTCACTGCTAGGCTGGAAACAGACGAAGAAAGCGAAAGTGACAGCTACTTGTCTCGCCGCCACCGTTAAGAAGCCGCTGGTTTCTTCTTTTGCAGGTCTGCTCTTATCCTAGCTTTCCTGCTGCGGTCTGCATAGCACGTAGGCTCCGCGGAACTGACTTACTTTCCCCCGTTTAGAGATTAAAGGTTGAAAGTTTGACGAGCTGTTAAACTGTGCGTCCACTCGCCATTAACCTGCACCGGAAGTCCCCAAAATTATTATATTAGTTTCATGTGTAGGCCTGCATATATGCATTAACAGTGTTCTTAAACTAAAAATAAAGAATGAAACTTACCTCTTTAATGTGAAGTTGCCCGAATTTGACATATTTTTTTAAATAAATTGTGATCTCCCAGGGAACCCCTAGTGACCTCTCGCAGAACCCTAGGGTCCCACGGAACCCTGGTTGAGAAACCCTGGCCCACACGATACATGCAAGCTGTGAGGACATGCTGCAGGTTTGGAAGGAAAGACCTGGAGGCCAGCCTTCTCAATCACAGCCCTCTCACTCTGGAACAGCTGGCTTCCAAGATCAGAATGGCCCCTTCCCTTCTCTCGTACAAGAAAGCAGGGAAGATCATGCTTTTCTGCAGAATCTTTGGAAAGAAGAATGCTGTATAAGGCCAACAAAATCTTTTGGGGACTGGCCAACATGATGTTATTTAACTGTTCTATTATTGTGGTTTTATGGTATATGATGTCTTGTATTGATTATAACTTGCCTAGAATTTATGGAGAAAGTGGGATACAATATATTAAACAAACAAAGAAGCAAACCTGGATTTCCCTTGCTCTTTTTTTTTTCCCAGCTGGCCAGTGATTTACCTCCCCACTTCTTCTACTTACTTTAAAAAGCAGACCTGGCCTTTAGCAGGTAAGAGGATGGGAGAGGGCTGGAAATCAAATGGATTGCTGAATTGTCTGCACCCAATTTTGCATTTGATACAGAAGGACAAAGGCAAAATTTCAGGTTACAGCAGACATCCTATGAATTAAGTGATGGGGCTTCTTCTTAAGTATCTTCATAAGCACAGCAGCGAAGGAACAACTAGAAACAGCCCTGCAACCAGTTCTAGTGGATTAGGAGATTACTGCTAATGTTTAATTATCTCAGGTTCAAAAGAGCCCTTTCTAACTTTTGCAGCTGGAAGAAGATGTTTGGAGCCATTCCTGTGGCCGCATACACATGAAACGTTATATGCCAATGGTTTATCCATGTGATCATCCTTGCGGGCGGTGGATGAATTCTGGGAGCTGCCGTCCCTGCACTCATGTGAGCAAACCATATGGATGAGTCACTCACGAAAATGCTTTTGATGTGGATGCAGCCACAAGAATTAGTCCAAAGAAATCTGCCCTTAGTTGCAAATTGCTGTGTCGAAACAGGCTCCAAGGGTGCACCAGATGACAGCTCTGTGGGCTCATAGCTGGGCAAAGAAATGAACAAACAAGAACATGGGAAAAGGCCCAGGAAGAGGCAGGTTCTGCTCTCCCCCACCCCTCCCCAACTGTCCTGAACCAGGATACTTTTGCAGCCAGCACAGGAAAATACTTACATGAACAGGCGTGCTTTCCCCAGTACAGAAAACCCATGGCTTGAAGATCCAGTATGTCTGGAGGGAGACGCTGAAAGTGCTGTTGAAAGTCTTATGTTAAATCTTCTACCTTAGAATACTATCCCTTTCAAGAACATAAGAAAAGCCCTGCTGATCACAATGTATTATGAAACCAACGCAACTGGGTACATTCAGGAAGCTCAGAAACATAGACAGGAGAGCAATTGCCCTCTTGTTTATGATGGAATAATTGCTATTATTCCACCATAAACAAGCTTCTATAAAATGCTAACAGGGCTGCCATCAGAATGCAGAGAGGGGAACAGCACATCTGAACGCCTTCCTATGTGGATAGCTCCTTGCATATTGAAAACTAGCTCTTCAAGAAGTTGGATCAAACATTTCCCTGATCTGCTGCCTTTTCTACCTAAAGGGAGATTTTGACACACCCAAGTATTTAAAAAGGTTCCACCAGCATAATAAACCAACTCTACCTGCATTAGACTTATTAAGTATAAAGTGTGGCTGGAATGTTGAATGACAAGAAAATGAATTATTCAAGGCTTGTTGGATTTCAGATATAAAATTAAAAGACTTTATGGAGCCACTGTGAAATGGGTTATTTTAGCACTGGAGAACTCTGGAGCAAGAATCCTGAATTATTTGAGTGAGATAGTTATCACCTTGATAAGACAGAATGCCTATATAGATTTCCATAGATACAGATACAGTAAGGCAGGGGTGCAACTCCCAACCGTTATGTGCCCCCAGCAGTACCCTGAGACCAGACTGCTTAGATTTAGCAGCAATATGGCCTCACTTTGGTGGCATGATTTTTCATTTTAGGATTAGCCAGAAATAGCCATTTTCAGGCTGATTCCAGCCCATTTGTTGACATGGGGGTGGGAAGAACAGAACAGCCTTGGAACAGAAGTAGGAATCCCTGGAAGACAAACGACACCAATTCCCACCCCTAACCCCTGCCCAAGCCCCATTGAAAACAGCCTGCAACGAATCCAACCAGTCCCCCAATTTTCTGCGTGGAACTATTAGAAACACTGGCCTGGCCAGCAAGCTGGGGAAGAAGTAGATATGGCCAGGGAATAAACACACAGTTATGGATTGAACTGCCTTGCCACCTGCCACAGTAGGTGAGACTTGAAGATACGCAATCATTCTCTGGTTTGATATGGCAGCCCCAGAAGTGAAGAATGAGCATTTTTAAAAGGTAGCACCTTCGTCTAGTTTTCCCAGTACTCGGAAGCTGGGGATTCTAGAAGAAACTGTTTGTCTGCCTTGCCAATGCTCATGATAATGGGAGTTGTAGTCCAAAAATTTCTGGAGGGCCACAGAATCTCCACCCACTATAACACACTGAAGAGCTCTGCCTGATCAGCTCTATCATCTAGACTCTTTTTTTTTGTGCCTTCGAGTCTTCAATAGCCAAATATGCAAAGGATCTGCAAGCCCTAGTACTAAAAGTTATATAAATGGAATTATAAATAAATAAAAGTCGAAGAGCACAGTGAAAAAATGGGACTAAAATTAAATATAAAAAAGACCAAATTAATGACACAGGTAGAACATCTAGCCTTAGAACTGGCAATGAAGGTATCAAAGTGGTGGAGAGCTTCTGCCTTTTAGGCTCCACCATCAACAGTAAAGGAACAAGCAAAACCCGTCCCACCCGGTCATGCAGAGAGGGCATGTTATGGACCCTGTCTGTAAGAGAATTCCATCTGGCGAGGTCCAGGAAGCGGGCCTTCTCTGCAGGAGCTCCTGTCCTTTGGAACATCCTGCCCCTGGAGGTGAGGTTAGCCCCATCGCTCCTGACCTTCTGGAGGAACCTGAAGACTTAGCTCTGCCACCTTGCTTGGGGCCGGGAGGGGAATAGTTACTCTTGGGGATGGCTAGTGCCACATACTGTCTATGTGGTCGCTAGGAGTCAAAAATGACTTGATGGCACATAATCAATCAATCAAACAAACAAACATATGTTATACAAACTAGCTATTTCATCTAAGACCTCATTTCCCACAGGAAACAGTGAGATGCTCCCCAGAGTGGAAACCCCTAAGCAATGAGTGAAGGTAATTTCCCCCCCTCTTGCTTGCACTCCAACAATGGCATTCCCTGGCATCCTACATTCTCTTAACGTGGTGATTCCATTAGGCCAACCATCTCAACCCAGGTTCCTCCAGCTGACCTAGGACTAGAGCTCCCAAAATCTCAAGCCAGTATGATTCTTGGCCCATTGAGGTTCCAACCCTTTTGGAAGGCTGGGGGAAATCGCATTATGATATCAAGGGCTTTGGCAGACCCATCCTCCATGAATGCATTTACTTATTTAATAATATATCTGCACGCTGCCACAATAAAAAAATGTATCTCGGCAGATCACATAAAAAGTACAATATCAAACAATCCCCATACAAAAATGAAAACCCGACAAGACTACAAACGTTGGATAACGATGGCCAGCTTTCTGAAAAACCTCGGTCTTCAGAAGCCAGCAAATGATCAGTCCTCCTGTTCTACTTCTCAGGGAATGTCACTGCCCGTCCCAAGACTCAGTAACAGCATAAGCCACCCCAATCCAAATATTATTTATTTTATTTTATTTTATTTTTATTTATTTATTTTCTATCCCGCCTTTATTATTTTTATAAATAACTCAAGGCGGCGAACATACCTAATACTCCTTCCTCCTCCTATTTTCCCCACAACAGCAACCCTGTGAGGTGAGTTGGGCTGAGAGAGAGTGACTGGCCCAAGGTCACCCAGCCGGCTTTCATGCCTAAGACGGGACTAGAACTCTCAGTCTCCTGGTTTGCCATTGGCTCCTTCCTGGGGCTGAGAGAGAGTGATTGGCCCAAGGTCACCCAGCCGGCTTTCATGCCTAAGGCGGGACTAGAACTCTCAATCTCCTGGTTTCTAGCCTGTTGCCTTAACCACTACACCAAACTGGCTCTAACCGACACATTTCAAAAGGGGGGAAAGTAAACGGCAACACTTGGTCAGGCAAAAGAATTAGCTCCTCTCCCGTTGCACATGTTTTGAGCGTGCAGAAGAGGTGGTCCTTTTCAGAACATAAAAGCCCTGAATCCAGGGAGGACTTACGTTCTTTCTCTCTCTCCAACATTTTTCCCCTTCCCACCCCCTCCCTGCAAATCCTTCACATGAGTTTTTGATAAAGCAGCTCTGTCAAACAAGGACTGAATAAATCACGATGTGTTACCAAGAAACATTACAGCTTTTAAAACAACCACCATGGCATTCTACCCCACAGACCGATGAGCCGGGGGATGCCAGATCCCTGACGCTCCGCAGCCATGCTGGAGCCAGCGCACATCTGGAGTGCAGTAAACGTACCCAGAAGCAAGAAAGCAGCTCTGTCAGGGTCAGGAGTACAGAGAGCGGCTGCTGACACCAGGCGCCACCCCAAAACCCACATGCATTTCCTTGTGTAAACACATGTGGGCCAAGAGGCATCCGCAGTCACCTTTCTCCCAGGCAAGCCCCATAAAACCGCCAGCGAAGTAGAGGAACAATGTCACTATTATTGTTTTAGAGAAATTCCTCCAAAGTAAGAAAGCAAAGCTGGGCTGCCTGGGTAGGCTGCTTTTTGGGAAAAGGAAAAGAAAAGAAGAAAGGTTTCTAAGCCGTGGGGGGAAGAAGGCACTTTCTTGCTCAGTTGCCATAGTCTTGAGCACATTTCCTCTGTCCTCCCGGCCATATTCCAGAATGTGAGCAAGGAAAAGATATAAAACTTTGCATTTCCCCTCTTGTATAAAAAAAGTCAGATTGTAGGAGTAGGGGGGATAGCTTTCTGGTTTCTCTGTAGCTCTCCCATCTTGTGAACATGGGTTGACATTTTTCAGCATTTCTACATTGGTGACGAACAGCTGAAATGACAAAATCCCCTGTGCTTGAGATCTGTTTAGGCTTCTGCTAAGAGCACCCTGCCTTTTCCAGGCTGCTTGGGAGAGAGAAAAAATGGGTGTCCCAGTCTTTCTTGGCCATGGTCATACCCATTGCTTGTTCCATCATCACCCATTCCAGAGTAGAATAATAAAATCCTAGGCTTGGAAGGGGCCGCTGAGGTCATCAGGCTCAACCCCCTGCTCAGTGCAGGAATCCAAATTAACGCACCCCGGTTAGTTGGCAGTCTGCATTGCCCAGCTGGGAATGAAGCCCTTAAACCACCAAGGTTAGCCAACCCTGGCATAGGCCCTTGATATAAGGCAGCTTCCTGAATCCTGTGTGTGTTGTTTTGCAACATCAACTTCCTCAGTAGTAAAAGGTAAAGGTAAAGGTTCCCCCCGCACATTTGTGCAGTCGTGTCCGACTCTAGGGGCCGGTGCTCATCTCCGTTTGTTAGCCGAAGAGCCAGCGTTGTCCGAAGACGCTTCCACGGTCATGTGGCCAGCATGATGCGCGCGGAACGCTGTTACCATCCCACCAGAGTGGTACCTATTAATCTACTTGCATTTGCATGCTTTCGAATTGCTAGGTTGGCAAGAGCTGGAGCTAGTGCGGGAGCTCACTCCACACGCAGGGCTAGGGATTCGAACCTCCGAACTTGCGATCTTCCGATCGACAAGCCTGGCGTCTTACCCACTGAGCCACCACGCCCCTTGCAGTAGTAGTACTACTTTGTAGTACCTTGTACCTTGTAGTACCTTGTAGTACCTTGTAGTTACAAGGTACCTTGTAGTACCTTGCACTACTACTACTCAGTAGTAGGAAACTCTAAAGTAGCCTTTTCACACAGAAAAAGTTCATTCCAGTAAAAAAGGCCAGTGTTAGTTTAAAAATGGCATTCTGTAGCTATTTCATCTTTCTTGCCTTTACTGATGATTTCTGATAAGAAGACTGAAGGGATGGGAAACAAGGAAGGATTGAAAAGGGAAAGTAATGTCATCTGGTTTCTCTCTCTCTTCCCCCCACCCCCGCACTTCTGGAGAATTATAATCCAAAATCACACGAGACTTGAAATTGGGAAAGATTTCTAAAAGTACTAGCCAAGTACAAAACTCAGAAATCTGTTTTCTTTCATCATGGCTACATCCCAAACGCAAGCTGTTCCTTTCCAATCCCCCCCACAAGCAGGTAGGATATGGCCTAGAAATAAGCCAACAACAGTCAAAAATAATTCAAATAATTCTGTTAACACCCACTGAGGAAACTCTTTTAGTGACTAGTTTTAAAAAGCTCGACAAAATAGCATCTTTCCCTACCTTCTCGGCTCTAGGTACTCAAATATCTTTTTTTTAAGGCTGCAAATAAGATGATGTGCAAACAAAATTTTACAAGATACAACTAAAGCAACAAAACATTAAAATAAGCCAAAAGCCAATAAAAGGCCACTGCAGTGGTTCAGATTGGAAATATGTAAGTAAATAAAAATATTTTGGTACTGTGTCTGAAGAGCTAATGCATGTTACACAAAACCTCATGTTGTATATGTCTTTCTGTATATGTGGTTGTGTATGTGTGGTGTGTGCATGCTTAACCATTAGGAGGGGGAATGAATGAGAAGGGGAAGGGGGAAGAAGGGAAGAGCTATTCCTTGGTGGTCTCTTCTATGCTTCAGATGGTTCTCCTTCCTCCAGGAATATTCATGGGGGGAATTTAAAACAAATCAAAATGGTGGTCACGACCGCAGGGCTTTGATGGTGTGGCTGCAACTGCCATACTGACTTTTTTTACCTCCCTCCCTCCCTCCCTCCCATGGATGACTCCGGTTGGTTGCAAATCAGGGCCTTTTTTAGGGGAACAAATGGGGGCATATGGTCTGGACCCCGTCATTTGTTTATTCCTTTATTTATTTACTTATTATTATTCCTTTACTTATTCAAGTAAGTTGAACCGCCCAGAGTCCCCTCCGGAATGGGGGGAGATGGGCGGTGATATAAGTTGGAAATATAAATAAATATAAAGTATTTACGCCCACTTCAACAAAGGACTTGTCATCTACGATCAATAAAACTATGAAACAAAATCACATCTAATATGACCAACTCAGACAGCTCTTACACCACCAGCATCCATGCACCCTGTAGAACAATCATGTTTTTAAAGCATTTGTAAAGACTAGGAGGTTGAGGAGGCCCCATTCACAGTACGGTTCTGTTTTTCAAATGACCAGAAAGACAAATACTTTTCATTCAAGGCTGTAAAATGATTCAGTTAAAACATAATCCCAAGAATTAGGAGAAAATGTTGAGCCCCCTGAACAAAGCTGTCTTGTTCACTAGGCCACTGGCTTCAATTAACACAAAACAATACAGACAAAAAAATTACATTGAGATTGGATGCCATGAGAAGACAGTGTGTGTGTGTGTGTTCTATGTGTATGTCTATGGGGGTAGGTGGGAGAAGTACGAATGAATATTCTTTCTCTGAACTTCTCACAGGCTTCAAAAACACGTGTTTGCTTTCACAAACACACCTTGCCAGAGTGGAGAAGCAGCAGATTAAGGGTTAGGGACCCTTCACATCCCCTTTTTCATTTTAAAACCCCTACACTCCTGAAGTTTTTTTTTAAGCAACTGAGGCTCTGGCACATAGTCTCGAAATGGACAGGGCTACCCCAAAGAAAGACAAAAGGAAAAAAAAAGCCCTACCCTAATTGTCTCACAAAAGTTTACAACATCCATGACAATTCCTGATGCATGGGTGTCCTGGCATCTCACAAGTGGGGCGGCAGGGGGTGTGGTGGTAGGGCAAAGGTTCACAAGGGTGGAACGTTCCCACAAATTTCTCAGAAGTTTGGTGTTGCAACTTAGATGTTTTGTATACCACACCTAGAACACCAGGGAAGGTTGGGGTAAAGAGCTTAGTTGGCAATATTTGGGGGAATGATTCACAGACCCATTTTCTGCTCACGGTTGACATAGGTGAAAAGACGTCAGAAAAAGTTGAACCAATTGTGTGATGGTTTCCGAAACTCTTCAAACGGGAAATGTGTACTCATCCTCTTTTGCATGGTGCTCGGGCACAGAGGGTTGGCTTGGCATCCCAGGAGGCGGGGGCTGCTTCTGGGATGGTGAACTTGATAATCTGTGGAAAGAGCAATAGGTTAGGCCCAGGCTTAATTAATGCTGAGCTAAGCGTGGATTGTTATGTAAGTAAAAAAGTCAAGTGTCCTTTGACTCAAGCCCAGCCCTTAGGGACTTCATATTCTTGGCAAACACTAAAAAGCGATTTGTCACTGCCTTCTTTTGTGATTTTTGAAAAACTTATTGTCTAGCCTGGTGTTTCTTCTTGGTCTCTCATCTCAAGGTCAGCCAAAGGCTAAAGCAGCCTGAGGATCGATTTAGGTCAGTGTTTCTCAACCTTTGCAACTTTAAGAGGTGTGGACTCAAGTCCCAGAATTCCCCAGCCAGCTAATGCTGGCTGGGGAATTCTGGGAGTTGAAGTCCACATGTCTTAAAGTTGCAAAGGTTGAGAAACACTGGTTTAGGTGCTCCTCTACTCAGATAATGTTTGTTGTCTTATTGCAGCCTAAGTAGCTCCATACAGACAACGTGGGGCACATTGATGCAAATGGAGGAGGCATCTTGCCGTGATATGTTCTAAATCAGTGGTTTTTATTGGCTCTTCCACAATGGTCCTGGACTGCCCCTTTACCTCAAGTTCATGATCATTCTTCCCACTGTTCATTTTTGTTTTGCCTGTGTGGGAAACTGGACCATGATGTCATTCTCCATTAAAAAAAAAAATCTTGGATTGGCACTTGAAGATAGACCACTTGACCCTGTGGGTCATGCTATTGATAGCAATGCCAGAAGGAATCACTTTTTTTTTTTTTTGAAAAGCAGACAGCATACCAATTGGCAGTAGTCAGTGCACCAGTTGGCAGTAGCCTTGTGTGAAGTGGGTGATGTCAGCTGACTCAGAAATCAACCACCAATCACTCAGCGGTTAAACCGCTGAGCCGGAAGGACTGCCTGTATAAGATCTGATGGTCGGCAGTTCTAATCTCCGCGTGGCGAGGTGAGCTCTCGTCATTCACCCTAGCTTCTGCCAACCCAGCAATTCGAAAGCTAATTAAAGCGAGTAGATAAATTGGGTACCACTTACGTGGGGAAAATGTGCTACGTCCTGTCGGGGAGCCGTTCCACCAGAGAAAAAAGATGGAGAAAAAGATCGGAGGAAGACTGAAATGCTGCCGGTGAGGACAGACAGACCCGGAAGTGACATCAACAGGACGTCAGCAGCCGGCTCAAGGCATCCTGGGAATTGTAGTCCAGAGCCTTAAAAAGCTGGTTCCCTTACCCCCTCTCCTGGTGCGTGGGTAAAATTACACTTAGATGATAAATGTATGTATAAAGATAAATGTATATAGGCATGTATGTAAGCCGCCTAGAGTCCTCCGTCAGGGAGGGGATAGGCGGGGTATAAATACCACTATAAATAAATAAATAAATAAATAAATAAATAAATAAATAAATAAAATCACATCCTTCTTTAAGGTGCATGCTATGGGTATATGGCCAGCAGCACAAAGCACACTTGCTCTGAGGGTTTGGCACAGGGTGCACTGTGGAGGCAGTCAAATCTAGGGCAGATTGGTTTCCTATGTGTTTCAGCGTGGGATGACAGCAGGAGCATTTGGACCTGTCCCACCAGGTCCAATAGAATGGGTGCACTTCAAGTCCCTTCTCTTAAAAGTTGCCATCTGGTGGGACCTCAAAAATGTGCCTTTTCTGTGGCTGCCCTGACTATTGGGAACAGCGCACCACCACCAGGTTTGGAGGGCCCCCACCCTATTAGCCTTCCAGAGGGCTGTGAAGACCTGGCTATTTACCCAGACAGTGGGCTAGGATGGAAGTGAGCCCAGCAAAAGTAAATGTAGAGTTGGCAAGATATTGTGGCACCACGATGAAATATGGGATGTTCAACTCTGCATGGGGAAGGAGATGAGTGCAAGATAGTCAGTAAGACATGGAGGTCCCAAGTCATTAAGGGCTTTACACACAGGTACTAAAACTATGAACTGTATACAGGCTTGAAGTGTTGGAATTCAGCAAATCAAGCATGCCTCATTAGCATATGGGTGATTGCTCTAGGAGGCAAACTCTGTGCTAGAGGAAGCTGCTTGTTGCCCCTCCCACTTCCTCTTCTCTTTCTCTGATTCTTCCACCATCGAGGAGGAAGCAGCATGTGGCTGTTCCTCTTCATGGAGAGGCCATGTGCTAGGCCTCAAGCCCCCTTTCTCCATGCTACCTCTGGCAGCAAACAGGGCCAGAGGTATGCAGTTTAGGGAACAGAAAGAACTAAAACTAATTTTCTACTGAAATGGCTGTACCTGGACCGAATAAATGTAAGAACTCTTTTGTACTTGCTTTTTGTATCTGCGATGTCTAAGCGTGTGTTTCTTTATGCTTCGGTGGGCTAAAAGTGTAAGAATAAGAACCTGAATCTCTCTAACATGCTCACAGGCTGTGTTTTTAAACAATATTCCCTTTTCTGCCCATGAGTTTACACAACCTTAAGCTCTGCTCCATTCACTGGTTCTAACAGGCCACTGAATGATCTTCATGAAGCTCAAGAAACATGGGGGTGTTAGAAAAAGTCTTGGATCCCTCAGACCAACCATACTTCTGGCTTCTGCACTGCCTGAAGTTGTTGGACATGCTTCAAGGGAAGATCCATATAAAGCAAATTATGGTAGTCCAACCTGGAGATATCCAAAGCATGCATGGTGAGGTGGTGTCTAAAAGAAAAGGGCAGACCTGATGAAGTTGCCACATTGACAGAAGCAGCTCCAGATCAGACCACTTACCTGCAATGACATGGAAGGAGATTGGTCTGAGCCTTGGACATCTGAATTACCACCATTCTTCAGAGTTGAGTAAGATGGTGTTTCTCAAGGAATGGTATGAGTAATATTGGTCGTATGCAGAAATAGACTAGTGAGACGTGACTTCACTCTCCAAATCATGAAGCAGCCCATGAGATAGGAGAGCAAAGAAGAACAGCAGAGCCTCCAATCTAGTGCATTGAGGAGCACTCACCAGAGCAAGAACCCTTGAACAGTTTGGGTTTAGGAGCCAAAAAAATAAAATAATAAAATCAAATAATATAAAATCAAATTGCATTTGTAGCTCTCATTGTTTGGGTATATACTATTTTGACTAGGGATTGACTAGTGAACACTGCTGTAGCCCCAGTTAGCTCTGTCATGACTTTGATATAAAATTGGCGTAACTGATAAATAGAATAACAAAATTCCTCTAATTAATTTCTCTCTCCCTCTCCTTCTCTCTCCTTCTTGGAAAAATAGGGTAGTTTTTCCCCCCTATCTTGGTGGGACCCAGGTTCTTTGACAGAGTGATTGGTAGGATTTAAGATACAGAAGACTGAGAACCACAAGATTAGGGTGACCTTGTTTCCTAACACAAATGCTTCTTAGATGAGAGGATGTAAAGCTATATTTTGTGGGCAAGCCAATCTGATGGTTAAACATATTTTTAAAAGTGTCTCTGTACACAAGTCTTTAGCAAAGTTTCCCAAGTGATTTGGGGGTTTCAAAGCTCTTTCTTCTATGCCATTTTATCTTATCTGGAATGGAATAAAGCAGTTGGATAGGAAATCCTACTGTCCTGCTAAGCATATTGCAAAACTCAAGGGACTATTTAAAAACTTGCAGTCATGAAGCTGGGAGGGGTGAAACGTTTCTCATAAATTGGTCAGATCCCACCACTCCATGTTGGAGTGGGAACTGCTACTTATGCTGTTTGGCAAAGCTGTTCCATTTCTTCTTAATGCTTATTTAGTAGTCATGAATATTCCAAACCAAACAGGGCACACGCACCTTCGAAATTCAGGTGCACACCCATTGCACTAAACAGAGTTGTAAGCCTTTGTGGTAATACCATAGATTTCTCTGTAGGTATGCTTACCTGCAAAAGTCCAAAATGCTGTCCAAACTCAGTGCCAAAGAGATTTAAACTTGGCATGTGGAACAAAATGATCAGACAAAGCCCAATTGTATTAAGTAGCTGAATGTGCACTATTTTTTTTAATGCAATATTTGGGGTTTTGTAGAATTTGGAGTATTTTGACTTGGGAAAGAGAGGGCAGAGAAGAGAAGGCTTAGCACATACGTCTTTCTGAATGTGTGTGGTGCTGCTTAATGAACTTCTGATCACCGAAACCCCTTTTTCCAAATTAAAACTACAGGCCACATTTGGAAAGATGTATTCTAGCTTCTGAAAGAGCAGGAAATCTAAAGATGTTGTGATGGTTGAATTCCCCAAACAGCAGCAGCAGCAGCGACAACTTTATCTTCCCAAAATGAAAAGTAAATGCCAGAAAGAAACTTGTTAGCTGATTTTCCCTGTCATGGTATATACCAAGTGTTAGATCTGTTATTGCATATACAAGCATCCAATCATTTGAACTCCACTTATCTACAATCTGAAGTGGTACCGTGTAGACTGAGGTTAACCACTTCATTGAGCTCTGTGCCTAGATCCCTACATATCATCACTCTCTCTAATCATGAATGCAAGTGATGATGTTAATAGCTACCTCATGTCATGTGGGAAAGGAAAATGGAAAACTGGGAACATGGCTGGAATGGAGCTTACTGATCAGGGGCACTCCATACTGCAGCGGTGGCTGACTTCCTAAATTACACTAAATCAAAATCAGACAAATCACACACAGCTCAGCTGTTGTGTTTCTGGTCTCGCTGGTTCCTAACCATACTAAGACTTCTGAAGTGCTCTTAGCAACCATCGAAGACAGTGGACTGTGTAATGCAGTGGTTATTGTTTTTGTTGCAAACATTTCATGACTGTTCTTTTTTAGTGTGGGACAAATTAGATTTAATTTTTTACCCTGAAAGAAACAGTGTTGTAGTTCAGCTTGCCTTTTTATGTTCTCCAGACTTTCCTGTGACTCAATTAACATTCCTTTTTTTAAAAAAACCCAGTTCTCCTTTGGAACCTTCTTAAAATCAGGCATCGTTTTGCAGGCATCTGCAAGCATCTCTGTATAGGAATGTGGTTGCGTATGGTCCTTATAAATAAGTATTTAAAAGAATTCCTCCAGATCAGCGGAAGAATCTGATCTCTAAGAAAGCTTTGATTTCTTCCTCCAGTGTAGCTTTTGCATGCAGCTCATGCTTGCTCAATATTACCTCCCCCTCTCAGTTCTTAGTTCATGGTCAACTCACATTGTGAAATTATTCCCTAGGGTTTTTTTTCCAAAGGGCCTTCGGATGATCTTTTATGCTCCATTAAAAATCCTGATCGTAAAGGAACAGGAGACCCAAATACCATCTGGCTTACTCAATGCATTAGGTTGGAATCTGTTGATATTTTAAATATATGATACTAAACGTGCCTTTTTCATTTGCCTTGCATTCACTTAGCTGTAAAAATCTAACCAGGAAGGTCACAGGTAGGGCATAACATAGCAGCCTTATTTCTTGCCCCTATCCAGTGGTCAAAGCTTTACTACCCCTGATTAGGGAGGCACTGAGACTCCTTTTCCTCTTTAAAAACAAGACAGTAAGCACATAGGCACAGTCAGACATGTCTGACACTCAATTTTCGGAGGCCCTCCGAACAGTCACTCATGCCCTTGGCATCTCCCATATAGATTATTGCAATGTGCTCTACATGGGGCTACCCTTGAAGAGTATCTGGAAGCTTCAGCTGGTCCAGAATGTAGCCGCACGGGCAGTCACGGGTGCTATAAGATCAGCACATGTAACACCACTGCTCCGCGAGCTGCATTGGGTACCAGTTTGCTTCCGGGTCCAATTCAAGGTGTTGGTTATCACCTTTAAAGCCCTACAAGGCATGGGGCCAGGGTACCTGAGGGACCATCTTATCCCGACCACATTTACCCGCCCCACCCGGTTATGCAGGGAGGGCATACTTCGGACCCCATCAATAAAAGAATTTCATCTAGCGGGGTCCAGGAGGCGTGCCTTCTCTGCGATAGCACCCGCCCTGTGGAATATCTTGCCCCCAGAGGTGAGGCGGGCGCCCTCACTCCTGGCCTTCCGGAGGTCTTTCCCAAGACCTGGTTCTGCCGCCTTGCTTGGGACGAAGGAGGTAATAGTTCCTCCTGGGGGTGGTTAGCTTAGTAATATCCTCCTTTTGAAGATCTCACCATCCTCTGGATTTTTTTTCTATTTATTATTATATTGTATTTTAAAATCTATAGGTTTTAATTTTAATATTATTATTGTAAACCGCCCAGAGTCTACTGCTGTAGAGATGGGTGGTGATAAATTTGAATAATAAATAAATAAATAAATGTATATCCTGTATCAGTCAACACAGCAAACCCAACTAACTGTGGCTTATTCAATGAATCATGGTTTAATGCAATGCATGAGCCCAGCCATTGTCAAACTGCATTTGGAAAAGAAAAGAAAGAATTGGGGCATACATCCAATGAACAATGAATTTCCAGTGCTTTCCAAGCCTTTAAGAGCTCTGGGAAGTGCTTTAACTTGTCATTTCCCTCCATGCATCATTAAGAACTTCTTCAGATTATAAAACAAATATATATTTTTTTGTCTTGGAGAAGGACTGGGTAAGAGAATAGCAATTTACAGGAACAGATCCTTTGGCATGAGAAATTGTGGAAAGAGACGGCAGTTTCCTATTTGGATGAATTCTTGCTCACTGGCAGGTTGGCCAAAAATGAGCGTGGGAGTGAGAGAGATTGCTGGAAAGAAAGGAAGAAAGACAGAAAGAAAGACAGAACAACCCTCTGCTCTGAATTTCTGATATCTGGCATGGTGATCCATTTTGGACTGAAGAGTTAATCACAGCCAGATGTAACTTCACCAGAACTCTGAAGGCAGCATGAGAACATAGTTTGATGGCATATTCCAAGAGACATTTTCTCTGTTATTCCCTAAGACTGTAATGCTCAAGCTGTGCTCTTGGGACCCCTGGACTATTTTTTGGGAACTCTCAGGAGTTATAGACAATTTTCCAGGCATTGAAAGCTTATTTGCTTACCATTAACAGCATCTCTTTCTTGGCAATGCCCAGGAGTGCAAGTTTTCAGGGCAAGAGAGGGTAGATGTGAAGTTAGAAGGATGTGTCTGTAGCTTGAATCATGTCAACTGGATTTCTATTTTCTTAGTGGAAACGTTTCGCTCCTTATCCAAGGAGCTTCTTCAGTCTGAGCAAAGTTGGTAAGGGAATCCTAAATATGTTCCTAGGTAGCTGTGTGACCTTACACCTGGGGCTAGGTCATGGTTATATTGAGATGTAATTTTTTTAAAGCCTTAAAATGTAATTTTAATTTGTCATGCTTTGTCATGAGGCATTTATTGCACCACCACCATTCCTTCAAGAATGGGATGGTTGACTTTTGCTCTGCAGTCTTATCCCAAAAGCACCCACTAACTTGGATAATATCTAGAGTGTAAATGTATGTAATTAAAAATTACATCTCAATATAACCATGACCTAGCCCCAGGTGTAAGGTCACACAGCTACCTAGGAACATATTTAGGATTCCCTTACCAACTTTGCTCAGACTGAAGAAGCTCCTTGGATAAGGAGCGAAACGTTTCCACTAAGAAAATAGAAATCCAGTTGACATGATTCAAGCTACAGACAATTCCACCTGGATGACTGAGAACCTTCATAGACTTAGAAGGATGTGTTTTGTCCACCCCAAATCCTAAGGACCATCAGTCACAGCAAACTGCAGAAATACAACCGTGGGAGACCAGATAGATTAAAAGAAGGCTGCTGCCAATTTTACAAGTGATTTTAGTTGGTTCCATATTTTCAGACCATGGCTTGTTGAGTAAGACACAATGCCTAGATTCAATAGCTCATTAAGGCCAAAGTAAACAAACCACAAAACCTCTTTCTGCAATGTGTGCCTCTAAATGATATAAGTTTGGTATTCAGATGTTTTCTGACTTATTCCCCAAATATATTTTTTTAAATAGAAGGATTAAGGAAATGTAAGATAAAAAGTCTTCCTCCAGTTGAGCTGGACACCTGGCCTCATCCATGGAAAATGTTTGCTATTGCCTTTCTGGGGACTTCTTTTTTAACCTTCCGATGTAGTACAGCAAGTTTCTCCAAGGAAGTGGCATGATCAAAGCCATGAGGATTGAGAATGCAAGTACACTTCCCTATATACTTCCTTTGGAGAAAGTTCCATTGAATTTGGTAGGAGTTCTTTTTAGCAGATATGGATAACATAGCACTGTGAAATACATCATGGGTTTAAAGAAAACATGCCAAGTACACCATCTCCCATTCTGAAAGCAACCGTGAAAATTACTGTCAACTTTTTTCATGCTGCTCACCTTATTGTTTACTTCCAGCTTTGTCATGCGGCATTTATTGCACCACCACCATTCCTTCAAGAATGGGATGGTTGACTTTTGCTCTGCAGTCTTATCCCAAAAGCACCCACTAACTTGGATAATATCTAGAGTCCTCTCCCCTCCCCCCTGCCATATGGTGAGTGAGGAGATATTACAATGCTCCAACCACATCTGGGCATGTTCTCCAGCAAAACACGCACATAATAAGATAAAGGATGCATCTAAAGGAAGTCATATTTACCAAGCATGCATTAAAATGGGATTTAAGGATATTGCTTTAAAATCAAAAGAGCTGTATTTTAAAGTCAATCTTCATAATATAGAAACATATATTTATGGAAAAGCTGATAAAAAAAGAGGCAAAAGTTACAGGATTGCCCATATATATGATATCTATACTTTATTAAAATGTTTTCCCCTTATTTAATCAAACAGATTAAGGAACATTTGATTTACTTAAGACAGTTGAGGCTTAAATAATATTCACTGGAGTATTCATCAGGAACAGAATTGCAATGAAGTGTGTAAACTGTCTTCATTACACACATTGAGAAGGAGGTGGTACAAAAAGTTTGTTGGTGGTCCTTGGGCTATAGTGAGCTGTCCTTCATCTGCAAAACATCACTTGGGACTGTAATAACGGAACATTGAACATGGACGTGGGAAACCTCATGCCTAAAAATAAAAGTTAAGCATCCTCAATTTATTCTGGGAAAACATCAGGACATTATACAGTAGTCTTCCCAACCCTGGTTCCTGCCAGATGTTGTGCTGGACTTCACCGTTGAAATCCTCTGCATCAGGAGCCTGGGGAAGGTTGCTGTATACATATCCCATGCTATCCTTATGTTTGTTTCTCCCTGTTTGCAGCTTTTAGCTGTAAGACGTTCTCTTTAAGACACAGCTGACAGATTTCTGTAAAGGCTTTGGACAAATGTCACTTAGGCTGGCTTTGATCTGGCATGCCAGCTCTTGCAGTCTCATTTTTAGCAGCCAGTCCTATTATCCAGAAAGGAAAAGAAAAAAGCAAGGGGACAGGGAAAGAAGTAGTGGGAAAAAAATCTGCCTTAATGTTAGCAGTTGATTGCCCTGATGCGACAGAGCTGGTACATTGGTGAGTGGAATTTCGTTCTGGCACTGTTGATTAACTTGGCCGGGAGAGAGATAGCTCATCCTCTCTGAGACACAAATGTAAATGTCAGCAAACACACAATTACTTATCTGAGAGCATTTCATAAATGAACTGAACAAATTAGCATTGGGCTCTGCAGATATTTGATTTGCACGTACACGTGCAGCCAAGGTTATCAAGCCAGCCAATTAAATAAGCAGTTAGTTGTCCACTAGTATTCAGAGTTTATGTGCAGAAAGGATAAACCCAGATTATCCTGTCCATCCCCCACGTTATCACTCTTGCACTTGCACAAATCTAGATTGAAGAACAGGCCAGGACATGCTTCCTCCAGACAAACCACTGGCTAAAATAGTCTGCTGAGACTGGGGGGCAAATTCTTCCAGGCAACTATACATGGAGCCCCCTCCAGCAGTATTATCTGAGTCTCTTTTGCCTGCAAGGAGTTTTTATTGATCACAGGAGGAAACCTCCTTTTCATTCAATTGACACAAAATAAATGGAATTTAAAGACCCAATTGCAAGACTAGGAGCATTTTCTGCAAAATTTGCAGGAATGACAGATACATTTTCTCTTGGCTTGTATAATTAGAAATTCTTGGGGTGGGGGTGGGAAGGGCAGAGAGAAAGGGGTAGAAGATTGCATTCCACCAAAGGCATGTTTAGACAAATATATCCCATAAGATTACTGCCCACTCCTGATTTTGTCCTAATGTGCATCTACAAAGTTTTCATGCTTCCAAGAGACAATTATGCAGTGATTATATTTCTGTTACCTTTGAGATTACATACTCCTGGGTAATTCAAGGTGGCAATATTTTCCCCATTGCTGGCCTACTGGTTCATGGGTCTATAGTACTTTTCAGTCTTTCCACTTTTCTAACCTGACATCTACAGAACAGTGGCTAAGAACACCCCTGGGTATCCCTTCCTTGAGTGCCTTGGCTACAAACCAGCCATTTGTGGTTTCTTTTTAGGCTGCTGTTTCATCCAAATGGAATACCATGGTTTCTTCTAAGAAAGACCAAGCGAAAGTTGGATTTTCTCTATGGCTTGTTCTGGTCTGAATACATCACTTTTGGTCTACATAGGAGCCTAAGACCAAACCATGGACAGATGGCTTGCAGTTGTGGCACTCGGGGGAGGAACCCTCAACTGTATTTGTAGCAAAACCATAATTGGCTGCAGCCGTGTTGTCCTAGTTTAATTGTCCTGGGTTCTCACGCTCAGAAACCTGGGATGTAATTGAAACTTGCTTGGTGACAATGTCAATAATATTTTGGGCTGCCCTTTCAGAAATGTAGAGTTTCCAGCTCCTCCTTTTTAAAATAAAAACAATTGCAGCAATTAAAATAGGCGTGAAACAAAATTCGGTGTGCATATAGATGTGTCCCTCCATCAGTTTCTTTTGCACATCTTCTGCAAGTTTTCCTCTTCTGCAAGCAGATCTCCTGCTGCCCAGTTTCTTGTGACTCATCCCACTCCTTACCATTTGCCGTGCTACATTGCCTCTATTTATCAAATATTCTTTTTCTTTCACCTTTTCAGAGTCAGCCACAAATTCCTAGAATCATACACAGCCTGCTGCAGTAGTTAGCCTTAGTAAAAAAAAATGCTTCTGTTGACACCAGTGCAGTGATATACAGTATTATAATGATCGGTGGGTATTTTGTTTGAGGAAAAGAGGGAGAGATTTTTTAATGAGGAGACAAGGGTTAAATTACCCTTCCACATGCTGTGTGGCCCTAATTTGGATTAAAGAGCTAAATGCTATTAATTTAATGGAACATGTAGTTTGCCCTAAGTCTGAAATTGAAAACACGCTTCCTAGACAGTAATCCCCAAAGTAGTTCTTCTTTAAAAAATTGTAAATCTGTATAGGATTGTGCTTCATGTTTCATTGAAATCAGCAGCATTTCAACAGGAATCCTACCCTACAGCCCTTTTGTTTCTGATGTGCCATTGTGCTGATATTTATCCGAAATGTAACCAGTGGCTCTTCGGTAGGAGCAAATTAATCAATTCAGTGTATTTTGTGACATATCCATGACGTGGCCTTAATGCCACATAGCAATGTTTGGTGTTCTAATTACAGAAGAAGTAGACAGAAGAAAGGTCACCTATTTTATCGTTTGCATTCGTAGCATGAGCATTGCCACAAGCCATTCATAGCACCAGGACAGCTGGAAATGCAGGATTCATGCTGGCGTGGTTTGAGGATGTGTGTTTGTTCTAGGTAAAGCTTTGGCTGTGCACAAATAATGGCTGCTTTTTTGGGCCGTTAGGCCTCTACTACAGACTAATAAGTTCATAACTGCAGTTTCTTCTGCATTTGTTTTGTTGTGTCTGCTTTTAAAAACATTTGAAGCAACTACCTGCACAGTTCTACAGCTGCACGGAATGCAGCTGTTGTAAAAGAAACCGTGGGATTACTTATAGCGGTGCAGTTGTGTAAACGTACAATGAAAAAAAAACAACAACCAGCTCCTGTCTCCATCCCCAAACCAAAGTAGGAGAGAAATTTTTGCAAAACAGATTCTACAGCTTTAAAATCACTCCCACCTGGTCAGATAGTTATGTCTAGATTGGAACACACGTAACTCGGTAGCGCAGAGAAATGGTAATAATTGGGAAAGCCGTAATAAAAGTATTTAAACAAAACAGAGTAGAGAAAGAACTAGCACCAGGAGAATGGGGTGGGGAGTATGCCATATGCCACATGAATAAACCAGACATCACATTGTTAGAATAAAATGGAAGATGGGCACATTGTAAGACTGTTTTTTATTGAATTGTGCCCTTTACTATTGGGCCCTTGAATGCTAACTGCAAATATTTCTTAAATTTTCACTTATTTTAAATATGATTACTGTCACACAATCTTTAAAACAGAGTCCATAATAATTGTACAACTTTGTTTTCTTTTCTGACTTTACATTTGCTTATTGATTGATTATGTGCCATCAAATAGGTATCGACTCCAAGTGACCACATAGATAGATTTTCTTCATGACGATCTGTCCCTATTCTGGTCCTTCAGGTCGTCCAATGGTGCCCCCATCACCACTTAACTGAGTCCATCCTCCTTGCTGCTGGTCATCCTCTTCCCTTTCCTTCCACCTTTCCCAGCATTAGCGCCTTCTCCAGAGAGCTAGGTCTTTGCATAATGTGTCCCAAGTAGGATGATTGGCCCAGTCGCTCTTTGAGTGAGATGGGCAGTGACAAAATTCAAAAAATAAATAGATAGATAGATAGATAGATAGATAGATAGATAGATAGATAGATAGATAGATAGATAGGCTGGCTGGCTGGCTGGCTGGCTGGCTGGCTGGCTGGCTGGCTGGCTGGCTGGCTGGCTGGCTGGCTGGCTGGCTGGCTGGCTGACTGATTTGAGCCTGGTCATTTGTGCCTTGAGTGAGAACTCTGGGTTGATTTGTTCAATGGTTCATTTATTTTCTTGGCTGTCCATGTCCAAGGAGTTTTCTCCAAAACCAAAATTCAAAAGTATCAATATACTTTCTATCCTGCTTCTTCAAAGTTCAAGTTTCGCTTCCATAGAGTGTGACAGGGAATACCATGGCTTGCACAGTTCTGATCTTTGTAGGTATAGACACATCACAACATTTGAATATCTTTTCCAAGGCTTTCATGGCTGCTTTACCAAGCGCTAGTCTGCAGCATATTTCTTGACTTGCTTGTTCCTTTACTGTTGATGATTGATTCTAAAAGGCAGAAGCTATCTTCAATATCATCATTATCAATTCTAAGGCTGGTTGTTGTACCTCTTGTCATTATTTTGGCCTTCTTTATATTTAATTTTAGTCCCATTTATTCACTGTGCTCCTTGACTTTTATTACTAGAGCTTGCAGATCCTTTGCATTTTTGGCTATCAGAGTAGTGTCATCAGTTTAGCACATTTGCATATACGCCTTTGCAATTCCTTTTTTGATCCTTACAAAGACTTTTTCCTTTAGCATAGCTTCATGAAACAGTTTCTACAAGGAATATACACCTGGCTAAGTGCAAATTTAGAATGTAGAAAACTACCAATATTAATATTTTTCCTAATGGGAGGGAGGGATGGAGGGAAAGAAGGAAAGAAAAAGAAAGATGTTATGTTGTATTATAAAAAGCCAAGTGATTTACTGTTTTTTTTCATAAGTTTTATTGAATTTTAAAATACATATTAAAAGTTAATACAAAGAAAGAAATAGAAATACAAAGTAAGAAAAAAGGAAAGAAAAAGTGAAGTCAAAAAAATAACAAATAAAATATAGAAAATAGATGTCCTCCAATTTATCCTTGAACTTTAAGTACAATAATTAACTTTAAACGTTAGTCCTTCATACAATACACAGTAACTTTTCTTTGTCATATACCCTATGATTTCTATAATCCAATCTTCTGTTCTTCATATAGGTTTCACCTTTCTTGATATCTTCCAACAATCCATCTCTGGTTTCTACTCCTTGGAATAGTAATCAAATGTTCATTGCTGCATCAATTAAATGTTTTCCATTTGTTCTTTCCATTTTTACATCTATATTTATATCTTCAATAAAATCCAATTAGTGTAACAAATAAAGGCCTTATCTACTTCTAATAAAATACAATATATTCTGTTCATATTATGACTATATATTCCATTAATACATAACCTAACATATTACATAACATAATACATAATATAGCAAGAATACAAAACCTAACATAACATATAACCTAATACATATTATACCAATTCTTATAACAATCATACAACATATTCATACATAATATCATCCTGTAATAACCTTCATTCTAATTCCATCTCATCATCTCATTATCTTCTCATTCTTATAATTCTTATAATATTCATACGTACATATTCATACATAATATTGTAAGAATATGTCATCTTATAATAACATTAATTCTAATTCTAATTCCACCTCATCATCCCATTATCTTCTTATATATATATCTCCAAAAAGGAAAAATAAGCCATAACATCAACCTCCATTTATATTTATAATCCTATATCTCCACCATCCATCTTCAATTTCCACTCCTTGGGACAATGTCCATCTGAACTGAATACAAAACCTAACATAACATATAACCTAATACATAATATACCAATTCTTATAATAATCATACAACATATTCATACATAATATCATCCTGTAATAACCTTCATTCTAATTCCATCTCATTGTCTTCTCATAAATGTATCTCCAGAAAGAGTAATCTCTAATATCAACTTATATTTATATTTATAATCTTGTATCTTACACTTAGAGTATCATATTTTTATGCATCCATACAGTTTCTCATATCTGCTCTCACTCTGTGTACAATCCAGATCCGCGTTTTCATTAACCTTGTGTCCCAGATCAACATCAATAAATCTCCTGTTTAGGTTATGCCAAGATCACAATATGCAACTTGTTTTATTCTGTAACTCATGTGGGATGTCAAAATGTTTATTTTACCATATCTATCAATTTGCATGTTAAAATCTTCCTGTCTCAGCTGCCACAATGTGTTTATGCCCAAACATTTAATAGACCACTTCCTGTAAAATATCATAATCTTCTTCTGTACCAATACATTCAAAATCCTCTTTCCCTGTTTCTCTACTGGTTCGAGAGATCTTCCCTCTGTTTCTAAATCTGTCCCTTGTATCTTCTGTTCCTGAGCCACCAAAACTATAAATATACGTTCTATGGATTTCTTAATTTGCGAAAAAGCTTCGCTGATTTCTTTCTTAAAATCCTGAAGTGCTGTAAGAAATGCCATTCTCACCTACACCCCCTTTTCAGGCCGTAGTTAGCTGTTGTAGTCAAAACAAGAATTTTCCCAGGGAGCAGGGAACAGCTGTTCTATTGTTATCAGTGATGTCTGTTTCTTTAAGTGAAGAAAACTTTTAAAATAAAAGATGAAAAATTCCACAGAGCAGTATTTCAAACAGTTTATAAAAGGAAAAATAAAAATAAATTCCAAATGAGACAAAGTCCGTTCTAAAAAAAAGTAGAAAAATAAGAAGGAAAAGAGGCACACATTCTCTATACTTTATTCAAGTGATTTACTGTTGAATATGTTTTTATAGGCAAGAACATATACATAATTTTGTTTATAAAATAGCATAGATCTATTTAATGCATAGACAGCATTAAAACTTAGGGCTACTAAATAAGGAACCCTTTCTGGAAATAACGATTCTGTAGCACAGTATTTCTCAACCTCAGCAACTTTAAGATGGATGGACTTCAACTCCCAGAGTTCCCCAGCCAGCATGCAAGTCAAAAGAGGACACCCATGTGACTATACATTGATATCCCACCTTTCATTTCCTCTGAGACCTTAAGGCAGCTTACATGGGAGAGAGGTTTTATCTTATCTTCACAACAAAAAACTGATGATGAAGCTTGGTCTGAAAGCAAGTGACTAGTCTAAAATCACCCAGTGATTTCCATGGTCCAACAGGACTTGAGCCTAGATCTACTCTGGTTTCAGTCCAACACCTTAACCACTATTTGAGGGACATATTTGGGACTGCCTATTTCGGATGATTTTTTATTGTCCTGTACAATCAGGCAGAGTGGGTGCACTCAAGGTCCTTTCAATTAGACAATGTCACCAACGGGACCTAGGAGGCATGCCTTCTCTGTCACAGCACCTGCCCTCTGGACCAGCATCCCCCCAGATAGTCATATGGTTCCCTCTCTGAGGATATATGGAATAATGATCAGGAATTCTTGACAACAGGTGACATCTGGGTGCTTTCATACATATTGAATAATGCCAACCGCATGAGAGTTGATTGATGCCACTGCACAGGACAGGAATGTACCACTCAACCCTTGTCTTCCATGTTCTTTCTTTCTTCTTTTTTAAAAATATGAATTTTAAATCTCCTATTAATTATATGTTTTTCAGTGTATTGTTTATGTGTTCATGTTTCTTAAGGCCACTCATTGAAGCATCCAAATTGGACTTAGTTGTTTTTTTGAAAAATCAGTAGCAGCCCTATAGTAGAGACTGTAGTGTTTGGAAAGCGGGGGCTTCCCCATACTGCCCGCCCCACCATGTCCCAATGAAAATCCCGCTCCATTAAAAATTCATAAATTCCACTGGTACTAATGGACATTTTTGAAGGGCAAGTGGCTCCATTTCCAGAGAGGAAGGCTTGAAATACTAAACTAGCCTCTCCCACCTGGCATCTCCAGATGGGATGGGACAACCAAACCCAGAATTCCCAGCCTGCAAGGAATTCTGGGAGTGTTATCTAGACACATCTGCAGTTTGCCCAATTGGAGAAAGCTGTATTAAAAGCAGGTGATACAGGCCAGTTGCCAGACCATTAGGTTAGTAAAGTCCCTGCATTGAGATGAGTAGCTGCTTGTCACATTCCTGGATTTGCCTGTAACTGTAATTGCTTTCTTTTTGTTAAAAAAAAATATTTGGGGGAATGGATGGAAAACGGAGATAGCGTCAGGCTGCTGTGGCCTGTTCTCCACCTGTTGTTATTTTGGTCTGGCCCAATCAACCTGCTAGCCAGGCTGGAGCCAGCAGCCATCTGGAAAAACTGCACTGTTTATAAAACTGACATGGAGCGGTACCCCTGGGCCCTGACCTCCCACACAAATCTGGAAGTGATTAAAATGGCCCTGGCTGTCTTCGCTGCCGAGAGCTTCATGCTGAGAACAGCCCACCGTGGACATTTGGAGATCTCATTAGCAAAAAGCTGGAAATGTAACCATTTCCCTCTTTGGCGTGCCCTCCCGCCACCCTGCCCACCATTGTCTGTCCTCCCGAGTCCCAAGGCAGGATGCCAGCCTCAAACAAAGTGCTACCCAAGAAGACAAGTCCAAATCGAAAGCTGCCCGGTGGGAAATCAAATCCGGCCGTTCTGTGAAAGGGACTCGTTGATACTGTGGTGGTGGTGGTGGTGGTAGAGGCAGCGGCGGCAGCAAGGAGATGAAAGAAAATGAAACGGGGGAATGTCTTCCACACAGGAGCTGCCTTCAAGTTAGATAAAATTGCTGCTGGTTCCAAAGTACCCCTTTAGGAAGTCAGGTTCTGCATCTGGGAGGACAGATGTGGAAGCAATGTGCCCAGACCCATGGAATAGGTAATGTGGAGTGTTGGATTGTTCTCAGTGGAATGGAGCACATTCAGCAGAGGAGATCAAGATCCCTTAAATGGCTCTCCCTCATTATATAAAGGTAAAGTAAAGGTACCCCCCGCACATTTGTGCAGTCGTGTCCGACTCTAGGGGCCGGTGCTCATCTCCGTTTGTTAGCCAAAGAGCCAGCGTTGTCCAAAGACACTTCCCCGGTCATGTGGCCGCATGACACACGCGGAACGCTGTTACCTACCCACCAAAGTGGTGCCTATTAATCTACTTGCATTTGCATGCTTTCGAATTGCTAGGTTGGCAAGAGCTGGAGCTAGTGCAGGAGCTCACTCTGCACGCAGGGCTAGGGATTCGAACCTCCGAACTTGCAATCTTCTGATCAACAAGCCTATCAACAAGCCTGGCGTCTTACCCGCTGAGCCACCACGCCCCTGTCATTATATACCTACCCACAACACAGATTAGGTGGAGCACGATGAGCCCAAAATCCCCTGCTGAGCTTCATGATTATCTAAATCCAGGGACTAGATTCACACACCATACTAAGTAATGGTTCCTTTAATCATGGCTTGCTGAATTAACGACTGTTGGCTGGGTTCCACAGCATTGCTAAGCCATCCACCATGGTTACAGACTACAATGGCTGAGTTCCTACTGTATATAACATTAAACCAAAACCAAATCACATTTTGGCTTAGCACAATATGGGAACCCAAGTGGTAGCCTCTTTCCATGATCTCTAATGACAAGAATTAGAGAGGACGTCTATGCTGCTGTTTGAATGACTTTCATTATTTCTCTCTTAATGCCCAGAATTCTGCCAGGTCCTGAATGATCTTCCTCAAAGTTCCTGCCTCCCCTGCAGCGCTCTGTCAATTCACAAATGCAAGCCATATTGGATTGCCCTGACCCTCGGCCAGTCCAGGGTGAACATTTGACCATTTGGCCAATTTCCAAGACTATTTAGCCTGCTGGGCAGCATTTTAATTAAGGAGGTGTAGCTAATGAATTATCCGTGACTGGAAGCTGCCTGAGGAAAACATGAAATCAACCTGCTTTGAGTTTACAAATAGTTGGAGGAAAGATCTGCCAGAAAGTGGATCCTAGGGGCCTAGCAGAGTTTGTAACGTAGGGACGACGATCGCATGTGCGGTTATAGGGGTTGAATGTTTAAGATGATGATGAGAACAGGTGAAGACATTTTTCTGCCTATGGTGGACAAGATGGCATTCTACCTTACTTTTTGTACATAAGCTAACTGGGACAGGACTGGCAGCTTAATGTTCAATCTTACTTCAATGCAGTTGCTGCGGCACAGTGTCCTCCCCACATCTGACAGCCACAGAACAAATAGACTATTCTGTCCTCTAATACCCCACAGCCATTCTCTTTCCCACAATATTTCCTGCCTGAGATGGCCGATTCACTTGGCTAAAGATAGGGCTGGCCCTGTTTTTGCTATAGTGGCAGTGAGGCCCTATTACACCATATGCTGTTGGGAATCTGGACGTGACAGTGGTTGAACTAATGAGGACCGTGGGAGCAGCCTATCAGCGTAGGCATCCGGCTGTAGTGCAATGCCTGTTCAATGGTTGCACTGCGTGTGATGTATGGATTGTACTCTGCCGCTGATTATGATTATGTTTCTGTGTTTTAATATGTTTTTTTAATCATGGTTTTAATAGGGTTTGTATGTTTGTTTTTATTTGTATCGGTTTCTTGTTCTTGATGTTGTTTTTTAATTGTTGTGAGCTGCCGAGAGTCACATATGTGATGGGCAGCTATACAAATTGAGTAAATAAGTAAATAAGTAAGTAAATAAATAGGTAGTCAATCCCTCCCTAGTATATCAGATCCAGGCCCTCTCAAGGATGGCAGAAGGACACGCAGAAATATCTCGTATCATAGCGCAATCCAGGACATCTGTATAGGCCCCATTGAGATTGGCCTGTTGTCTTTTTAATAAAGCTTTGTTAATTTTTTTAAAGTATAATTAAAATACAAAATACAGAATATAGAACAGATAGAATACAAGTATAAAAAGAAACAAGAAAAACTAAAACAGTGCAAAAATGGATAGAAAAACATAAAAGACAGATGACTTCTGACCTTCTTCAACATAGATATATAGAGATTGGTCCGTTGTCTTGTATAGCTCCAGTTGGTATCAGCTGGCCATGCATAACATGAATTCCTGGTGAATTCACTTTTGGTTAAGGCAGAGCTTTCCAAACTTTTCATGTTGGTGACACACTTTCTAGACATGCATCATTTTGTGACACACTCTTACAGCAGGGCACAAGGCAGACACTAGGACCTGCGTGGAATCCTGGCAGGCCAGGTTTGGAGGCAACAAGGCAGGCACTAGGACCTGTGCAGAATCCTGGCAGGGCTCGGAGGCAGCAGCAGCCGCGACACACCCAGACACTGCAGCCGACACACTAACATGTCGCGACACACAGTTTGGAAAGCTCTGGGTTAAGGAGTGTGTGATTGT
Source organism: Charina bottae (assembly GCA_023362775.1). Classification (NCBI taxonomy): domain Eukaryota; kingdom Metazoa; phylum Chordata; class Lepidosauria; order Squamata; family Charinaidae; genus Charina; species Charina bottae. The sequence goes on along the minus strand of JALMGJ010000003.1, from coordinate 105,600,612 downwards.
ATGTGTACACAGAAGTAAAATACCCTTTAGAAATCCCACCTCAGGGAAGTGGCACCATCAAGGTAGGATTTGGAAGCAGAGATATAGATTCCACTTAGCAGAATATACCCGGAGGCCACAGAGCAGAAATGAAATAATGTGTCTTACCATTTAAAAGAGGAGGGTAGTTCAAAGACCATTAAGTCCAGACGCTGACATTAATTTGTCTTAAGGCCAGGGTTGGCTGGACTCGCCCTGTGGGCAGTTGCTCAGGTCTGTTCTCTTCCCTCAGAGGGTCTTAGACACCTATGCTATCAAAGAGACCTTGGGCAAGGGATGGCCCCAAAGAAGACGAGGCAAAGGATAGAAATGCTACCTGAATAGTTCTACCGTGATAGCCTGTTATTGCCATTCCTGATACTAGATTGGATTGTGATTGTATGGTGAGAGTTTCTTAGGGCTATAAAGGAGAGAATACGTATTTTAAACAAATCAGTAACTATTAACCCTGATCGAAGAGAATATTAACCCTAATCTCTACCTGCAGCAAAATATGATAAAAGATCTGAGATAGCATTTCATGGTGCAGATAGAGAATCGTGACTTTTAATGCATGCTTGTCAAAAATTCCTTACATGCAAAAAGAAAACCAGCATAGGTGAGCCAGAGGGCTAGAATACAGTCATAATCTGAATATGTTAGTGTTGCTGTGGTTGCTGTCATTCATTCACAGGCAAGATTCAAATGCGGTAGCTTCCAGTTATGGGTTGAAGTGTTACAGTCCATTCACTTATTAGTTCAGCTGCCATATATAAATCCAGTATTTGTTTGGAAGGGAAAAGAAAACAGCCATACCTTTAACTTTCTAAGCAAGGGATTACAACCAATGGATATGAGAAAGAATTGGCAGAAATTGAGATGGAGACATTTGGATCCGATCACTACTATCCCCTCTTGCAGACATCTGCTTGCCATTGCACGAGAAAGGCACTACCCTAAATTCAGAACTGGCAGATATTATGGCTCTGAGGGAGCTGCCTAGTGATTTCTGGACAGTCTTTCGTCTGAGATTCCTTTGCTTCAACAGACCCACATCCCAGCAAGGATCATGCAAATGAAGCACCTGTATAGGATCTTAGGTCCCATAGAATGACTGGATGCACCTCAGAAGCCAAAAAGAGAAACATCAAGGCTTGCTAAAAAGGTGAGATTGTACTTTTTTTATATAAAAAATGAGCAAGATAATACAATAAATAAAGGCACAGTATCTCAGGAGAAAAAATAGCAAATCAATGGCCTTTTGGGCTTGCTGATGCCTGGGGGAAAATGAACTTCATGGTAGAAAGGGGAAAAGGGGATTGTTTGATTCCTCAATTTTCGTTTTTAAAGCTACATTCAAATGGCACTGGTTTCATCATGAAATCCTCCCTGTTTTCACTGTTTGTTTTTGAACTCCTTGATTTCAATGGGAGATCCATCTGCCCTTCTTTTGCCTGCAATATTTCTGTTCTCCATCCAATTGGCCAAATGTTTCCAGGTAATCTTCCTACCTGCCCAAGGGATCAGGCTTAATCAATGCCAGTCAAAGAAGGAAGGGAAAGCTTTCTGTGGAGTCCATGGTGCTCTCTGAGCCTTGTTGTTTTCTTGCAGACATTTCATTGCCAGTCTAGGCAACATCTTCAGTGCGAAAAGGGAGTGGAACTTGCTCTCTGTTTATATACCCTGGCTTGTCCTGCCTGTGTCGGTGGGGGTGTTGTACTCTCCTTGGTAGCATGTTGATTGGGTAAGCTTTCTGTTTTGAAAGCAATTATATAAAGGCACATTGGGCAAAAAGCCTAACATGCTTCCAATCGGAGGCCCATCTCTTCTTCTTCTCCCTGCAACATCAATGTCTTCCATCCAACTGGCGTGAGACTGGCAGGCATTCCACTAACCCTCTAAGCGTGCAGATCTGCTAAGATTTAAACAAAGCCTCTTCTTTAGTAAGCTTTTTAAACAAATATGGTAAAGGATCACCTACTGCACCAACACTTGACTTTAACACGTAGGGAATACTCTAGGCACTCCTCCCTTTTAAACACAGATAGTGTGACCATTTGTATATGGACTGTGAAGCAAATATTTAGGGAGGAGTTCAGTTTATCCACCTTAAAAGAGCAGTGCAAGGAAGGAGGAAACCACAGGTAACAGGAATCTACTAAAAGATTGCAAATAATTTTTCATTCCCATTTGTTTAATTGCAAGAACACAAAAAAAAAAAATTCCCTATCTTGCCAAAATGAGAAATGTTTGGGAGATAACCAGAGGTTGTGCTCTAAACAAATTCTTGGGCTCCGATCTGAAGTTCTAGGCATGTCTTTTATACCTGATTCTACTTGGGGAATCTTGAGTTCTAATTTAAAACCACAGGATAGATCCCAGAGGGCTGACACTAGCTTACCTAGGTTTTCTGAAGGTTACTCCACAAGAAGTCTGAGATGGAGGTCAAGCTTAGGCCTATTTGAAATGAACTTGGCGCTTATAGATTTTGTTGGCTGAGAAGAGAAATGGTGGATTTCAGCCCCATTTATTTTTACCCCAACATCTGCTCCCAGAAGATGCTGTATGCCTCCCCGTGAAGAGGAAGAAAGCCTTGCTAAATTCAGAAAGGCATTCCAGCTTTCAATCAGTGTAGTTCCCCCTTAGAACAGAGTTCCAGTTCGGTGTCACACTTTGTGCCCTACCCCGACTCCCTCAGAAGCCACCAGCTGGCAGTAGAGATTCAGCAGCCTGCCTGCTGAATTGGGGCCCCTTTGGTCTAACCGGAAGCATTTGAGATTCTTCTCTCTTAGTTAAAGATTGCATAAGCCTTACGGAAGGCTACGAAGCAGATTTTCTTCCGTACCTAATTTGACACTGCATTTCTAAGAAAAAAAATGACAGTCATCTATCGTTCTGACTTTGCGGAGTTGTGCGAATACTGTTTACTAGGTTCTTTTTTTTTTGTAGGAAGGATCCACTCTTCTTTACCACTGATGATGTCAAGAGTGGTTTTATTTCACAACTGGTCACCTTTGGACATGAATTCATTGTAACACAGCCTGGAGCAAGTAAAACACTTCTTGATATTTCTTCAATATCTGGGTCAAGAGGGCACATTTTGTAAATAAGAAGATAAAGTACAGCTATACCTTCTTATTCCTTAAGCATCTCTGCTATTTTTTTCCTAGGATGAAATATGCATGCAGTGTGACATATGGATGCTGGATATAGATAATGTATGGCTTATCATCAAGATGCACATTTTAACTAGACTAGGGACAGCCAGCTTGTCACAGATGCACATGGTCAGACTTGCACAGCTTATGAACTGGAACATAAGAAACTGCCTTAGAATTTTAGACCCTCTGGCTCAACATTGTTTATCCTGACCAGCAGTGGCCTTCTGCAAGTTTTGGAAGTTTTCCTCCACCCTGTCTAATAGCCGGGCAATGGACCGGAGAGAGTTTGCATGGAAGATATACACTCTGCCACTGTGCCCTTTTCTCAAAAGGAACATGGCCTGTAAGTGGGGTACTGGCAAGGCAGCTGCCTGTTTCCCCAGCCTCTTCTGCAGTCTATGGAGACCCAAGTGGATCACAAAGCATGGCTACTGGGCTACCTTCAGCCTTTTGTTGTGCATGGTTGTCAAGAACTCCTCTATCAGATAACTTGTGATCCAGGTGCTCTTGCTGCATCCTGCAGTGGAACACACACACTGTGGCTCCTTGTGTCCCAAACCCAAATGAGAGAGGATTTTTCAAGTTCTCTTTTCCAAAATTTCTCTGGTCCTCAGGCTGAGCTGGACTGTGCATCTCCACTTCCAGATTTCTACATGCTGTGGGAGTTGCGTGACAATTTTAATACCCTTGTGAGGCCCATAGCCCAGGAAGGCAATCCAAATTCCCCAGGCCTGTTTAGAATGACCTGCCGTTCTGCGCTGCCTGCATGCATTTCTTTATCCTTGGCCAGCACACTGATAACTAGGTAAACACATGACTCAGACAACCACAAGCAGGCCTAATCCCCGAAAGAGATCTGGCCTTGGGCTGGAGCAACACCCTCTTGGAGTGCCTTTATCTTTCTTAACTGTCTACTGTTGCTTTAAGCTCTATCGACCACTTCAGTGCCCATCATCCTATTAGCCACTGTCTGGAGGTGATGGGATTTGTAATTCAGTGATATCAGATAACATGAGGTTGGGAAAGGGAATGGCTTTCTCTGTGCTTCGGTGAGTTTACTCTGCAGTGGAAAGTATGATATGATTGACAGGGAGGCTGGTCTAGTGCCATTGATCAACTCTGGGGATAGAGGATTCATATCTTCACATGTAATGCTCAACCAGCCTTCCCTGACATAACAGCCCTCCAAAACTGGCTAGGATTACAACTCCCAACCTGTATGGTCAATGCCACTAAGTTGGCAAAGGCCGGGCAAGGGCATTTCAATCCTACCCCAGAAATGCAACAGGCAGACTTGAGAGGCTGAGGTGAACATGCCTTCAGTGGAGATATTTAAGCAAATATTGGATGGGCATTGTCAACAACCCTGTTGTTGCATCTTGCATCTTGCGGAACTAGCATTGAAAAGATTTGGACTAGATTAGCTTTCAACCTGATGTCTTGCATATTGGTTGAATTACAAATCCTATCATCCCTGGCTAGCATGCCAGTTTACTTGATGGAATGGATTATAACGATGGGAGCTGGAATCCCATTCATCAAGAGAGCCCCAGGTTTGGGAATGGCTAGATTAAATGCTTTCCAAGTTGCCTTTCAATCTTAGCATGATTCAACACATCATGCTAAGCCATAATGATTTTAGCTTATTATTATTTACAAACACAACCAATGTGGCTTATTTAACAAACAATGGGCTTGTTTATGGTTTATTGAACACATATTGCACCACATATCAAAACTAGGGAAATAGAAGCCTTATTTTCTTGGTTCAGTCTGTAGGTAGAAAATCCCCTTTTCTTTTCTTTTCTTTTCTTTTCTTTTCTTTTCTTTTCTTTTCTTTTCTTTTCTTTTCTTTTCTTTTTTTCTTTTCTTTCCCTACATTGCTGGAGACAGCTGCTTCTAAGGTTCAGCATAGATTTTTAATGTGTGGAAAATGGGTATGAATAAACCCTCCTCCTGGTGAAAAGTGGAAATTATTTACAGAGGCAGCCTTTCTAGGAGAAAATGAAAAAAACCGAATAAGCAGCAGAATTTGGTCAGCAGTTATCTTTTTAATAAAAAGTTTCGAAAAGCATTTAAAAATATGCCTGTTTTTCCAGTGGCACCAGCAGGTGGCGAGAGTATTATAAAAACTATGTCAGGATTATATAAACTCAGATGGGAGGGAGACAGAAAGTACAAAAAGCATTGGATGCATGTTGCCACCTAAACGTACTCACAAAAGTCATATGGGTACATAACACCCAAGGCCCATCAAGCCATTTGGGTGCAGGAGACATATATATATATGTCATATGACACACACACACACACACATACATACTGGGTTGCAGAATGTGATATGAATCCTAGATGGCAGCAAGGGTTAAATGGGTGTTAGCAATTTGCTTCCATCTAGTGGATGTCTTGAATTCTGCAGCCCAGCTCTTAGCATTAGACTGGTGTTTCTCAACCTTAGCAACTTTAAGATGTATGGACTTCAACTCCCAGAATTCCCCAGTCATCTTGCTTGCTGGCTGGGGAATTCTGGGGGCTGAAGTCCACACATCTTAAAGTTGCCAAGTTTGAGAAACACTGCATTACACTATCTTCCCCAGACTTGGCAAATGGTTGGCTTCCATAACCCTCTACATCTACTTCTATTGCTAGCATAAGAGAATATAAATGAACATTTCTGGAGGACTCACCAAATCACCACAAAAGAGACATTCTTCCTGATGCCCTTTTGTCTGCTTTTTGAAGCACCTCTCTTAATTAAAAGTAATACAGAGCCTGAAAGTGAGTACATTATTTTTTCACATTCTGGATTTCAATTCCAAAGAAAACAATAATTTTCACAGTACACCTTATCCTTTTTATATGCCTTAAGGCTTAATTAACAAGTTTTGATCCTCTCCTAAATGATCTAAATTTATTCCCCAGCCATCCTACTTCCATATGCAGAGAAACACCACACATTGCACTAAGTCATGGTTGGATTAATCATAGTTTGATGAATAAACCACAGATGGCTGTGAACCAAGCCATTAACTGCAAAATCCACCAAAGAGGGAGAGGAACAAGCTGTCCTCTGTCAGAGAAACTCTGGTGGATCCAGCATTGAGCAGGGGATTAGTCTAGATGACCCCTATGGTCAGTTCCATCTCTATGATCTTAAGTTAATCCTCCAAAGAACCTGCTCAATTCTCCCTCCTCTTTAATGGAGGAAAGCCACTGCGGTGGTCTTTCTAAGGCTGCTGTAAGTACTTTGAGTTCTCTGTTGCAAATCTCTTTCTCAACTCTAGACATCTGCAGGGTCTTGCTGCTTTCATCCCTTATTCCGGGAGATGGGCAGGGATAAATTTAAATAATAAATAAATAAAATGACTAAAGCAGCATCACCCTGCAAGCTCCACCCTTTTTGTACATCTACGCTGTATCACACTTGGACAAAAGGGGCGGGGCCTGTGTCATGACAGCCCAATACTGCTTTTCATCCTCCTGTCCCCCTAAGACGCTGTGGGTCTAACGCTGCCCAACAATGAGCTAAAGTATTCTCTGCCTTTGAATATATCTCATCATCAGGTGGACTTTGCCTATAAGCAAGAGTTTATTTTTCTTCTTCCTCCTCTCCCTGAAACTTGCATATCTCTTTTCCCTTGGGATGACAGAGTTGGTTTTATTGGCAACGTGTAGTAGCCTCTCGGTGCTGATCCCACCCACAGTGCTTCCTTCAAAGAGACACTTCGGCATCATGGATTTCTAACGTGACACACAGAGAGTTAAAGTGGTGGATAGTCAGACTCAGATTATTCTGATCTGTGTGTTCACTGGGCATCTTAAACTGGGTAGAAAGGAGTGTTACTCGATAGTGTTGGGTACAGACATTCCGTTCTGGTTTTTTTTCCCGACCAGTTCTTATTTAGTTTGATGAAAGAGTGTTTGCTTTAGATATTCTTTCAACGCAGAAGAGAAATTTGGGAACATGGATATATTGTGGCATTCTTGCCTTTCACTGTTCAATCGTCTCTCTGACAGTTTGCCATCTCCCTGGAAAGGACATTACAGAAAATTCCTCCCACTGAGCTTTTTCAGAAGTAGAGGTACTGTCACCACTAATGACTAACCCATCTGAGAATTTTTGCTTTCCTTAGAGAAATCCAGAGAAGTCAATCATTTGTCCATAAATCTGCTATTGTGAAAGGGTGTTTGGATCCAGTTTTATTATTTGATGCTCCACCAAAGGCATAAAAGTGTCTTAACTCTGCTCTGGGATGGGAAATTCTACACCTTTGAAAGTGACCTGTCACATGTTTTGATTAGAAAATGGACCTGAAATGTTTTATACTATTAAGAAGCGTTTAATGATGTATGAGAATGTATTAGTCACAGGACTTGTTAGATTTGTTGGGCATCCACCTGTATTTTACAGCTTATATCTGGTTTTTCATCTTCATTATCTATTTTTCATCTTCTTTTCAACATGTATTCACCTTTTTCCATTATTCTTTTAAAATATATAATCAGCATCATATAAGAAAAATATATACACATAGAAACACTGTGTTTTCAAATCGAAACAATAAAGCACATGAGAATGAAGGTGATCTGTCCTTGGACATGTGCAGGACACATTTTAGAACATTTCTGAATGATTCATACTTTTGCCACACACAACTATGTAGCTTTGGATCATTTTCCTGAATGAATAAATGAACAAGTATACAGTAATGTTTTGACTCATTTGTTTAATTGGGTTCTCTTGACCTAGTTTTAGGACTTGTGTGGAGAACAGATCCCATTGTAGGTCATATGTCTGCAGAAATATTGAAAATTCAAAAGGGTTCACAAACTTTTAAGTACCACTGTATTTATGGTACTTATATCACGGGGCTCTTATTTGTCGTAACAGCAGGTCCAAAGGATGGATCCCATGGCAGACCAAATGCTCCAGGATGTGACAGGTTCAGACAACTCAAACTCAGCCCAAACAGAAAAAAGAAGATGAGGAAGCAGGGACTAGAGAAACTTGGTAGCAACACTTCATAGCTTTTGTGAGGCAAGTGTTGTTTCTCGCTTTCAGAACTGTGAGACTAAAATTTTACCAAACTTTCAAGTCTTTCATACCAATCTATATTTAACTAAATGTGCTTTCCTATGTGTAGTGGCAACACGGAAGACCATTTCGAGGAGTTGAAGTGACATATTTTGATTTTCTCCCTCACACGAAGAAGATTAGAGTTTATTTAAGAGTTATACTGATGTTTAACTGGCTTGTTTTTATTTCTGGTTGGAATGGAGGGGGAGATAGAAAAACCCCAGATTGTTGGTTTAAGCATAAGTCCACTCCTCCAGCAGCCCCTCCAGCGGCTTGGAATGTGGGGGGGGGAGAGATAGGAGATTATTTATTTATTTATTATTCAGATTTATCACTGCTCGTCTCAACAGCAGTAGACTCTGGGCGGACGTTGGGCACTGTTGTTGTTGATGTTGGGCACTGGCTTATCTGTAAAGCTTCCCAGGCTCTTGGATGATGTCATAAACAGGTGCTCTAGCCCCCGAGAAGTATCCCAGTCAAGGTCAGGCCATGCAGCCTCTGTACCATGGAAACATGGTCACGAGGTTTAAGAGCCAGACTTTGATAAAAACTCCTAGGCTTGCATTTGGGGCTTGGGAGTTCCACACAGACCTGAGCGCTGGGTGCTGTGAAAATTGAGCCACCTTGGGGTATCTCCGCTGTCCTTATTAAGGGGCTCCTGTCAGCCTATGGGAGATTGGGTTTCAACTTGCTTTGGTATGTAGGATTTCTTTCTTTATGCTATGCTTTATATGCTTCTGTGTAATCTGCCTAAAGTGTGTGTTTGTTTGAACTGTGTTTTCTGTTTAAATCTGTTTGCTTAAGTTTATAATAAAGCTAAAGTTTCTTTATCCACTGGTGTGCTTATTATCTCTGGATCTAAAAGAACTAATTGTCTGAAGCACCTGATCACTGCTTGGACACTTGGCAGAACACTATGATGCTCTGGTGAGTGAAGCTGGCCAAAAAAAGAGGGAAAAAGAGATGATTGAATTGAATGCTAGGGTCCGTAACATAGTGCCTGGGGGTGTTGGTGAACCTCCAGACCTCACCTTTGTTACCTTCCAGGTCTCTGCCTCCCTCACTTTTTATGTTTCTTAGCCATTCTTGTCCTTTAAAAAAATAGAAACCAGGCATGTTGCAAAGCAAAGCGTGGGCCACGAACATCATCTGGGCCACATAAGCTTTCTTAAAGAATATGACTTGATGAACTTTGGCAGCCCACTGCTTTCATTGAAAGTATACCACCTTCTCAGAAAGAAGACACAATAAGCAGGAATAATGTTCTGTGGCTGGGAGGGGGTGGTGAGGGCTGGCAGGAAGCATCCGATAAATCAGTGCTTCATCGCGGTCTAGTTAGGTCTTCCATGCCAGCTGTTTTGCCCCTCCTGGCAACCATGTTTGTGAGAGCATCCAGCACCAATTCTCAAAATTCCAAATCAGCTTATCAGTATGAAAGGCTTGGAGACCTCTGGCACAACATTGCTTAAAAAGTGCTGTTTTGGGTTCATGTGTCAGCCCTGTTTAATAGATTTTAGTAGACTCATAGAATGAAGTACCTGGAACTAAAGTATTCTGGCACTCAACAAGCTTGTTAATTCATAGGTGCCTTTGGAAGGGATCCTTGGGTGATAATGCTGGGTTTCATATTAACTTACAGCCTTATTTCTTCTGCTTTAGCACATTGCACTATTCTGTTGATCTTCCCTATACTTTGTGTGCAAAGGAAGAGATTTGTATTTTTTCCTCTGTTGTCAGATGATTGATTCTGAAGATCAGAGGCTCAGTGAATGAAAGGCACCAGAGGAACCAGAGAAGCATTTGCTTAAGAACATTGGTGGGGCAGATGAGGAAATCTAGATTATAAACAGGGGTTCCCCTCCATTCTCTAAAGCTGGGATGCATAACTTTGTTTAGACTGAATAACCTTGATTTGATTTAGTTTAATGGAAATTCAATTTAAATAAAATTAAGTTAATGGAATACAATGAATATGATCATGCCCCCCCCCCCCCGCATTTAATAGATTCTCTGTCCTTCACTTTAATATGAAAGCAGGAAGGGTCTGAAAGCGATATGCAGCTCTGGCCCCTTGGGTTATAGTAATGCAGCAAATAACTTTGGGATTGGGTGGGTGTTTGGGAAACACAAGCACAGTGCATCAGATTTAACAATAGCTAGCCTGCTATTATGCAAAGAAAAATGAAACCCTATTTCCTGCCATGTGTCAGTCCCCTATCTCCCAGCCCCACGGTTCCTTTCCTTAAAATAATTGCTCCAGACATGTCTTTGTACACCCCTGCAGGGAAGTGGTAAGAGCTGGGTTAGTAATTTAGAGTAACTTTGGGCCCTTCCATACTATAAGGGAAATCGGGGCATTCTTCACCTGTCTTCATGAAGCCATGGGGCGTCGGTCACCTTGGACAGCCAGGTCCATGAACTCTGTGGATTCACAAGCTTGGCTCCTCGTTCTGCTCCAGAGGAAAAGCTGCCTTGATAGCTTCACAGCACTTCCTGTTGTGATGGAGAGGATAGGATGCCTTTCACTGGAGCCTTATCTCACCTCCCGGATTCTCCGTCCCTCCTTGGCTTGGCTTAACCCCAGTTACTGGGGTGCGGGGAAGGGGTTTTCTGCTCTGGATTTATGTGCATAGGCTATGGTTCAAACACCGCAAGGGATGACTGGTTCCTTCCCTTTAATGTGAACATCCCAGGGTCACAGTTTTTCACATGCGGCTGCCTTTATTTTGAGTTCTAGTTAAAACACAAGAACAAGCCCAAACTCACAACTATGAAAACTGCTGACCTCTGCCATATGACTACAAATATGTTAAGTCTTTATTCTTCAGAACATTGGCTGAGATAGAGGAGATAGGTGGACATTGCTACTTCCACCCTGGAAGACATTGCAGGGGCCCCCAACCTTTTTGGTGCCAGGGACCAGTTTCAAAAGAAGATATTTCGACAGACCAGGGGAGCAGGGTTTCCGGGATTTCCGCGGACCAGGGGGGTGGGGTTTCTGGGATTTCCGCAGACCGGGGGGCGGGGTTTTCCGGCGGGAGCCAATCACGTGCACCGGGGGGTGAGGTTTTCGGGCGGGAGCCAATCGCACAGAAAGGGGTGTGGTTTGCGGGTGGGAGCCCCGCAGCCCAGTTCCTAACAGGCCGCGGCCCACTAGTGGGCTGCGGCCCACAGGTTGGGGACCCCTGATATATAGGGTCCCCTCACCAACTTTTGCCCAGACTGAAGAAGCTACTTGGACAAGCAGCGAAACGTTTCAACCAAAAGAAAGAAATCCAATTGCCACGACTCCACCTGGATGACTGAGAATCTTCATTGACATATTCATCGACATTGCTACTTCCACTAACCCGGACCAATCTTCCTTGCTTGTGCAAATGAATTACTTCCAGAACTTCTTGTAATGTGTGTTGGACAGATATTTCCGAAGGCACTTCCCATTGCAGAGCTGCGAAAAACAGCTGCTTACAGAGTTTCTTAGATTGAGAATCTGCGCTCAGCACTGTTTGTCCCTGAAAGTGGCTGTTATGTCTGCAAAACAAGAGGATAAAAAAAAATCTGCTGAATCAGAGAATCATTTTTCCCCAGAAAAAAAAAAACCCAACTCTTTTACAGTAATTTCTTGCTCATTATGATGGGTCTTAGCAAATAACAAAAACAGGGTTTTGACGTAGGGCTGTAGTCACATGAGCTGAAGGGGGTGGAAACACACATAGGCAAAGGATTTCGTGCATAACAGACAGAATTTTTCATCTCCCAGACTTTCATTCCAGTCATTATTATTTATATTATGGGTTATTAGATAAAAGATGCTGTTCTCTGAGGCTGTTGGTTAACAACAATACATCTGGTCATTACCTAAAAGCAGGGGCATTCATGGCAGGGGAGGTCAAAAAAGTCAAAGCCCCACTCCTTTTCTCTTTGTCTTGCAATGCACGTAAAAAGAGGCGGGGCTCCAGTTGCCTATTTATGGCCACCATCTTGACTTTTCTGCCAACCCCATGGACGCCCCTGCCTAAGAGATCCAGGCTTACCCAGAAGTCTGTCAGGGTACCAGAGCTTTACTATGCCTTATACTGTACATCTTGGCTTTGGTCACCCCATACTCTTAACTAGTCAAGGGAAACTGAGCCAATGCCCTAAACCTCACCATGGCACGCTTAACTAACCCGGAGGAAGTTGGAGTGGGTCCCAAGCAGACCTGGTTACTGCTGTTTGGGACTAAATGAATTACCCCTACTGTAGTCTACTAATCCTCCCTATGTCCTGCAAATGGCTTACCTCTTTGGTAAGTGACTTTTCTCATTCTAGGGACTGAGAGCCTCGTAGAGAAGTCCCCTAAAGATGGAACCTCTCTGGGAACCAGGTGTCCCTTGGTATTCACCACAGACATAAAACACAAGCAGAGCTTCAAGTGCACCATTGTGGCCTCCATCTTGACTTTTCTGACCATACCTTGTGGACATCCCTGGTAGGAACTCCTGTTTCTGTCTCCTTAGGAATCGCCGTCCTTTTAGAAGCACACCTCAGAGAGGGTCATGGAAAGAGGCAAAGAAGTTGAAGATGGAGGAGCTTCCCTCCACCCCCAGTCTGCCCACAATGATGCTGACCTCAGCTGACCCGCTGCAGGTTTCTTCTTATTTTTCCTCCTCTGTAGCAAAGTAGGAAGGAAGGGAAAACCTTTGGAGGACTAAGGAAAAAACCATCAAATAATCGATCCAGCGGTCCTCTGTTCCATACTGCCATCTCATAAATGAAAAAGTGGAACCTCTTGATGGGGAATCATGTCAACTGGATTTCTGTTTTCTCAGTGGAAACTTTTCGCTCCTTATCCAAGGAGCTTCTTCAGTCTGAGCAAAGTTGGTAAGGGAATCCTAAATATGTTTCTAGGTAGCTGTGTGACCTTACACCTGGGGCTAGGTCATGGTTATATTGAGATGTTATTTTTAAGTCCTTTTATCATCTAAAGGAGGATCTTTAAGATCACCATGCTGCTGTTGAGCTTGCGAAATGGTCTTAATCTTCCTAGGCAAAGAAGACAAAGCAGGGAGGAAAATAGGGTAATAACGATCCTCCTTTAGATGATAAAGGGACTTAGAAATAACATCTCAAAATAACCATGACCTAGCCCCAGGTGTAAGGTCACACAGCCACCTAGAAACATATTTAAGGATTCCCTTACTAACTTTGCTCAGACTGAAGAAGCTCCTTGGATAAGGAGCGAAACGTTTCCACTGAGAAAACAGAAATCCAGTTGACATGATTCAAGCTACAGACAATTCCACCTGGATGACTGAGAACCTTCATAGACTCTTGATGGGGAATAGTAGATCATTCATATTATGAAAACACAGCCCTTGAGAATTGTGTTCATTTTTCTCTCTCATTCTTTGTCTGGGTACAACCTGCTTAGTAGCATCCTGATTTTGTCAGTCCTCTTATAACATTTTACCTCAGTTAAAACCAACCTGTTTTTTTATCCTCATATACCATAGGGTTCTTTTTTTCAATCACACACTAACCCATATTCACACATTGTGCTGTGCCATGGCTTGGTTCAGACACTGATTTGGCTCATTGTGTTAATACGTTTTGAAGCTATAGTTGATGGCTTAGCATTGTGTGAAGCAAGCCAATTATGGCTTATTAAATCATGGTGAAAACAAACCATGGTTTGACAAAATGTGTGAACACAGCTATTTCTGTTTGCATACATAACATATAGCTTAATGCTGTGGGAACCAAGCCATGTGTGGCTTATTTCCTAAAAACCATGATGAAAACAAATGCTGACTTAGTATGATGTGTGAACCATGGCTACTGAGAACATTATTTTAACCATGGCCATATTGACCTTGTTCTGGCTTTCAGGTCTTCTTCCATCTGCCTTCCTGCAGTAACTGAAGGAGAAGAGATCACACAAAGAGAAGAGAAGACCATAACTCAGTGGTCCATCATGCTACTAAGCATGCAGAAAATCCCATATTCAAGGGCTAGGATCGCAAAGTGGGACCAGAAAAACTCTGGACTGATTCTATTTCAAGAAGCTTCCTGTGTCCACAGTATGGAAGGCCAACCAATCAGGATAAGACACCCATCGCTACTGCATCTGACCAGTGAGTAATTCAAGTTATCTAGGAACTCTATTTGTTACGTGTAATGGTAAATTTTGCATGCTCTGTAGCTGACCCATCAGCACTCCCCTGTTGTTGGCTCCCAGCAACTGGTATTCAGGAACCCTTTGCCCCGGAACCCACAAGTTTTAGATAGCCTAAAGGGAGCTAGCCATTCCTAAACCCTAAATCTGCCTTAACAAAACACAATTGCTCTCTTTACTGAACATGCTATATCCAAACAAATAAAGCATATATGGCTTAAGGTGATGGTTGTTTCATACAACATGCTCGGAGAATCTATAAACTTCTCAACCCCTTTGAGCTTTGTCTAGAGTATTGTGTGAACCCTGCTGCCCACAAGCTTGCTGTCTTTCACTTTATACTTTTGTACATGCACTTAAATCATACATAAAATGCTCTGCTCGGTAGTAGAATAGATATGAACCATTTTGCAAAGGAGTGTGTTGGCTCATTCATATCAAAGAAGAAAGACAGCTGAGTAAGAGGAAAGTAGTTCCATTTATATCAACATTTAACTTTATTTTACAAAGGAAGTTGAGAAGCTATTCACATCCTGGCCCACTAAGAGGCCCAGGCAGTGCCCTTCTCACTTCATCCTCACCGTTAGTGCTTCCTGCATGAATTATCTCTGCTTTCCTGTTGGCAGGAACTGAATTCCAACTGGTACAAAGGCTTGGGACAGGATATAAACAGGAAACGTCATCCAGATGACGCCATGGGCCTCTGAGCTCTGGGTGAGCAGGTTCCTGTGCTTTGCTCTGGTGTGCAATGGATATGAGTGTAGATCTGGATGCTGAAAAGTTAAGTCTGCAAGCAAAATATTTTTTAAAAAGAAGGAAGAAGTGTGATGTGGATGGGGGAACTCATGAAATCATTTTCCCCATAGCCCCAGGGTGGTAATATTCTACAAGATTCACATTTATCATTTTAACAGGTACTGATTGCTGCTGTCTTGTTGTGTAGGATGGCAATGCAGGCTGAACGTACCTACCAGATGTTCCTGTTTGAGTGGCACTAAGGGACCTTATTTGAAAGTAGAGCTTTCCTCGTCTGTGCTCATTTTTGACATTCTGAGGATCTTAACACCGTAGAAGCAACTTACTTATACTGGAGATACTTGCTAGTAAGCTAAGAGCCAACGCCTTGCCAGACTGGAGTCTGACGCCATACCAAACACCTGAGGCTTTTTTTTTTCTGCTTTCAAATGTAACTTAATAGAAAGAAGGCAACAAAATTAGGTGCTAAAGCTGAAATTCACTACTCTTGGGAGAAAGCCAATTTGAACTCAGTGGCACTTATTTCTGAGTAAGCATAGCTAACTTTGGGCTGTGTTTGTGTTGGCGACAGCTTAAAGATGGGCAACAATTATTTCTAAATCCACATTCCACCATATCATTTCTCCCTATGTCATAAAAGACTATCATGCCACTATCTGATTGTCAGAAAATACACAGAACTTAGTTTAATCATTTTGTGAATTTTACCTTCTGCTCTTACTGATTCCATATATAAACATAGAATTCAGATAATCAGACTCTCAGCCAGATGGAGACCTTATGCCATGCGATCCTGATATTTTCTACAGTCTTTATACCTTGTTCCAAAACACCCAGCATTTTCCCCCAAACACATTATTAGGAATTTTACTGCCATGCTTAGTGGTTTCTATTGCAGTTTTAATTCCTGTATGATTTAATCTTTTCAAACTACAGTGAAGTATATGCTGTAGGTATCTCCCAGTGGGGTGAGGGCAAGATAGATTAGAGATTCTAGCCTGCATAGAATAACATGACCATGTTTGGGGTACAACTGGGCTTTGCTTGTGCTGGTGGCATACCAGCCAAAATGTGCCTATATTGACCAGTACTGTTTTTACCAAGAGCAGGGAATGCACCACGTAGTATAAGTAGAATTAAGTCCAGTAATAAGGCCTACACCTTTTATCTTTCTCAAAAGTGTTCTGTGAAAGTCTCAATTGACCAAAACCATGATGGACAGCCAAAAGTTAATATGTTTAGGCCCATCTGGTGATGAACTGAAGCATGTAGAAGATTGCAGCTTGATATGTAAGAGGTATAAGTGCTAAAGAGCATGAATTAATGGATGAAATGAAAGAAAGAAAAATAGATATGTTGTGTGTCGATGAAGGTTCTCAGTCATCCAGGTGGAACAGTCTGTGGCTTGAGTCATGTCAACTGGATTTCTATTTTCTCAGTAGAAACGTTTCACTCCTTATCCAAGGAGCTCATCTCAGACTGAAGAAGCTCCTTGGATAAGGAGTGAAACGTTTCTACTGAGAAAATAGAAATCCAGTTGACATGATTCAAGCCACAGATATGTTGTGTGTTTGGAAACTAAGAGAAAGGGGAAGCATATAACAGATCTGGATGGAGATAATCTGCCTTGTGGAATGGAATTGATGAATACATGCAAGTTTAATTTGTTTATATATGTGGATTGAGTATAAAAGTGAGTTACCAGGTCAGAAAAGTACATTGAGGTGATTGGATTATGTGGAAAGAGTGAATGAAGGTCAGATTGTAAAACAAGTGCATGAATAAAGGAATGGATTGAAATAAAGTCCAAGAAAGTCACGATAGGACAGGATTGATGAGACCCTCAAAAAAGAGAGATGAGAAGTTTAAAGAACAAAAGTCAATTTATGAAGTGTATGGACACTTACAGAAAAGTATGGAGGAGTATAGCAAATAATGTACTGTAAACTAATGTTATCTATATTTACTTTTCTTTATCTCATGCTTCCAATTTCATTTATTTATTTATTTATTTATTTATTTGTCGAATTTATCACTGCCCATCTCCCCCGGAAGAGGGACTCTGGGCGGTTTACAGTAATTTACCATTTCTTACTCCTTCTCTTAGGTTGTTAATATTAAAAGGGAAATTGTGTGATGGGTATGCATGCTAAAAGTTTAATCTGAAAGTTTTCTTAGTAGATTCAAACATTGTGGAGTCCTTGGTGCTCTCTGAGCCTTGTTGTTTTCTTGCAGACGTTTCATTGCCAGGCTAGGCAACATCTTCAGTGCGTAAAGGGAGTGGGACTTGCTCTCTGTTTATATACCCTGGCTTGTCCTGCCTGTGTTGGTGGGGGTGTTGTACTCTCCTTGGTTTTTCAATTATTAATACTAGGAATAAAACTATGAAGCAAAATACTCTTCTCTTGTACAGCTGGCCTCTGAGTGTAGGTAAGAGTTAACAAGAGACTATGAACATTTTTATCAAGATAACTGTTTAATAAAATGCTTGATTAAAACATTTGATTAAATTTGTTTTCAGATTCTTTTAGATTTCCTATCCCTCAGACCAACTTCTGCATAAGGATGACCAAGGTGATACTTCACACTATTGTGTTTGTTGCATCTCCTCTGAAATTGCACTCACATTTTCCATGGTAAATGCAAAGGGAAAACCTGGACATGTCAGATATTTGGAGAAAAAAAACATAAATAGCAATTGCCCAGAGTAATTGCTCATTACTGGAATTGCAACCAGTCAGGAGAACTTAGCTTTTTCATCCTCTCCAGTGATCCTGATCAATTAGGCTGACCATATGTCCCGTTCAATGGGACAGTCCCATTTTTTAAGCATTTTTCAACCGTCCCATCGTATTGATAAAAATCTCAGTTTTGTCCCGTTTTTTAAAACCCGGCAGGAATGGCGCGGAAGGAGGATCTGAGCCGGAGCTGCCGATTGGAGGCAGCCCAGAAGAGGAAGCCCTCCCGCCTATCAGTGTGTGGCAAAGGAGGGCAGGGTTTGCAGGCGGGAGCCAATTGCGCGGACCGGGGGCGGGGTTTGCAGGCGGGAGCCAATCATGCGGACCAGGGGGTGGGGTTTGCAGGCAGGAGCCAATCGCGCAGACCGGGAGGCGGGGATCCCTGTCTTTGTCATGAATACGGAATATTACATAAGACCCCAATCTGTTTTGCCATCCCAATGTCCCGTTTTTGTCTCAAGGAAATATGGTCAGCCTATCATCAATATATGCTTTCCAATGCCACTGATTGAATTAGGAGAAAGTCGTCATCTTGGTACTGCTTTATGTTCCTTAACAGTCAGGGATACAGACACAAACTGTGGTATCCCAACATCGCCCACATTCCATTTATGAAACTGGATGAAAAAATCCACAGAAAGGATTGATCTCAGCATCTTAGAACAACTATAACCTTTAGGAAGGTTCGTGTTTCTCAACATGAGGCAAGCTGTTTCCAGCTGAGAGAGCATATTTGCCCACAAGAGGAAGGATGGATGCTGAATCATGATTCACCATGGTTTTCTGAAATCTTGTCATTAGTGTTCTTCACTATTGCAGAGAACTGAGAAGGGGAGGCAAGTAACCACAGGCTCATGATGGTCCAAATAGGGCTCCTTCAACTTTTCACCTTGGCTGGTGGGAATATAAGAAGTGGTCCTATGCAAATAGAGCTATTTCATTGTTCCATCTGGTGAGAGATTCTGAAGGTTTCAGTCACAGGTTTTCTTAGGCCTAACAAAAGATGCCAGGGATTAAACTTGGACCTCTAATGTGTGCTTTTTCACTGAACTATGGATTTGTGAAGGATGCATATAGTTCCTCATTTCTTCTAGTCTGGCTTTCATCATTTCCTGTGCAAATGCTCCATTGTCAATCATGGCAGCACATCTTTCAGATTGGTCTCAAACTCAGAACTTGAAATACCTGTTTCAAACTGGTGCCCTCCAGATATGTTGGGGTGCAACTAAGATAATTCATCACAGCAGTAAGGATTATGGAAACTGAAATCCAACAGAACTGAAGGATATTAGGTTTGGGAGCAAAGAATTTACCTTATTTAAGTGTATGGTGTGGATGTATGGACCTGTAGTCCTCTTGGTGGTACTGAAGGAGCCTGGGGATTTTGCTTTAGCAACACCTAGAGGTTGGTGAATTCTCCACCCATTCAGTACGCTGATTTAAAACACGGTGTTATCTTGCCTCTTTCCCACAATAGGCAAGCAAGGAGCAACCAATTAGAAACCAACCATCTCACCTCTGTTGCTGAATTGTATTTTGAACAGCTTGTTGATCCTTGCTAATATATATGCTTCAGACCCCCTCAACAAGAGAATTCCATCTAGCGGGGTCCAAGAGGCGTGCCTTCTCTGCGACAGTGCCCGCCTTATGGAACATCTTGCCCCCGGAGGTGAGACTGGCCCCTTCACTCCTGGCCTTTCGGAAGGCCATTAAGACCTGGCTATGCCACCTGGCCTGGGACAACGGAGGTGGTAGTGCCTCCTGGGGTTGGCTGGCCCCGTAGCAATATGACCTGTGCTACGGTCCCCAATCCATCTTGGATTTTATTTTATTTTATTTTATATTGGATATATTTTTTAAATTTTTTCTATCTTGTATGGTTTTAAAAATTTAAAATTTTTAAGTTTTAATTATTGTAACCTGCCCAGAGTCCCTTGTATGGGAGATGGGCGGGGAATAAATTAAATAAATAAATAAATAAATAATAAATAATATGCCTCCTAGCGAACCTAGATCTATCTACCCTTTAAGGCATCCATGTATGCCTCTAATAAACCAATTAAACTTGTCTTTCTGACATAATTGCTTCAGGGAATGAGGGAAAAATAACTCTAAGGCATTTGCAGGATGCAATTAATGATCTTGTAATTAACCTTAATGTATCACCCTTGAGAAGCTTGAGAAGTTCAGTCAGTTTTATTTATTAACTGAAATGGCCGTGCAGGGTCTAAAGCTTTAAATAAACAAACCTGAAGGGTTAGTTAGGTATTTAGCAATGATGGCCTAAAACTATAGACATTGATAGTTGAAGTATGCAAGCATATATTAATGTTATTAGTATAGCATAATCCACTATAGGCTTTGTACTGTCTGTTTCAATTATTCAGAATGTAGGAATATAACTCTTTCATTTACAGTATTGCCCTTGAGGCCCACATGGTTCTTCTGACTCTGCTGTCCTTTAGGATAGTTTTAAAAACTTGGCCCATCCAGCAGTCCCAGGGGTGGGGCAATTTATGGACCTACTTGAATGTTACAGTATTTTACGTCTTGGGTTTCCCTGGGATGGTTATTTGTTATTTTCATTCCTCGCATTTTTATGATGCATTTTAATCCTCCTTCTACACCACTTTGAGTTGCTTGTGATTAGTTGGCCTTATAAACTGAATACATAAAATAAATGGAATAAAGTTATCTACAGCAACATGAAAGTCCACAATAGGACTATTCATAAATGGAGAATCTATGGGGCAATAGTACCAGCTTCAGCAACTTGGTATCCTATGGCATCTCCTGAGCCTGTCCTGTCCCCATCCGCTCTGTGGCTAGTTGGATCTCTGAGCTGCCATTTAATTTCCTAGAATGCTCTGGATTGAGTCTGCCTGCCTGCTATCGGCTGAAGTCAAGATGATCACAGGTTAGCTTAAAATTCTTTTGGAATGATTTGCTTGTGTGTGCCTTCAAGTCAGGTTTTTGACTCCTGGCAACTGCCTGGATTAGTCCCTGCAGTTTTCTTGGCAAGGTTTTTGGAAGTGTTTTGCCATTGCAAAAAAGTGTCCATGGATTCCTTCATCTTAAATGCAAGGGATAACTTTTCAAGATGAGGCTTGGTAAAGAAGATAATCTTATGTAAATGGAATGAAACTTCCCTCCCAATATTAAGGAATGGATTCAGGATATGGGTCTGTTACCTATTTTTGAAAAGTCTTTATGTTCAAAAAATGAGAAGATGAAGCAATATGCTTCTATATGTTATAGATTTAATGATAAGCTGAAGGATTGAATTGACCTGATACTGATACTAAATGGATATTATATGGCTTTTTATACGTTTTCTTATTATGTTTAGTTTATTTTAATCACTATAATTTATGTAGATTTTTTATTATATAACCATTACTAATTCTGGATGGGGGGGTAGTTGCTTGTATTTTCACTATTTAAATAAAAAATAAAATAAGCTACAGTTAAGGCACCAGGCTAGAAACCGGGAGAGTGTGAGTTCTAGTCCCACCGTAGGCACAAAGCCAGCTGGGTGACCTTGGGCCAGTCACTTTCTCTCAGCCCTTGGAAGGAGGCAAGGGAAAACCATTTTAAAAAACCTTGCCAAGAAAACTGCAAGACTGACTTGAAGGCACCAAAAAAAAAAAGTTAAGCAATCACAGTTAAGCAATCACATTTAGCATGTTTTGGGAACCATACCCCAGCATTATACACTGCTCAAAAAAATAAAGGGAACACTGAAACAACACAATGTTAAGTCCAAGTCAATCACACTTCTGTGAAATCAAACTGTCCACTTAGGTAGCAACACTGATTGACAATCAATTTCACATGCTGTTGTGCACATGGAATAGACAACAGGCGGAAAGCATAGGCAGTTAGCAAGACATCCCCAATAAAGGAGGGGATCTGCAGGTGGTGACCACAGACCACTTCTCAGTTCCTATGCTTTCTGGCTGATGGTTTGGTCACTTTTGAATGCTGGCGGTGCTTCCACTCTAGTGGTAGCATGAGACGGAGTCTACAACCCACACAAGTGGCTCAGGTAGTGCAGCTCATCCAGGATGGCACATCAATGCGAGCTGTGGCAAGAAGGTTTGCTGTGTCTGTCAGCGTAGTGTCCAGAGCATGGAGGCGCTACCAGGAGACAGGTCAGTACATCAGGAGACGTGGAGGAGGCCGTAGGAGGGCAACAACCCAGCAGCAGGACCACTACCTCCACCTTTGTGCAAGGAGGGACAGGAGGAGCACTGCCAGAGCCCTGCAAAATGACCTCCAGTGGGCCACAAATGTGCGTGTGGCTGCTCAAACGGTCAGAAACAGACTCCATGAGGGTGGTATGAGGGCCCGACGTCCACAGGTGGGGGTTGTGCTTACAGCCCAACACCGTGCAGGACGTTTGGCATTTGCCAGAGAACACAAGATTGGCAACTTTGCCACTGGCACCCTGCGCTCTTCACAGATGAAAGCAGGTTCCCACTGAGCACATGTGACAGACGTGACAGGGTCTGGAGACGCCGTGGAGAACGTTCTGCTGCCTGCAACATCCTCCAGCATGACCGGTTTGGCAGTGGGTCAGTAATGGTGTGGGGTGGCATTTCTTTAGGGGGCCGCACAGCCCTCCATGTGCTCGCCAGAGGTAGCCTGACTGCCATTAGGTACCGAGATGAGATCCTCAGACCCCTTGTGAGACCATATGCTGGTGCGGTTGGCCCTGGGTTCCTCCTAATGCAAGACAATGCTAGACCTCATGTGGCTGGAGTGTGCCAGCAGTTCCTGCAAGACGAAGGCATTGATGCTATGGACTGGCCCGCCCGTTCCCCAGACCTGAATCCAATTGAGCACATCTGGGACATCATGTCTCGCTCCATCCACCAACGCCACGTTGCACCACAGACTGTCCAGGAGTTGGGGGATGCTTTAGTCCAGGTGTGGGAGGAGATCCCTCAGGAGACCATCCGCCACCTCATCAGGAGCATGCCCAGGCGTTGTAGGGAGGTCATACAGGCACGTGGAGGCCACACACACTACTGAGCCTCATTTTGACTTGTTTTAAGGACATTACATCAATGTTGGATCAGCCTGTAGTGTTCTTTTCCACTTTAATTTTTGAGTGTAACTCCACATCCAGACCTCCAGGGGTTGCTTACATTTGATTTCCATTGCTTTTTGTGTGATGTTGTCAGCACATTCAACTATGTAATGAACAAAGTAATTAATACGAATATTTCATTCATTCAGATCTAGGATGTCTTATTTCAGTGTTCCCTTTATTTTTTTGAGCAGCTTATATTGTAGTAAAAGTGAACACTTTATCTTATCCTGTTTCTTTTAATCTCTGAGTTCTGTCACACTTACTCTCAGTTCCTTCCCTACAAAACGTAACGTAGGCAAAAAAGCAAATTTTAAATATAAATAAATACAAATAAATAAGCATACATCATTTTTGTCCTCTGATATATTCTTTATCGTTCATATATAATAATTCATGTGATCTGGGCGTATTGGAGAGGCAGGGTAAGATTATGTCTATGAAGGTTCTCAGTCATCCAGGTGGAATTGTCTGTAGCTTGAATCATGTCAACTGGATTTCTATTTTCTTAGTAGAAACGTTTCGCTCCTTATCCAAGGAGCTTCTTCAGTCTGAGCAAAGTTGGTAAGGGAATCCTAAATATGTTCCTAGGTAGCTGTGTGACCTAGCCCCAGGTGTAAGGTCACACAGCTACCTAGGAACATATTTGGGATTCCCTTACCAACTTTGCTCAGACTGAAGAAGCTCCTTGGATAAGGAGCGAAACGTTTCTACTAAGAAAATAGAAATCCAGTTGACATGATTCAAGCTACAGACAGGGTAAGATTAGTATGTTTGAAGCTGCACAACTAGTCTACTATCAAGCATCAATAATAATTTTACAGATGATTTATTACTAATACATGCATTCTGTTTCAAATGTATAATTTTTCCATTCAGCATTATATTTTGGGTCTGTTATGAACTTCGTTTAATCATCTGCCAAATGAAAAAGTGGAAAATCAATTTAGTAAAGAAATGCATTGAATAATGCCTCCCTTATTCTTGCCATAGGCTTCTGACACACCGGATGCCAAATCTTAAGCAGGTCATAGCCATTTTAAAATCTATTCCCTTATTCCCACTGCCTAACACATATTTTACCATTTTCATAAATGGCCTTTTTTTCTCATTTGAAGAATAATGTTGGGATACATCTCTTGGGCTTTTCCAGGCTTCCTCTTTTGACAAACTGGGACCTGAGGCTGCAGTTTTTTCGAGGCAGGAAACAGGTGGGATAAATAATGTTTTTAAGAGAAATTTCCCTTGAAGAAAGGGCTGTATGTTTCCTTCACACTTGTTATTAACTTCTTAGGTAATAGCTAAAACCCCAGCAGGTGCTTTAGAAAGGATATTTAATTTTCATCCTCAAGAGATTAACCTGTTTCTTTTCCTTCAAGACTGTCAAAAGAAAGACAAATAAGAAATAGCTGCCCTGGGGTGAAATGTTGTGTGCGTCTGTGTACCTCAAGCATAGGCCAAACAAGCATTGATTGCAACAATAAGACAGTAAGCCTATCTATATTTATTTCTGTGGATGCTTCCAGATGCCAAGAACAGCAACAACAGCAACGAAAACAAACCCACCAAACACCTTAACGTACCACTAGTAAAGGTAAAGGTTCCCCCCGCACATTTGTGCAGTCGTGTCCGACTCTAGGGGCCGGTGCTCGTCTCCGTTTGTTAGCCGAAGGGCCAGCGTTGTCCGAAGACGCTTCCACGGTCATGGGGCCGTTATGATGCACACGGAACGCTGTTACCTACCCACCGAAGTGGTACCTATTCATCTACTTGCATTTGCATGCTTTCAAATTGCTAGGTTGGCAAGAGCTGAGGCGAGTGCGGGAGCTCACTCCGTCACGCGGGGCTAGAGATTCGAACCTCCGAACTTGCGATCTTCCGATCAACAAGCCTGGCATCTTACCCGCTGAGCCATCGTGCCCCAACATACCACTAGTAGCCTATTTAATAGAAAACTTATCTAGCCTAGGGTTACTGTATCTGGGCTGCAAAACTCCAGATGGACACTAGATGACAGCCTGGAGTTACAGGAAACTGCCTCCATCCACTCATCATTTGCATTTTTGCATTCCAGATATTTATTTATTAGATTTGCATCTTGCCTTTTGACAGCATACCTAATGCTCCTTCTTCCTGTTTTTCCCCACAACAACAACAACCCTGTGAGGCCAGTTGGGGTGAGAGAGAGTGAATGGCCCAAAGTCCTCCAGGGAGATTCCATGGCTGAGGTTGAACTAGAACCTGGATCTCCCCTTTCCTAGTTTAACACCTTTACAGTATACCACACTATATTGGGTTTCATATATTGAGTTCATATGGTTCTTTGCACCATATTGGGTTTCATATATGATGACCCCTATTCTAACCTCAGGCATGTTTACCTATTACCTGCCAACAGAGGTATTACAGTCAGGGCTGGATTAAACTTTTTATAGAACCTAGACTAGTGTTTCTCAATCTCAGCAACTTTAAGATGTGTGGGTTTTAACTTCCAGGCTGGGGAATTCTGGGAATTGAAGTCTCAGCATGCAGGCTGGGGAATTCTGGGAATTGAAGACCACACATCTTAAAGTTGCTGAGACTGAGAAACATCCCCCAAGACACTCTCATAATCACAGGTCTCCAAGAAATAGCCAGAGATAAATGTTTGAATTATATACTGTATAGTGCAGATATAGGCCTTTGAAAGTTTTGTATTCATTACTACTACACACACACACACACACACTGCATACATTATAATATATGATCCTCCCCATACAGGCAAAATTGGATCCTTAGATGGCCCTGAGCCTTACTCTCCACAGTTGTTCACACAACTGCAGGCTCAGCCACCAACAGGCAGGGCGGTCTTCACACATCTTGGGACATCATCCGGTGATTTATTTGCTTTTGGCTTTTTGTGGGTCAGGAGCCCCCAGGTGATCGCAAGCAGCTTTGAGGTGTGTGTGGGAATTTGCTTTGCTTCTCGCATTGCCTGTGCAAGGGTGCCGTGGCCAGTTGTGGTGCTGCAAAGATGGAGAACCGCTATGGACTACAAATTGTTATTAAAAGTGAGCTGTATATTTCTTTCTTGCCTGACCTTAACACCAATGAGATCACTAGCTATATTCACTTATCCTTTGGGGGGAACATGACCCATAAAGCATGAGAACCACTGGCTCCCTGTGTTGTACAAACCCAATCATTGTGGTTTATAACAATGGGTTCATTGCCCAGCATGTGTGAATCTACCCAATTGTGGTTTATTTATTAAACCATGATTAACCAACCATTCCTAATCACAACACCGGATTCAGTTCCATAGTAGCTCTTCCTTTCAAGTGAGGATGGCCAGCTGAAAACAGCCAATGGCTCGTTCCCACTGTAGACTTCCACCATGAAGACATTAACTCATAAGTTCACTTTTTAAATAAAGTTGATGAAAAAATAGGCAAATTCTCCTGTTTACCTTGGTGAAAGAGGGGCTTTAAAAAAATATCAATGGGTGTATTTTGGATCGATGCCAGGAGGAGTGAATGAGAGCTGAATGTTGCCCTTCATGTCTTTTATTTTGCTGCATTGAAACGTGTGTATAATGTAATGTCTTGGGCAATTTACTGCAAGGACAGTATATGTACACATTTTGCTTTAGATGTGAATGGAGGGTCAGAAGTGCACATGAAAACAAGCATGCATTGTTAACAGACAAATGTTTGTTTCTCTCCATTGACAAAACCCAATGTTGCCGCTGGCTGCATTCAACAGCATTACACAGCCTGATGTCCGTTCCTATAGGACAGGCCTGGTTAGCAACACACTTTGTGTGAGGAAGCAGGTGCTGTGAATTCCGGGACAGATGTTACCTATTTCCTGCCTCAGCACATTTCCATACGAATGTTAACACTGATACTTCTGTGTGTTCATGGTAGGGGGGAAGCAGCTGCCTGGGACAGTGGGTGGTGGTACTGCTACCAAGGTAATGTGGGGAAAAGAGGACGGGGAAAGTTCTAGGTCTCAAAAGAAAGGAGTTTGTGACAGCAGCGCCATCAGGATATAATTCATTTCCAAGTCTGTTGAAAGGGATCCTTGATGAAGTCATCTGATCTGCATTTCATGCAACCTAGCTGAATATACTGATCCACCTAAAGTTTTCCTGTCTCTCCAGACTTTTTATAGTGTTCTCAGTGGAAAAAGTAACTTGGAAGGCATGCAAAAACTTGTATTTTCAGTTTAAAATACAAGGAGTACAAAATGTGGCATCTTAAGTTAAGTGGCATATACAGGTTAAAAGGTGTTCAAAAATCTATATGTGTTTATTGCAGATTGTTGGGGAAACAGGATTTATAGCTCAACACATGAGAAATTGACATGGATCTGTAAAGCGCTACATGCAAACTATGTTTTTCAGCAACAATTAACTCGGTTGGTGTTGAAATTTAAAACCCAAAGGACCATCTAAGGCAGAGCTTACCAAACTGTGTGTCGGCTGCAGTGTCTGGGTGTGTCATGGCTGCTGCCGCCGCCTCCGAGCCCTGCCAGGATTCCACGCAGGTCCTAGTGCCTGCCTTGTGCCCTGCTGTAAGAGTGTGTCGCGAAATAATGCATGTCTAAAAAGTGTATCACCAACATGAAAAGTTTGGAAAGCTCTGATCTAAGGGAATGCCTCTCCCTTTACAAACCTCTCCAGACATTAAGATCAGGGAGAGAAGCCCTCTTAAAGATGCTCTCACCATCCAAAGTTTGTTTGTCAGGGGACAGAGCAGAGGACCTTGTCCTGTGTTGCTCTCTTTGGCACTGTGTTCAGGCCTTGGTCTTTCTGCTGTTAGGGGAAAAAATCACAGCGTCCTCTTTAACTAGGTCTTTTCAGTCTGAATTAGTTAATAGCCATTTTAATTGGTTATCTCAGATTGTTTTTCAAAACATGGCAAGCTGCCTTGAGAGCCCTCTGGATGGAAACATGGGAAAGAAATAATAAATAATAGGGAAGCAGTAGCTCCTTCAAATGATGGACTTCATAACTCTCATCCGCCATAAGCAGCAGGGCCAAAATAGCTGAACTTACAGTACTTTAAGTGAGATGCAACATCAGGATGTTGATTGTGCCAGGAAAAATCAATCAGTGGTCTTCATTCTTGTTGTATTTTTTTACTGCTAGAAAGGCACTTGGGGTTCTTTCTGCCACATGTCAAAATAACTTGGCTGGCTTTAGGTGTTGTACATCATGCACTGAGCAAGCAGAAAGGCTATTCGCTGTTCTATTTGTGGTGATAAAGCATCTTAGGTCGACCACATCTCTCAGGTTACAGGTTTCCCAGCTCTAGAATATTAAAACTGGGTTCCTGTACTAAGCCATGCCTTAATCATAGAGTATGGAATAAACCATAATTAGCTGGGTTCTACATCACATGTGTTGCCAAAACCAAGTAAAGCATATTATGTCAGGGCAATGTATGAACCCAATCACTGTGGCTTGTGTAACAAGCCACAGTTTACTGCTTTTTGTGAATCCAGCCATTAGGAAATAAGGCACTAAGTAAATTCAGCAAACTTCAAATATGAATTTTATTGTAAACTACCCAGAGTCCCTCCTCGGGGGGAGATGGGTGGTGATAAAATTGAATGAATGAATGAATGAATGAATGAATGAATGAATGAGAAAGTGTGGTGGAGAAACTCTGCAGTTAACATTCTGTCTTAGCTTCAGGAGAAGAAAATGTTAGAACTACTCAAAATATAAGCATCAGCAATCCCATGACAGCTGCACATTTCAATAGCAAATGAGTGCATGGATTGGAGCCCAATTCTATTGAAAACTGAAAATATACTTATCTCTCCAGTGTATTCCTTGGAATCTCAGCTACAGCCAAAAACAAGGAATTTTGGCATAGAAGAATCTCTGCAGATTTCAGTTCATTAACCAGGATTGGACAAGACAGAAGGGCACTTTTTTTTCACCCAGAGACTAATAATACAGTAGTGCCAGTGGAAACACCTGGTCTGCCTGTCTCTCAGACATTTAAGATGTATCTGCTGTTAGAAATTTATCCTTGTGCTCCTTCTTAACATCCTGGTATCCTGGAAACCAACACCAAATACTATGCAGTGGAAACCATGAGGTTCACAAGGTAACAAGCAACAAAGGAAGTTGGAATGGAGTATCATAAAATTCACTGCAACCCAATCTTGAATAAATCCCACATGGAATATCAAGGGTTGGATAAATAGCTTCAAAACTAATTACTGGAGTTTACTGTAATATTCCCATATAAAGATCAATTAAAGGTAAGTGTAGTCATAGTGTCTGCAGGGTGTGATGGGGCATGTGACATCACATGTGTAATTTGCATGTAGTGTCATCATGGCTCATAAGACCCCCATGAGCTTAATTAAATTGGTGATAATGCAATAGCCAGCATTGCTGTGTTAATTAAATAGTTGTATTGGAAAATAGACCTTGATTGACATTGAATTCTAAATAACATTTTATTACTTAAATTTATTTGGAACCTAAGGTGACCCACCTGATGCTGCTCAGCAAATTCTTACACTCACAACCATCCTGTAAGGTTAGGTTAAACAGTAGCCCAAAGTATATAGCAAAATTCATGTCTGAATGTTGATTTGAACCCAACCCTCATAATAACATGAGTCTAGAAGCAGGATGCAGGGGCAATAGCACTTTCCCACAGGTAGTGATATTAGAGGGATACCCTCTATTGATTGTTTGATTATGTGCCATCAAGTTGATGTTGACTCTTAGCAACCACATAGATATATTTTCTCCATGACAATCTGTCCCTGAGCTGGTCCTTCATGTCTCCCAACTGTGCACTCATTGCCACTGTAACTGAGTCCATCCAGCTTGCTGCTGGTCATCCTCTTCTTCTATTCCCTTCCACCTTTCCCAGCATTGGAGCCTTTTCCAGAAAGCTAAGTCTTTGCACAATGTGTCTGAAGTAAGATAATTTGAACCTTTTCATTTGTGCCTCAAGTGAGAACATTGGGTTGGTTGGTTGGTTTGATGATCCATTGGTTTGTTTTCTTGGCTGTCCATGGTATTTTCAGGAATCTTGTCCAACATCAGAGTTCAAAAGCATCAGTACTCTTCTTATCCTGCTTCTTCAAAGTCCAACTTTCACTTCCATTGTCACAGGGAATACATTGCTTGCACAATTATGATATTTGTAGGTAACACCGTCTATAGTTCTACTCTAATATTAACCACTACAAAGCATCTTAATTAATTTTACTTAAATTGTTTAAACCTGGAGTCTCCCATTGAAATTCTAAATGCTGACTTCCAGAATATCAGTGGTATCCTGGATTTAAAGATAAGGGCTGGCAAAGTGTATGTAATAATGTGTACTTTCAACTCATCTGGCCATTCTAATTTTCCATTTTATTTTCAGTATAGTCACAATATGGGACTGTACTGAAATTTATGGGAGAGAACTTTCATGGATAAGGGCTGAATCCTACAATGTTACCCAGTGGGCTATGTCTTACAGTGGAAACAATATCCCATTCCTCACTAACTTGGCAAATAAAATCTATTATCCATCTTTTCCTCTTCCCCAATTTTCTACCTTTTCCTCCTTTCCCTCTCTTTGACACCAAGCTTTGTGGAGGAAACAGACCTCTGAAAATAAACTCTTTCCCCTTTGATCATTTTACGAGTATGCAAGGTTTATAGTTCCCTGTGTATGACTTGACACCTTCCCACCTGGGAACTGCTTCTTATCACAGGCACTTTGGACATTATTACCAAGTTAGTGGGGAGGGTAATTCTGATCTGGCCAGGCTGACTCCCTGTCTGCTGCTGGCTATCTCAAGCTAGTGTAAAATTCTCCCAGGATATCCCCAAACTGTGTTTTGGGGAAAGGCTATGAGCAGGAGGAAAGGAAAAGAGGATTGAGGAACACCCTCACTTCCCTAAGAGTATGTGACTGTCCTGGAAAGCTTATCTTCAAGCCAAACTAGACAATATGAAAAATGCACAATGAGTTTCATGATTTGGAGGTGGTGGTGTGTTTCACTTTAAGAAAGAACAACAAGCAGCTGGCAGGCAGGTAAATGGAAATGGGATGGATTCTTTCTTTAACCAGTATTTCAGTGAAAATTGCCTCTCACCTTAATCCTGCAATTTCTCAAAAGTGCTATTTTGGCAGTAGCATGGCTTTAGGACCTGATTTATGGAGGGCAGCTTCTCTTGGAAGATGTTTATGGTCCATTTCAGTCAAAAAGCTCAGCCAGATCAGACCTGGTTAGTACTGGGAGAAGAGGCAGCAGCAACAGTTTTTCATTCCAATTTCTCACAGGTCCTTTCATTGCAGTGCAAGGAAGGATAGATTACAGCGTGGAAAGGAGGGGACAAGCAGGAGAAATCTAGTACTGGTGGCTTCTTCAACTCAGTCCTGGACTGTAAAGTATTAAATTTCTAAGGCCCAACTTGGTGGTTGTAGTGTCTGTAACGCCTTTTAATTTCTTAATCCCATGTAAGAACCATGCCTGGTTTTCATTGTTTTATTCATCAGCTAAGAAACCAGTAATCTAGTTCTTATCCGTTGCATTGTATGTTTGTTGTATACTGTAGTAACCTGCCTTCAAGATGCTGTGATAAAACAGGGTATAAATTCAAGAAGAAAAATCCAAGAAAACAAAACAAAAAGCATTATCTTCCCTTTTAACCAAAACTGGAAAGAATAGATTTTTAAGTAAAGTTCTCCAACCCCTCTTTTGAGACCCAAAAGATTAGAGAGGGGAGGAATCATGTTTTGGTCCTTCCAGAGATATTGCCATAATATGGTTTTGGGATGTTTGTGTGTGTTTTAAGTGAATCAAACAGCTGTCTTAACTTAGCATCCTTCCTTCTACTAATAAACTCAGATACTACCAATACAAGTGGGATCAGATCAACTGGGACCCTGATTGGGAGGTATCAGTATGCTCCGAATAGGACTGAGCACACTCAATAGCCATGGAAGATTGAGTATCAACTAGGAAAGAAAATTAGCTCTATAGGAACAATTTGTGGCTCCGTTTATAGGACGTACGGACCCTCCATAATCTCTGATGGTGTTTTCTGCAGTTTGGAGTACCCAGGAGTTTCCCACTTCTCTATTACTTCCTAGTTTCAATAAAGTTGAGATCACTGTGGGAGGTAGAAGTTTTAAGTCCCGTTTTTCCTGTTTCTAATCCAAGTCTCCCATTTCTTTAACTCCCTAGGATGGAAAAGGGTGCCAACCACTTTACAGAATCTTTGAGGTAGGCATGGATGGCTAGAAGATACTCTAAACAGGGGTATTCCTGCTAGAAAATAAGACTACACTACAACACTTCCAGCAGATCTGTGGATGAGTTCATTTGAATAGCAATTTCAAAGAACTATTGATCTTTTTCAGGTGGGTGAACTTTGGACAGTCAAAGGTCACACATAATATAGGTGGGACCACATTAAAAATGCTGGGTTACTTAGATTTTTAAACTCTGATATACCTATATTAAAGCTTACACTATTCATCTGTTTCCTCCTTCAAGCTGATGGGAAACTATGCTGACAGTTTACGGCAGTCATGGTGCGAGAGGGTTCCAAGAACTACAAAAAGATGGCTTGGGGGAATGGCAATGAGATGGCAATGCTCCTCCATCTAAGGGCAATTCTTCATGGACAGCCTAAGCTGCTTGTTTCCTTTGCTACTCTCAGCTCTTCCTAAAGCCAACTTTAAGAATTCCAGTCTGGATGGCAGTGCTTGCCAATAAGACGGGCTGGTGCTCAGTCTGGACTATGGCCACAGCTGCCCTAATTGGTCATTCCCCTGCTCTTCCCTTTCCCATCTGTAGGAGGAGATAAGCCTTGCTGTGGGCCAGAATACCAGTGCCCCGCTTGTCCCCATGTTTTCCCTTTGCTTTCCCAGATGTTCACACACATGGATGGCTTCACACCCTCTCCCCACATTCTCTCCTTTCACACTAATGCAAACTGTTTCTTTCCCCCTTTATTGTACCTTTGTTGCTCTGATGCTACAGTGATCAAAGCAAAGGGAGCAGGTTGTTCCTTCCTTTCTATCTTCCATTCTAGGCCCATAGAAACTTTGTAGCAAGGAAGAACTGATGGTTCAGCTTCATAGAAGTAGCATTCATTGAAACTTCATAGTTTTATTCCAACATGCATATGTTGCAACTTAAAGATTTAGGGGAAGGAAAGGGAAGCTTTGCAGTACTGGGGGCAAGGGTACGAAAGCATGGGGAACATGCTTCACCCAGTCTGGGCAGATACTGGAAGGATGCCCACTGGGAGATGTAATGGTTTGTGGAGCAATGAGCTTCTAGACAGGGTGGGAAAACACAGGGCTGGGAAAATTCATTGACTTTGAGGACCATCTTTAGATCAACTGCAGGATGATAATAGTTTAAAAATGGCAGCTGCTAAACCTATGAGCCTTGGCAGCCCAGGATGAAATGGCTACACAGGGCAGTGGCCAGCCACTGTAGGGAAGTAGACACGGTGGGTGCTGTAGCCAATTAGAGCTACTTAAACTAGGACTATCGTGTCAGCACAGCAGAAATATGGACTACCAATAGAGAGCAGCACAACTGTTTCTATATTTTTTCCTCTTTACTGCCAGCTAGCGATCGTCTGATTTTCTGCAGCCCAGATACTCCTTAGTAAACCTGGAGTAAAATTACAAGGGGTGGAGGCGGGAGACATGTCAGAATTAAATTGAGAATTGTTACAGGAATGTTTGAAAAAGGCTCAGCTAGCTCATCGAAACAAATGGTTTGGGAAATGAATTGTCTTCTAATGTGGGATGTACATCTGTGGTGTAATGGGACTGGGAACAGATGGGGCTGGGGAAGTTTCTCACCATTTCAGCCCAGATATCTTTTCTGTTGAGTGCCTTTCCTGTTCTCCAGGGAAGACTACAGAGTTTCTTTTGAAATAAGTTATCCAAATTCATTCCAGTTCTACGAAAAGCAATGCCTCTTCCTACTGAAAAGTCCAGAGAGTTCTGTGAACCCATATTTTACTCATATTTATATAAAAGTTAAATCTCACTTCTGACCAAGAAGTAAACTCTAAATTCAGTCAAGATTATATCAGAGGAAAGATGCATAAGTTTGGAAGCATATCATAATAGACTTGGTGGGAGCAGTTGTATTGGTTGTGAAACCCCCACCCCCAAGCAAGGCACCAATTTGCAAAACTTATCACCAATCTGCTAATGTTTATGAATTGATGGAAATATGGAAATTGTTCCTGCCATTTAAATAATTATCTTACCTATCTCACCATTTAAACAGGGGATGGCTTAGTCCCAGTGACTTGTGTGCTCTCTCAGTCTGTGGTCCCCAAATCAGCGTCAAGAATCTGGCTCTCCCTTTCTATGGTTCTTGATTTTGATCTCAGATTTGGACTGAACAGCTCTTCTGATTGTCTTGTGTAAAGCAGAGCAGATGGATACCCCAGGGTCATTATCACTGGGAATTATAGTTCAGCAACATCTGGAGGGTCATAATGTTCCCCACCTCTGCTCTGCATAAAGGATTTTGAACACCTTAGAGCAGAGCTTTCCAAACTTTTCATGTTGGTGACACTTTTTAGACATGCATCATTTCGCAACACACTCTTACAGCAGGGCACAAGGCAGGCACTAGGACCTGTGTGGAATCACAGCAGGTTTGGAGGCAGCCAGGCACAAGGCAGGCACTAGGACCTGCATGGAATCCTGGCAGGGCTCGGAGGCAGCAGCAGCCGCCGCGACACACCCAGACACTGCAGCCGACACACAGTTTGGAAAGCTCTGCCTTAGAGACACGACAAAAACGCTAAACATCAGTCTTCTTTGAGGGCCACTTCTGCCTCTGACTCTGCCTGAGTGAAGGCTTTCTAGACTTCACAAATCCAATCATAATTTATCCAACAGGTTCATTCATGCTTACAGTGGGACTTAGTCATAAATAAGTGGTGTCTTGTTTGCTAAGTTTCCAATCAAGCCATCCTATCTTTTAACATCAGTCTCATGAGACCCTATTTGACAAATGAAGTTTTCCATGGTCTGGGGGAAAAATGTTCCTTTCTAAATATCTGTGTGACATACTGCTGCCAAACATTCAGGATCATGGTTGGTAAAACTGCTGGTAACACTCATCACACATTTTCTTCCTGGTTGTTTATAAAAATAGAGCACAAAGAAGCCTGTGCTGTCTTGGAGGGGATTCCAACTAGGGTATCATGCGTGACAAATGCTTTATTGTGAGAGTCTCCTTTGGACAATCTGGTGTTGGCAGGTATGGTTTTGTGTTGGAGCTCAGTAGGTGGGGGGATCCCAAGTGGCTTCTTGCTCTGAGCAAAAGCTCCGATCTCAGCTGAAGTGGACTCCAGTTTCTTGTTCTGGAAGCCCTTTAATCATCTGCTGTTATCTGCTGACTTCAATGCAGGTTGCTGGCTGTTGTCACATTTTTGTGTGCATGCTTTTAGCGAAGGCGAGGGGAGATGTAACTCATTCCTGACATGAGGCAGCAGGCCTCTTGGATTTGCATGTAGTACAGGCAGGTGCAAGAGCTGGTGGAGCAACTTAGCTGTGCTGAGGGGGGATTTCCCCCTCCCCCTTCCCTAGAGCAAAGTTGAGCAATTGGAAAAACCTGCCGAGTCTTCCATAAAACACCTGCTATCAGCTTTGTCTTGAGTAAATCAGACGTGGGAGTTGGTTTGCTATGCTTGTCCGCAGACTGTGATACAGGTTGTAGTTCCATACAGGGGAGTAAGTCTCCTGGACTTGGTCATGTTTACTTGTGCTTAGCATTGCATTGCCAAGTTGATCTTGCCTGGGTTAGCATCACTCTCTTACCTACTGTTAATGTTTGTTGTTCAGTCGTTCAGTCGTGTCCGACTCTTCGTGACCTCATGGACCATAGCACGCCAGGCCTTCCTGTCCTCCACTGTCTCTCGGAGTTTACTCAAATTCATGTTCATTACATCGGTGATGCTATCTAACCATCTCATCCTCTGCCGTCCCCTTCTCCTTTTGCCCTCAGTCTTTCCCAGCATGTAACCACGATTTATTCAATAACTGAATTTGAGAGATTTGTACAACATACAACCCTGAACTGATTGCAGGCTAGGTTTGAAAAAATGCTAGGATAAAATGCAGTTGGTGGATCAGTGTCCTGCAAAGAGAGCCTTATTCTCAGCAAGTCCTCCAGTAGGCATGTCATAACAAAGCACCTTCACCCTCACTCCCTAACACAGCTAAGGACTTACTTTGTCACTCTACTGCAGGGCTTTCCAAAGTTTTTCCCGCGGCGACACATCACGTTGGTGTGTCGCCGCGGGAAAACCCGGAAGTGTGGCAGCGCGCAAAAACCCGGAAGCGCTGCTGCGCTTTCGAGTTTTGCGCGCTGCAGTTGGTGTGTCGCCGCGGGAAAACCCAGAAGCGCTGATGATGATCAGCGCTTCCGGGTTGTGTGGCGACACACCAGACTGTGTGTGGCGACACACTTTTGTGTCGCTACACAGTTTGGAAAGCTCTGCTCTACTGTATACATTTACTCTGAAACAGACAAGCATGCTGCATATTAAGAACCTCAGGGAGGCATTTCTTTCTGTGATTAAAAATACCAGCGAAAAGGAGAAACTGAACTTCAATCCAAACTGAGTACCGCTGCAGTACTCCAGCTATGTTTCTCCTTAGGACCTGTGCATCATTGGTTTCATCTACTGGGCTAAGTCACAGTGTGGCTTGTTTGATTCTTGGTCTCCTGGCATTTGTGTGAAACCAGCCATTGTAGTTTGTAAGTGAAAGCCACAGAGGCTTGTCCAAGAAACAATGGCTGAACAAACTATGATTTAAACCCAGTCACTGGGTTTACTGGGGCTGATGTCCAAGCAAACGCACCTATTGTGTTATAACTACTGCTATCCCAGCTTAGAGTTTTAATTTATGAGGATAAGCTGAAGTTATAAAAATAACAAATGTAGTAGTTTTACTAACAAGGTTTAACACAGGCATCCCAAAAAAGAGACAAAATATGAGCATAATTTAGCAAGGATAGTTATCAGAAAGTATGGATTTGTCCTAATAAATATGAATAGTAGGAGCAATGTATCACTTGGGTTTTTTGTCGTCTTTTCTGCTGCAGAGACTGTAGCAAGCACAATTTGCTGCTTGTTCTGTTGTTCCTTGCTCAGAAGCCATGTGAACAAAAAGAGGTGGGCATTTGCTGGTTTTGGATTAAAGGAATTGCTGTTTCAACAACTTACAAGGTGCCATCTTGGGGAAGGCTGACATCATGACTTCTTGGAGACCAGTCTGTACGGGCAATTCTTGCTAGGTTTATTACAAAGGAAATGTGAATAGCCTCCTTTTATGCATATTGAAATGTGGGTAAGCCCCACTAAGTTTAATCAAGAGAATTGCCAGCTGAATTAGGTAAGAACCTGCTC
This sequence comes from Charina bottae, assembly GCA_023362775.1. Lineage (NCBI taxonomy): Eukaryota > Metazoa > Chordata > Lepidosauria > Squamata > Charinaidae > Charina > Charina bottae. The sequence goes on along the minus strand of JALMGJ010000003.1, from coordinate 105,563,185 downwards.
CAGCTGACTTTTGTGCTTTCTACAGTTGCTTAATATAAATAAATCAGCATTTTATTGTCTCTTATGATCTGCACAGAAATGTGTTAAAGCCAGAATTCACCAAAGAATTAGCAGCCTGGAAATGTTCTTGACTTCAGTCTAAGTAGAGAAACGACACACAGAATAGTCCCCTAGTTAGAGGGGGAAATCGTGGGGATTTATGGGAGGAAAAAAAGTTGGAAAACGTCCTGCAGCGTGCCTGTCTCCCAAGCTGCCGTAAAGGAGCATCTCCGCCTTCAGCCAAAACCAATTAAGGGCAATTAAAGACAATGTTGCTTAAGAGCTCTGTTGGTGCAGCACCAGGCAACCTGCAGGTGCGACGAGGTTTACAGCTGCCGGCTAGCCCAGCCTAGTCTCAAAAATCAGTTGAACGCACACGCCAGGCATGTTGCTGGTTGTAAAAAGAGTCAATGCAGGCGAGAGCGTAGCCGCTGGGCACTGAATTCACATGACACTCTCCGGCGGCTGCTTCTGCCCACAGCACTCCCTTTTGTAGTTGTGCCTCCAAGCTGGCAATTCCTGGCATCGGGCAGGTCTCAGCCTGAGCACGATACAAGTGTCGTCGTGAATCCGCTCCACGGAAATACTTTGCTGACTCTCTGACAGGCAGGTGAGCATTCCAAATATTCCTGTCTCCTCCTCGTTTGAAGGCTGTGCATTTCAGCAACAGGAATTCCTCACCAGAGGGCCTGGCTGTGGGTTTCTTTTGTCTGGCCGATGTGTCTTACATCCACTGAAATAGACGTCTCCTTCAGTACTGAAAATCAATTAGTCAAATACGAAATACAAATCCTTCTGAAGCCCATAGTAGGGAGACAGAATCAAGTAGTCCAGCGTGCTGGCTGGGGAATTCTGGGAGTTGAAGTCCACATATCTTAAAGTTGCCAAGTTTGAAAAACACTGTACTACAGTAACAAGATTGATGTATGGTGCTCTCGTAACTATTTTAATGTGAGATAAGGAAAGTGATTAGTGGATTCCCCCAGCGTCATTTCTCCATCATTAGCATTACCTGCTTGGGGATGGGGAGTGACTAATCAGTTTCCCAAACATTTATTTATTTAAACAATATACATGGCCTCCTATCTCACAGCAGTGCTTCTGGGCAGCATAAAAAGTTAAAGCCAACAATTAGAATAACAATCCAAATAATAAATTTCTAGGGCAGTGTTTCTCAACCTTGGCCACTTTCAGATGTGTGGACTTCAACTCCCAGAATTCCCCAACCTGGGGAATGGCTGGGGAATTCTGGGAGTTGAAGTCCACACATCTGAAAGTGGCCAAGGTTGAGAAACACTGGCCTAGGGTCTCAAAAATCAAATCCCAACTTACAATGAAAACAACATCAGCCAGCAGAGTTCGCTTAACCTCCTGGCCCAAATGCCTGGGGGAACAGCCAAGTTTTTAGTGCCTTGGGCTAGGGTGGGGTTGAACAAGTATTGGTGGGCAAAATGCCCCCTCCAAATAAAGACAGAAGGAGGGCTGTGTGAAATCCCTTGTTGACAGAAGCAGCAACATACCAGCAACATGGTAGAATCTGGCTCGCTCTTTCCTGGTTTAAATCAACCTTCTGTGCAGCACAGGGGAAAACACTAATGCTGTTTTAAATATAGGTCTAGTACTAAAAGCACTAAACCCATGTTTACAAGGAGCCTGTGTAAGACTTGATGAGTGTTTCAGAAAGTGTCAGACGTTAAACAAAAATCTTCTGAAAAAGTTGGGTGTCTGGTCTCTTCTACAGCCCAAACCAAAATGCCCAGAGAGAGAAGAAACACTGGGGAGGGGACACTAGCTGCTGGGAAGATAAACTCAGCTACTATTTTATCCAAGTGAGAGAATATATCCATAACCAAAGACCCTACTTCAAAACTGGAAACACAGAAGACAGCTTTAAGTTGCCTCAGCTGAAGATGAGATGAAGGAAATGTCATGGAAAACATTGTTGTGGTGTATTTGGACCATGGCTAAAGGGTTATGAAGCTAAGCCTCTGCCTTCATCTCTTGATGCATTCCTGCCTATTACCTTTCCTTCTCCAGCACCACATCTGAAAGTGGTCCAGACCTCTGATGTTCTTTCAGAGGACTGTTCTTCCTCCCTTTTTATACCTGGCCCTGCTTACAAAGGCCCTTGTGGAAGGCCCCCTCAAAATCCCCTCTGCCATAAAGCTATTAAATCCTCATATCCTATTTATTTTCATCCTTTTATTTAAGTGATTGATCCCCATCTCAATTTGGAGGGATGCTAGGCAACTGGAGCCTTCCACATCTGATTGCCATTCAGGTACTGGGGTACAATTCCCATCTACATGGCCTGTTGTGCGGGATAAAGAAAAGTGACTTTAGTGGTTGCCCATTTTTTGCAGCCCAGATCCTGATGACCCATATAAAATCTGACTCCCTTCAGCTGATTCGGGGAAGAGGGCCAGTTCTCCTCTCACCTATGCCTTGGCCAGCAATTTGGCTACTGAATAGTAATTCTCACTTTCTGACTTGAAGCTTATGTACATAGGTAGTTCTGTTTGTATCCTTAATACTGTTCTGTTCTCACTCTCCTGTACTACCAATGAACACACCTTTTCATAGGCCATAATAAAGTATGAATTTTAAAGCAAAGTCCAGTGATAGAAAAGGGTGGGCTCTTATTCCCCCCCCCCTTTTCCAAATAGTCTTCTGTTGATTTGGAAGCATCCGTGGCTCTGTCAAGGAATAATTCTCATACTGTTGCAGACACAATTCCTGCAGATTATTAATTTAGTGAACTTTGGGGGCTGTTTTCTACAGTAGTTCTCTAGAATTTCAGGTAGAAATCATTCCCAGTCCTACATAGGGATTCCAAGGGAGGAATCTGGGGCCCTTGGTGTACAAAATATTCATTTTATTCTGGAGATGTAAGCTTTTCCTGTCATTTAAAATATGTAGTTATTAGACGTACAGCCCACAATTCATTCAGGAGCTCAAGGTGGCATACCTAGCACTCCCTCTTCCTACTTTTTCCCCAGACAACAACATTGCCATATAGCTTGGACTGAGAAAGAGTGACTGGTCCAAAGTCACCCACAGAATTCCACAGTTGAAGGGAGACTTAGAACCTGGGCCTCTTTGCTCCTAATCCAGCATCTTAACCAATATACCAGTGCTTTCCAAACTGCCGCCATTGGCGACACACCAACGGTGGCGGCACGGGGGATGTGCGGTGGTGGCAGCGGCTGCGGCCTCGTGTTTTCCGCTAAATCCCGGAAGCGCTGATGGTGCACCGCTGCCGCCACCACGCACACCGCCGCCGCGTGTGCCCCCACGCCACCGCCGTGCACGTCCACTTCCGGGTTTTGTCGCGACACACAGTTTGGAAAGCTATGCACTATACTATGCTGGCTCTTAATTTTTACCCCAAACTGGTGCTTTCCAGATTGTTGGGAATGCAGCTCCATAACTGCTGGAGAATTCTGGAAATCATCATCATAAGGAGAGTGCAGGATTTAAGAAGCCTGGTTTAATACAGTACATGTTTCTAGCTACCCATCAAGATAAGTCTATGAACCTGGGATCAGCACTAGGCAATCAAGTGGCATTGATGTGAAACAACATGCTCCTTAATTAATTAATTAATTAATTAATTAATCCCAGTGGGAACTTCTGACAAGAGCTTCACAAGGTCGTTTTTGATAGCAAAGCCTACCCCATGTATTCGTCGTTCTTGTTCAGGCAGTCCTTTCCAAAAGAAGGGATAACCTCCTTTTTCTTCCTTCAACTGTCCTTCTCCTGCTCTTCAAGTTTCTTGGAGTGCTGCTATATCGATATTAAAACGTCTCAGCTCCCTTGCAATAATGGCAGTCCTACGTTCAGGTCGTTCACTATCCATATTGTCTTGCAGTGTCCGTATATTCCATGTTCCAAAATTCATGTGTTTTTTACGACCGCTAGATGGTGACCCCACTGGTTGCGGTAATCCAGTCAGGGAGAAAATGAGGCAGACTATGTTTAGGGCACCTTTTCTAGCCCCCTCCCCATATGGGGTGAGCAGAGTGGATCCTAAATAGGGCTGCTCAGTCGTGGATACAGCTGCCGAACTACTCAACTGCCTCGATCCTTGAGTCAGGGCGACTGAATCCGTATCCACCGCCCATGTGCTGGTCCATGACTAGGAGCTTCCGGATTTCACAGTCCTGCCCCCGTTGCCATTCGTCAGTCGCCATGGGACTTTTGGTTGTTTTGGGTTTGGTGTGGTTGGAAGACGCCTGTGCGTGAATTTGTTTTATGTGTGGAGATCGGTGCACAACGATCAGCACACAACCTTCACAGAAAAAGGGTCTAATCCAATGGCATGGATACCATGACGATTGGTGACCTTTTGTCTGCTGCAGCCTTCATCCGCCTTCGCAGCCGTTGTAACAATACACCTTGTTATCTTCCGCCTGTTCTGCCGTTGAGGACTTTCTTGGATCGTTCTTTGTCTGGTTCCTCCCCCTGGACCTTACCGCCATGGGTGACCCTACCAGGAGTACATGACTCCCGACGGCTTCGCTCACAGGGTTCATTGGGAACACACAAGCCCACTCACCACAACAAGGTGACGATCCAGCGAGTGAGTCCTGTTCCACTACAGACCTAATGAATCTATCTAAAAGGCACAGCATTTTGCTGTTATTACTGTTGCTGAGTTCTTGTCAAAATGGACAGTTCCTGCTGAACTACTGCTGGTTAATTCTGGTCAATTTCACCTGTTTTCACTTTGCTGGGGCTACTCTACAGGAGATAAAGAGTTGCAAGAAAGGAGAGACAGGAAATACAGTAGATGCACAAACTGTCCAGATCAATCTTCAATGTATTTTATACTGGAATCAGAAGGTTTGGGAAATGGAAAGATTGTGTATCTGCTGCCAAATTGGACCTGCTCAGTAATGATCATAAGGTAAAGGTTCCCCCCGCACAGTTGTGCAGTCGTGTCCGACTCTAGGGGCCGGTGCTCATCTCTGTTTGTTAGCCGAAGAGCCAGCGTTGTCCGAAGACGCTTCCACGGTAATGTGGCTGCATGACGCGCGCGGAACGCTGTTACCTACCCACTGAAGTGGTACCTATTCATCTACTTGCATTTGCATGCTTTCGAATTGCTAGGTTGACGAGCTGGAGCTAGTGCGGGAGCTCACTCCGTCACGCGGGGCTAGGGATTCGAACCTCCGAACTTGCGATCTTCTGATCGACAAGCCTGGCATCTTACCCGCTGAGCCACCACGCCCCTAGTAATGATCATACCTAGCTGTAATTTTTGAAGTGTACCTTTCTCTCAATTGGCTGCTATGAATCCAGTGATGGCTAAAAGCTCATCTACTTTCACTGAGAGTGCAACTAGTGCAAAACAGATTGAACCTTTCTTGGAATTCACTTTCCATTTTATCTGGATTTATTTCATCTTGTTCTCCCTGATCCAGCCCATTACTGAACTTAGGCAACATTCAAGGATACTGACTTATCTGTATGGTAAGTATTCCTTGTTCATATTCTTTGAGCAACATTACTTATTTTCTTCTGACAAATTCTGGACAGTTGCTATCTCAGATGGGAACTAATTTGAGTGCATTGGGAAAGGTGAACTGTGGATCTTGATGGAACTCTTCCATGGGAGAGAGATTGACCTAATGGGATACTATTGTATAGGCTAGTAAGGTGAGGTGTTTTCCTGCCATTTAAAATATGTAGTTATTAGACGTACAGCCCACAACACCTGTCGGTCATGAACTCCAGGAGATAAGAGTGGAAGGGTTAGGATTGCCTAATCTCAAGCTAGGTAGCTGCAAGCAGCATCTTGTATAAGCAGCTCTTATGGACATATTTTGAGGCTTACTGATAACCCAGTTGCTTTGCTAATGGCATGTCTTGCTTGTTTTGCCATCCTAGTCATTAGTTGCATTTGTTTAAAATGAACTTAGACAAAGATCTATCGGTAACAGTTACCTAAAGAAATAACAGGACTCCTCCATGTGTATATGCAGTATTCCTCTGGTTTCAATTGTTGGGAGAAGATTGCCTGAGAGGGTGCAATGGCCTTCACACTCTGTTCGTGAACTTCCTGGTGGCATATGTCTGGCTTCTTCAGAACACAAGATGGATCTTTGGTCCAATCCAGCATAGCTTCTCTGAGATGCTATTCCTTGTGCAAACTCTTTAGGAGTTCTAATTTGTTGATCTCAGCCACACTGATTTTGGGGATTGCTGTCTGGCACATTTCAGAGTTCCAAAGATCATGCACATTTCTCAGGCAGCTGTAAAGGAAACAGCTTCAATTGTCCAAAACTGCCTTAAACGTGCAGGTGGACAAGATCCAAGATACAGTACTAGAGAATCATTTTGCATGCATACAGGGGAGCCATGGCCAAGAGTGAGAAGTTACAAGCTGAGCCCCTGGTTCCTCATGACTTCTTGACTTTTATGATAATGATCATGTGCCCACAGAGGGGTATTTAATAGAGTTAGGCAAATGACTCCCTGACAACATGTACGGACATGATTTAATTTCTAGTGAAAATAAACTTCTGTCCTGCAGCCACCGTGAAGCAGACAGGCTTGTCTTTCTTGCAATATCTGAAGCTAGCTTTGTCATGATAAATTGAAAATGGATGCAGTGTGCTCAGAGGAACACATTCTTGCACATTGGAAAGGACTTTGTTTGGCAAGTAACCCATCTGGATTCAATGCCTGGAGAAGGAGCTTTTTGTTATACCCACCCCAACACCATTTCCTTGGAAGTCAGAAAGCATTTTCCACAGAAGAAATAACAAGAACTTTCTTGCAGTAAATTGAAGGTTGGCCTGTAACACTCTGGAAATTTTCAGTTGGTCTGAAGAGGTAATAATCTCTGTATAGGTTTTGGATTCAGAGGCTGAATTTACACATTGCACTTAGCTTGTTGGGTTAGGGCTTAGAGTATTGTGTGACCTGCCATTATCTTTAAACCATGATTTGTGGTTTATGCAAGTATAGCTTAGTCAACAAACTTTGAGCACACCATGGCTGGATGTAATAGGTGAAATCAGTCATAGTGGTTTCTAGACTATGATTTATTTATTTATTTTATTTATTTATTATTCAAATTTATTCCCCGCCCATCTCCCATACAAGGGACTCTGGGCGGGTTACAATAAATTTGTAATTGTAAATTTATAGCCTAGCATGATGTGTGACTTCAGGTAGTTGTGGATTAAAGTGAGTTTAACAAATCTCCAGCAAAGAAGATTGTTACCTTGTCGTGGTGCTGGAGCTTGAGCACCTCAATGAAACCATGAGCTAAACCGTGAAGGGACACCCAAGACGAGAAGGTCGTGGCAGAGAGGTCAGACTAAATACGATCCCTGGGGAAGGTAACGGCAACCCACCCCAGTATTCTTGCCGTGAAAACTAAATGGATCAGTACAACCAGAGATATGTCGGTATACCATCGGAAGATGGGACTCCCAGGCCGGAAGATGGTCAAAATGCTACTGGGGAGGAACAGAGGATACGTTCAACTAGCCCCAGACGTGATGACGCAGCTAGCTCAAAGCCGAAAGGACGGCTAGCGGCCGACGGTGCTGGTGGTGAACGACGAATCCGATGTTCTAAAGATCAACACACCATAGGAACCTAGAATGTAAGATCTATGAGCCAGGGAAAATTGGATGTGGTTATTGGTGAGATGTCAAGATTAAATATAGACATTTTAGGTGTCAGTGAACTGAAATGGACTGGGATGGGCCACTTCACATCAGATGACCACCAGATCTACTACTGTGGACAAGAGGACCACAGAAGAAATGGAGTAGCCTTCATAATTAATAATAAAGTGGCTAAAGCAGTGCTTGGATACAATCCAAAAAACGATAGAATGATCTCAATTCGAATTCAGGGGAAGCCATTTAACATCACAGTGATCCAAATATACGCCCCAACCACAGATGCTGAAGAAGCAGAAGTAGATCAGTTCTATGAGGATCTGCAGCACCTACTGGATAATACGCCAAAAAGAGATGTTATTTTCATTACAGGAGACTGGAATGCTAAGGTAGGTAGTCAGACGACACCTGGAATTACAGGCAAGCATGGTCTGGGAGAACAAAATGAAGCAGGACATAGGCTGATAGAATTTTGCCAAGACAACTCACTGTGCATAACAAACACTCTCTTCCAACAACCTAAAAGACGACTTTATACATGGACTTCACCAGATGGTCGACACCGAAATCAGATTGACTACATCCTTTGCAGCCAAAGGTGGCGGACATCTATACAGTCGGTAAAAACAAGACCTGGAGCTGACTGTAGTTCAGATCACGAACTTCTTATTGCAAAATTTAGAATCAGACTAAAGAGAATAGGGAAGACCCACAGATCAGTTAGTTATGAGCTCACTAATATTCCTAAGGAATATGCAGTGGAGGTGAAGAATAGATTTAAGGGACTAGATTTAGTAGATAGGGTCCCAGAAGAACTATGGACAGAAGTTCGCAACATTGTTCAGGAGGCGGCAACAAAAAACGTCCCAAAGAAAAAGAAAACCAAGAAGGCAAAATGGCTGTCTGCTGAAACACTGGAAGTAGCCCAAGAAAGAAGGAAAGCAAAAGGTAACAGTGATAGGGGGAGATATGCCCAATTAAATGCAAAATTCCAGAGGTTAGCCAGAAGAGATAAGGAATTATTTTTAAACAAGCAATGTGCGGAAGTGGAAGAAGACAATAGAATAGGAAGGACAAGAGACCTCTTCCAGAAAATTAGAAACATCGGAGGTAAATTCCAGGCAAAAATGGGTATGATCAAAAACAAAGATGGTAAGGACCTAACAGAAGCAGAAGAGATCAAGAAAAGGTGGCAAGAATATATGGAAGATCTGTATAGGAAGGATTATAATATCGGGGATAGCTTTGACGGTGTGGTCAGTGAGTTAGAGCCAGACATCCTGAAGAGTGAGGTTGAATGGGCCTTAAGAAGCATTGCTAATAACAAGGCAGCAGGAGACGATGGTATCCCAGCTGAACTGTTTAAAATCTTGGAAGATGATGCTGTCAAGGTGATGCATGCCATATGCCAGCAAATTTGGAAAACACAAGAATGGCCATCAGATTGGAAAAAATCAACTTATATCCCCATACCAAAAAAGGGAAGCACTAAAGAATGTTCAAACTATCGAACAGTGGCACTTATTTCACATGCCAGTAAGGTAATGCTCAAGATCTTGCAAGGTAGACTCCAGCAATTCATGGAGCGAGAATTGCCAGATGTACAAGCTGGGTTTAGAAAAGGCAGAGGAACTAGAGACCAAATTGCCAATATCCGCTGGATAATAGAGAAAGCCAGGGAATTTCAGAAAAACATCTATTTCTGTTTTATTGACTATTCTAAAGCCTTTGACTGTGTGGATCATAACAAATTGTGGCAGGTTCTTGGTGGTATGGGGATACCAAGTCATCTTGTCTGCCTCCTGAGGAATCTGTATAACGACCAAGTAGCAATGGTAAGAACAGAGCACAGAACAACGGACTGGTTTAAGATTGGGAAAGGAGTACGGCAGGGTTGTATACTCTCACCCTACCTATTCAACCTGTACGCAGAACACATCATGCGACATGCTGGGCTTGAGGAATCCAAGGCTGGAGTTAAAATCGCTGGAAGAAACATTAACAATCTCAGATATGCAGATGATACCACTTTGATGGCTGAAAGTGAGGAGGAGTTGAGGAGCCTTATGACGAAGGTGAAAGAAGAAAGTGCAAAAGATGGGTTGCAATTAAACCTCAAAAAAACCAAGATTATGGCAACGAGCTTGATTGATGACTGGCAAATAGAGGGAGAAAAAGTGGAGGCGCGCAAAGATTACTGCAGACGCTGACTGCAGCCAGGAAATCAGAAGACGTCTACTTCTTGGGAGGAGAGCAATGGCAAATCTTGATAAAATAGTTAAGAGCAGAGACATCACACTGACAACAAAGGTCCGCATAGTTAAAGCAATGGTATTCCCTGTAGTAACCTATGGCTGCGAGAGCTGGACCATAAGGAAGGCTGAGCGAAGGAAGACAGATGCTTTTGAACTGTGGTGTTGGAGGAAAATTCTGAGAGTGCCTTGGACTTGAAGAAGATCAAACCAGTCCATACTCCAGGAAATCAAGCCAGACTGCTCACTTGAGGGAATGATATTAAAGGCAAAACTGAAGTACTTTGGCCACATAATGAGAAGACAGGATACCCTGGAGAAGAAGCTGATGCTAGGGAAAGTGGAAGGCAAAAGGAAGAGGGGCCGACCAAGGGCAAGATGGATGGATGATATTCTGGAGGTGACGGACTCAACCATTGGGGAGCTGGGGATGGTGACGGCCGACAGAAAGCTCTGGCGTGGACTGGTCCATGAAGTCACGAAGAGTCGGAAACGACTGAACGAATAAACAACAACAAATCACAATTAAGGGAACTGTGTTTTGAGAAACGTGCGAATCTATTTGTTAATACTTGCAGCTGAATGTATAGAATATGTTGCACTGAGTGATAGTGGTACTATAAACACACGAGGGCTGTGCGGTGCTTCAGAGGCAAAAGCAAAAAGGCAGCCTATCTAACGCATGCTGTGCGATACACCCCACACACTGAGGCACCTTTTTACCTTTGAATCCAAAGTGCTGCGCTAGCCTAAAGCAACAAGGTGTGGTGTATCAGATCCTGGGGAGCACCAGAAATCAGGATCCTTGTGGGAGAAGGGAGTACCCAATAATATTCACAGTCTAGTGTCTGGGAAGATGGTGGTGATACTGGGCCAGCTGGCCTCTACCTGGTATGTTCCTGAAAAACTCCCACCTTTCAAAATGGGCAATACTGAGCTATGGGATCTGTGCAGGTAACAAGCAATTTCTGAAAGTGATTAGAAAAGGAAGTATGCGAACCCAGTGTCCTTTTAAAGGCACCGACCGTGGTTTGAGCAAGATGGCTATTCCCTCATCTCCCAGAGTTCTAAACCCACCAGAGACCGCTGCTTTGCAGTCTCCTTGCGAGGAGCAACTGTCTGGAGCAGTTATGGGCGATCTCAAGTCCTCTCCTTGTCCAGAGAGTAATTACGAAGAGCCGGTCTACTTGCCAGCTCTTCATTCCGCCACAGTCATCAGCTCCGCTTTTTGCGGAGCTGTCTTCAGTCTGCCATTTCTTCTCCAGAAGTCCACCTTTCTGACCTTTCTTTCTTTCCCCCTCTCTCTTCACACATAGATTCTCTCCTCCCAGCAAATTAGGACAGGGAGATTTTGCTAGAGGGCTGGACTGGTTGCTTCTGAGGGCTTTGGGCAACTTCATGAGAAAGTGGCACCACCTGACTAGCCTTTTCTGGGTTTAAAAGCTCAACAGGGTCAGTCCTGGTGAGTATTTGGATGAGTGACCAGCAGGGAATTCCAGAGCGATGGACTAGACCGGGAAGCTTAAAAACATTTCAGAAGAAAGCAATGACAAACCACTCTGTGCTGTGTTTCCAAGAGGACTGCATGGTTGGGTCCATGTGGTCCCTCAGATCTACCTTTACGCAGTAGTTGAACCAGGGTGGAGAAATCCAAGTTCAAATCCACACTCAGCCATGGAAGCTGACTGAGTATCTTTAGGACAGTCACTCTTTCTCAGCTCATCTTACTTCACAAAGTAGTTTTTGTGAGGATAAAACTAGAGGAGGGACTGATGTGAAGAATGTCTTGAGCTCTTGGATAAATAGCAGGGTATACATTGAGTCAATGAATGAATGAATGAATGGGCTGCATGAAATCCATCACATCAGGCTTTATTGCCAGCATATTTCCTACCCCTGATATTTACAATGGCAGACTAGCTTTTGATATTGTGAAAACAAAACAAAAATGCTGGAAAATAGCAACAACTTGTTCATTAGGCACATCATACTTGTTCTGATGTCTCTTGAGCATCCAATTCCTCTGTGCCATTCATGGCAATCCCCGTTTTCCTCTCCTACTTGTGAGCTTCCCAGAACCTTTGGCAGATCACTGTGGGAGACAGAGAGTGCTAGACTGAATAAAACATTGGCTTGATCCAGCCATGAAATTATATATCTTGGAAGGCAGCCTGATTTTGAAGCATTTCCTTTCAACATGGAAATAAGTATTTGATTTAGATGTTGTAGATGTTTTACACAGTGAAAGTATGAGAACACAGAATTTCTCTCTAAGCCATCAGCATCACTCCTTCCACTACTTCACTCACACCGTGTGGTCAAGAATTGCAGCTCTTAAGAAAAACCTGCAGAAAGAGGGAGGCTCACCGTCTTTCAGCCTACTCAGCTTTGACCGGCAGTTAGAAAGTCAAAATAAAGATAAATCCCTCAAGGAAGCCACCCTGAGTATCTTGAAGGAAAGGTAGTATCTAAATAGGAAAATAATGATATAAAAGACAGTGAACTTTTAACAGTGGTGATATAAGTTCCATTTTTGTGTTTTTCTTTGCACTATCACTTTTTGTAACCCTCTATGAATGCCAAGTCACGGTCCCTTTTCTTAGGCTATTTCTTTTGTTGTACTTTAATGTCCGAGAGTGACCAGATCCAGGTCTGTTTATCTTCAGTAAAGTGCTTCAGGTGTCCTTGGATCATCCCATATCATCATTGTCTCTCTTGCTACTAACTCTACCACATTCTCAGTTTGATTACAGTCAATGCACTGTATGCTGAAAGTATGGCCTACTGATCAGAGTGGGACATACTTCAAAGTTACATGAATATAATCTGCAGAACCAATACAGTATTTGCCCAGATAGAAACTTACTGAAGAAAGTGGAAAAGTGGGGGAGAACGATGGGTGAAGAAGTCTCAATCTTGCCATCTTTGAGTGTATCCACAGTACCATCGTTTGCCAGCTTCACCTATGCCTTTCCCATCCAGGCCTTTGGCGGGGATGACCGACGCCCCTTTCTTCGTTTTTGCTCCCCTCTGGGTTTGTTTCCTTTGCCATCGTTGTTCTATCTTTTGCTGTTTTTTGTGGGTTTTTTGTATTGATTTCTGTTCTTAAATGTTTTTAACAACTGTAAACTGCCCAGCGTTGCTGGGAGTTGGGTGGTATATAAATTTAATTTATATTATTATTATTATTATTATTATTATTATTATTATTATTATTATGTACTTCAGACCCACTACTGTACTTCAGGGAATCCCTTTACCTTTCTGCCACACACCACTTCATACAGACAATTTGACCTTATTTATTCATGCTTGCTTACAAGAATTCCCTATGGTGTTCAAAAGTGCTAATTCCCAACAGATAGTTTTGCAGCATTATACTGCAATCTTATACAGGTCAACTCAGATTCACACAGGTAAATATCTACAATTTCAGCCTCATGGTACATAAGATTATACAGCAGCTTCCTATTCTGTGAAGAAAAATCCCACATAGTATGACATGGATCCCACTAAGATGACATGGAACTATTTATTTATTTATTTTCTATCCCACCTTTATTATTTTTATAAATAACTCAAGGCGGGGAACATACCTAATACTCCTTCCTCCTCCTATTTTCCCCACAACAACCCTGTGAGGTGAGTTGGGCTGAGAGAGAGTGACTGGCCCAAGGTCACCCAGCTGGCTTTCAGGCCTAAAGTGGGACTAGAACTCTCAGTCTCCTGGTTTCTAGCCCGTTGCTTTAACCACTAGACCAAACTGTCTCTCTATCCAAGGATGTTGTGGTTTGTGCTCTAGCTTTTGTAAAAGATATCCACTGGTACAATCATGGCATACCTAGTGTTTAAGGGGTTATGTTTGTTTATAAGGCCATTTTAGTATTTTTTCCCTTTTTGTTAATATTGTTACAAATCTTGTTACATTGTATTATTCCAATACAGTGATGTTTATACTATATGATGATTGGAGATTATTAACATTCTATTATTTAGATAGCTTAAAGTATTGAAAATAGAGGAAAAGAAAGAAAAAAATCTATCAATATTAATTACAATCTGGGATGTCAATATTACAAGCATTAAATTATTTGGCTTTTTTCAACCAAAGTTAAATAAAGCATTAAAAAAAGAACTGCTGCAACTCACATCAAAGTTTTGGTTTTATGATAATGGTTTCGATCTTTAGCTGGTTGATTAATAAGAGTTTAAAATATGAATAAATACAGGTTGAGAAAGTTTTAAATTGTGAGTGTGGATGTGTGTAAATAGTATTACTGCTTTATTTTCACTATAGTACTCATCTCTATCCCACTAACTGTGGCAGGAATAAGCCCCACTCAGTATTTTTAGAGGACAAGTCCACTTGACACAGCTTTTCCCTCACTCTCCATCTACCATGGAAGTAGCCTAAATTCATCCTTAGCTGTTTCCATTTTAAAGTAGTGTTTTCTGTCTTTCCACAAAGACATCTGCCTACATAAAGCCTGATCTGTGCTTTGCAAAGGGCCCTTCAGGCATTACATCAGCTTCTTACATCCACTGGTTATGCTTCAGGAAGATCCCTTGACTTGTTATTAAGCACATGCTCCGTTTTTCAAAAGACTGGTAGACCTGTCTGTAAAATAATATTAATAATAAAAAGTGGTTGCCAGTGGATTAAGGGAAGAGGTGCATTTTGGGTTCTGTCCCAAATGAGTGCACTACCTTTTTTCTTTCCTGCTTCTGCGGTCAAGGGGTTTTGCATGACCATGCTTCTTGCTGTTTTTATTACTTTGGGAAAAGGCAAAGACATTTTGCCTACTCCCTGAAGTACTGGGGCTGGCACCGACATTCCCTTGAATCCAAGATATTCCCCTTGTAATCCAAGTTGCAGGAAGACCAGTAATCCTATGTCTAAAAATAGCCAGCTAACAGGTAGGTGGTGCAGTGGATGGGTCCAAGATCAAGTGGAGAGATATATGGGCTCTCTCTTGGCATGGAGCAGCCTGTCACTTGGGCAACTTGAAAGGTACCAAGCCTTTTATCCCAGTCACCGGTCACTGCTTGCCCACGCCCACCTCACCCTATTCAAAAAGAGCAATTGGTGGTGTTCTTTCATCAATGGATAGGAGGGGAAACAAAGCCAGCCAGGGAACTGAGCCATTGGTGCAATGCAAATTAGGCCAGCATACTTTTTTTCTGCCAACTCAAGAATTGCAGAAATGCATATTAAGGCAGCTGTGAGGAACAACCCATAGATGGGATATTCTCAGACAGAGAGGCAAAATAGCCAATATGACCTATTTTAATAAGAAGACAATTTTATCAGAATGATACATTAAAATAATTATAATGACAAGTTCCTTCTATTTATTTTGCTCTTCCTAATGCATTCCTGAATCATTCTTGTGCAGAGGGCTGATCAACCTTTTATAGAATGCTTCAGTGACTCATTTATTTATTCGTTCAGTCGCTTCCGACTCTTAGTGACTTCTTGGACCAGCCCACGCCAGAGCTTCCTGTTGGCCATCGCCATCCCCAGCTCCCCTAAGGTCGAGTCCGTCACCTCCAGAATATCATCCATCCATCTTGCCCTTGGTCGGCCCCTCTTTCTTTTGCCTTCCACTTTCCCTAGCATCAGCATCTCCTCCAGGGTATCCTGTCTTCTCATTATGTGGCCAAAGTACTTCAGTTTTGCCTTTAATATCATTCCCTCAAGTGAGCAGTCTGGCTTTATTTCCTGGAGTATGGACTGGTTTGATCTTCTTGCAGTCCAAGGCACTCTCAGAATTTTCCTCCAACATCAGTGACTCATGCTCTACTTTTAACAAAGCATTTGATGTAATCCTTTGATTAGAAATATATTAACCACTACCAGTCTTTGATAACTGATTGAAATCTATGAAGGATTACAGTCAAGTTACTCAACAAAAAAAACCAGCACTCATTCTTCAAGTGAAAAGCTTTTATGAACAATTTTGTTTCAGTAACACAATGAAACCAAAATAGCACCAATAAAAATAAGCATGGGTGTTAACTTAATCAATCAATTCTTCCATTTACTGGTTAATGGTGGCAGCCCAGCAAATAACCTACAGTATAATGAATTCATCTTCTCTATGCCCTACCCAGCACCAAATGGCCATCAGCCTAGAAATGCAGGTCCTTGTTGATGTCTCTCTGGGTGTGAAAGTGCACAAAGGAAATGCCACCCATCTTACCTGCCCTGTCTGGGAATGTGGTTGGCACATGGCAATGTTCAGCATCACAGAGGGTGTTTTAAAATGGATACAAGTGCTGACGCTTAAAGATCTCCTTTTTCCATATTTTGAGAAAAAGGACCATGACCTATTAAGGAAGAGAAGCTTGGACTGCAGTTATCAATCATGCCAGGACCATGTTGAACCATTTCAAGGAGGTGGAAAGAGATCTGCTCCTTTTTTCAACACCTACTTAATGCTCTTTGCCCTGCCTTTCTCTGAACAGACATTAGCTCATGCTGATTTTTGCAGTGACTTATGTTAGTATGTTCCAATTCTTATACTCATTCAGTAAAGTTTGCCTTCACACTTTTCATCAGCATATGGCTGTTCTCAGTTTGTGTATTTTAAAAGTTAACTTTTATTTTAACTTTCCTTTCCCAGTAAGCGGTAATCCAGCACCAGAACCACAAAGGGCTATCCCTATAGGGATTGAGAAAAATGGCATTATGACAAAAAGAACTATTGCAGGGCTAGAGAGGTAAGGAAGAACACAACTCTCAAACAGCTATTTCAACTTAAAGAGATTGAAAAAAGAAAGTTGTTTAGTAGGTTATTGCTTCAGAAACAGTGGACAGCCTGTCTGGTAATTCCCCCTTCACTTTTAAGGGAGTAATCAGTGCTCATCTGCTAAAATCAGGGCCAGACCTACCACTGAACAAAGTAAGGTGACAGTATCAGGCAACCAATGCAGCATCATGCTTTCTATCGTCCCCCTGAGCTACCCAGGTATTCCTCACAGGCTAACTTGAGGTCTTTAAATAAGGGTGCTATCTCAGCTGAACAGAAGGATACTTTCCCATCATCTGTGCTCCAATAAGATTCAACTGCCTATTTGTTTACTGCACATTGACCAGGAGGAGATGGGATTTCATCCTTTGCTTCTGATTAGTGACCAAATGTAGTTGGAAACCTGAGGCCTCTATTTAGCTATTCCAGCTTATGTCTTTTGTCTATTCCTTTTGTATGCAACCCTATGAGGTATTGTTAGGTGAAGAGACAGCAGCTTGTCCAAAATTGTCCAATCCAAGTTCTATATTACACAAGGAAGGGATTACACATATTTGTCCAAAAGAAATAAGTTATTGGCTGCAATTGATTATCCATTATCCATATATGACATGTGATAGGAGTTCCCTTGTTCCAGATCAATTGATAGGTCCACCTCGCAATTGTCTGCATTGATTGCTTGGCTACAGGATTGCCCTATTCTACCTGGAATCTTTTGATCTCTACCTGAACATGCAAAGGACTGGACGTGATTCTTCTGTTTTGCAAAACAGGCATTTCAGTGAAAGTGTTGTTGACAACCAAACAACGATAAGTTCTCCTATTTTTAAATCGGTCTTTTCCCATTTACTTGTGCTTTAAACTTGTACATTGGCCAAACAGCTGCTTGCCAGTGGTTAGAAGCTACAGTATGTGTCAATAACCTGTAGGGTTTTTTAACACTTGCAATGAAATTAAACAAAGAAGAACAGGAGGGCTGTTACATAGATATCAGATTTAACTTACTGGCTAACGATATTTGGAAAATGTGATATCTGCCTTAACTAAACAAAAGTACATACTGAGCTAATGAAGTTCTCTGTCTAGATTGACATGCAAAGCATTAAACCTTGACAACAAGGACGCTTTTGTCCAATTTCAAAGGCTCAACTTTAACATCTTTATCGGGCTCCTGTCAGCTGATGAATTCCAGCACCACTCACAAGAGGAGCTTGCTCCATGTGGCACTGGTCCTCCTCTGATAGTTGTGTCTCTCCGTTCTTTTCCAGAAATTACCTCAGTTAGCTGGGCTTCTTTGGGACTCTGGCTGAGAAATATTCCATAGGCTTCCCAGTTCCTCACTCTCCTTAACAAATGTATACCAGCTCTGAGGTTGGTATAGATTAATTCCCCCCCTCTGGCTGATGAACATTAGGAACAGTTTATAAAGTTTCCTCTTTACTCATGCCAGTCAACAGGGCCGTGGATGAGGTAGTTCATCCATCTTTGGATCTCCCAAGCTTAACAAGTGGGGCTGCTTTGTCTAACCAGGTGTCAGCCCTTCAAAGTAGACCAGACTGGGAAACCAAAACCATGAACGCTAATAGTACTTTTATTATAAGGATTACTTTTGTGTGTGTGTGTGTGTGTGTGTGTGTGTGTATGTGTGCCTTCAAGTCAGTGTTGACTCCTGGAGACTGCCTGGACAGGTCCCTGAAGTTTTCTTCGCAATGTTTTCAGAAACGGTTTTCCATTGCCGCCTTCCTAGGGCTGAGAGAGAGGGACAGGCCCAAGGTCATCCAGTTGGCTTCGTGCCTAAGGCGGGGCTAGAACTCACAGTCTCCCAATTTCTGGCCTGGTGCCTTAAACCAGTGTTTCTCAACCTTGGCAACTTTAAGATGTGTGGACTTCAACTCCCAGAATTCCCCAGCCAGCCATGGGAGTTGAAGTCCACACATCTTAAAGTTGCCAAGGTTGAGAGACACTGCCTTAAACCACTACACCAAACTGGCTCTCTTATTATAAGGTTACAGTAACAGAATCTTGCAAGTCGGAATGTGCCTCCCCCCTCCCTCTCTTTATCTTCTTGAGAACTGGGGAGAGTCAAGTCTGATATGCTTTCTCAAACTACATTTCTGCCTCGGACTCAAATTTCTTTTGTCTGACCATTGTCATGGTTGCAACTCTTCCTCCTGTTCCTCAAGGTTATTGCTACTGCCCATTACACCAGGACCATTGTTTTCATCATTTAAATAACTGGCTATTTTCTATGTGAATATACTTGCAATGTTACAAACAGGGCCAGTCACCACCTAGCAAACCAAGACCTCAGAATCCAAGCACGCGTCGAAGCTCCATGCCAAATGACTAGATCTGCAAGCAAGCTTTGCAGTTTCCCACAATGCCCTGCAGTAATGCTATCCTGTATCAGATACTCCAGGGCACTGTGGGAATTTATAATCATGGCTCCTGATTTTCCTCAGAATGCTGCCTCTGCTGCTACCTCCACTGTCCCATATGTCAGAGAAAGCCCGCTGATTTAGGAAGGACTCAACAGAGCAAACCTCTAAGCAAGGCAAGATTTCAAAGAGATAATTCTTATCTCCTTTCTATAATCTATGTCGCAGCTTGAAATCTTACACCTAGGAAGCGTTAATCTTGTTAAAACTCTCGACACTTCCATGGATTACTTCATAAGACCTTATTCTGGAATAATTCTTTTCCCTCTCTCCCTATCCAACACGATTTCTATTTTATCTAGCTAAGACAAGGATTTTACTTTGTGGTGTTTTAGCTAGTTCTAATTAATTATAATCAACACTCTATTGTTGCTTTTGGATTTTTTTCTTCTCTCTAAGGGATCAAATGGCTCTTCCATTTTTGTCCACATGTATTCTACTTCCACATGCTCTGTGTCCCTCATCAATGGATATTCAACTAACCATCATAGAGGGCTAGGTTCATACATTATGCTTGTGTGGACTTAGCTTAGTGTGTTGTGGGAACCCTGCCACTGTAATCTGTGGTTCAGTTTAGGATTTTGTGTGATGTGTAAGTCCTGTAATTGTGGTTTATTCAATAAATCACAATTAAATACTGATTTAGCACAGTATATGAATCCAGTCAGTGAATTTGTTTGGTATAATAAACATTGAATCGACATGGCCTTGAATCCCACTCATCTCCTGTCCAAGTTCAGTTGGTGAACTCGGACCAGGCATTCACCTTCAGTTTAGCTTGACAGAATGTTCATGAATACCACCCTGAGCTCTTTGGAAGAAGGGTGATAATAAGAGTGAAGAAAGGATGGCGAATGTATAAAAACAGTCTGTTTTTCCTTTTGTCAGGCTGGCCACACTGGCTGAGAATTATGGAAGTCACAGTCCTAAACCTTTGGACAGCAAACAGTTGAGAAAGATTTCTCCAAATCTAAAACATAGGAGGTGGCTTCCCAGCTCCTATATTGTATAGCTTTCAAAAGAGCTCTCTCTTCTTCTAGTCAATGTTTTTTTCCCCATTCTTCTGGGCCTTCTGCTTTTCTGCTGCTCAGTTTTAGGAGGCCCTGTAACCCATTGATTTCCTTGGGCACTGACTAATTGGTCCTTGCTCACAAAGTGCTTTTGAGAACTTAATGAATAAAACACCCACAGTGTTTAACAAAGGAAAAGAAGAAAAATCAACCAAGCCAATCTCTTCGGAGTTCTCATGTCTGGAAATATTCTTAATGACATTGAAACTCACTCTATATGTGGTTCTCCACCCCCTCAATCCCATTCAAAAAACTATTTAGGCTAGTGGCCATCGCTACATCCTGTGGCAACAAGTTATTTAAGTTAATTATACTTGTGTGAAGTACTTCCTTTTCTTTATGGTCAACACATTGCCAGTTGGTTTCATCAGTTGAACCTAGTCTCTAATGTTTTGTGGGAACAGGATCTGATTAGCTTATTTTGAAAAACTCAGAATTCTACACTGTTCATCTCTATTGTGTTCCCATATATTATTCTTGCAAATTAGACATTAAAAGAAGATAACAATCATCCAAACACTTCATTCCTTTGTTCTGCATTTTCCCTTATATTCTGATGATATGATTTTTATTCTGCTCTTTTATTTTAAATCTCTTTCTAAATAAATCTTCATACTTTAACTGGGTAGAATCCATTCCAATTTTTTTAAACTAGCAAAGAAACAAAACATAAAAACAATGAAAAAGTTCATTTCCAAAAATATTTGTGCTGAAGTGTTTTAATGCTAAATTTCTTTTCAATAGAGGGGCTCTGTATAGCAATTTTTAGAACATGATAATTGAAATTATATCAAAACATAGTCATAGAATTACCAATAAATCAACTGGTATGTTGGTTTACTTCTGTACAACATTAAGGTTGCTATTATATAGAAACTTTGTCTTACCAGCTCAATACGGATGATTTTTGAAGAAATGGCACAGTGTTACACCATAAAATTGTTATCCTATGTTCAGTTACTGGAAATAAACTCAGCTGAACAATGGGATTTCACTATCCGTAGCAAATGTTACCTGATTTAGTACTAGATGTATTAGCAGCCATAAGAACAGTTTTTGTGGCATTGACAAGTGCAAACATTTCCATTGCAACAGGCATGATCACCAAAAAATCAAACAAACAAACATAAAGTTATTACATCTAATAAAAAAGCTAACAAAAATCTCCAGCTCAGAAGCATCAACCATACTGAAACAACCCAATGTCACCAGCTGGCAGGAAAACCTACCACCAGTCAATCTCCTTAAAGCAGTGTTTCTCAACCTTGGCAACATGGCTGGCTGGCTGGCTGGGGAATTCTGGGAGTTGAAGTCCACCCATCTTAAAGTTGCCAAGGCTGAGAAACACTGCCTTAAAGTATGGTGGGACAAGCTTGGTGAGTGTGGGACAGAGGCTTTGGCCACCTTTCAAATTGCCCGAATGACCGGCCAACAATGTTACAAATACTCTGCACCTGTAACCTGTTTCCCTGTGCAGCGCATTGAGGGAGTTACCTCTCCATCTTGGCTCATCATCCACCCCACTGACCTATTAGCTGGGCTATTTTTGTACAGAGGTTTACCAAACTTTCAGAAAGTTGGTATTCTGGTAGACAGTCTTCCCTGTGTTCCTTTCACTTGGGCTAGAAGAGGAAACTGGCAGAACTCTTATCAATTTCATCCAGCCCCCAAATATCCCAAATGGTAAGAGCTGCAAGGGAATGGGCAGTCAGTGGCTCTCATTGGCAGCACCTGAAAGCATTCCATGCAGCATGCAAAATGCCATTAGAGCAGGCAAATTGATACTGCCTCCCTCCAATGTAATAAAAACACTGGAAAGTGTGGCTGTATAAAAAAACCCTTTTTTTTGGTAGAAGCAGAACCAGCAATATATTTCTTTCCCATTTTAAATTACTAGGCAGCCTTTTCTTCTTTTTTTACAAACAGGTCTACTGGCCTTGTGAACACACATTAAGCACCAGGCTACTGACCTTCTAGAAGAGTGGAATACTAGTGTATGTAGGGAGCCCACATAATGCCTGAACAGTGCTTTGTGAAACATGCCTCAGGCCTACACAGGCAGATGCCTTCATGGAAACAAGGCAACTAGTTTTGGTCACAATCCAAGCCAAAATGGAATCGGAGGCAGTACTCAGGGAGTGGAGGAGAAGGGGGATGCCCACTGCAGCTTCAACCAATAGGAGCTCATCATCAAGATCATTCATGAAGTGTTGTAGAGCGTTCATACACCAAGACTTCTTTTGGGAGAAGATGAAAAACACTACTTTAAAGCTGGAACAGCTAAGGATAAATTTAGTCTCCCTCACTGATGGGCTGGGGAAGAGAAAAAAGTTGTGTTTTGCAGCACTTGCTGTCCAATAACATTTAATGGGGCATCTTGGTGCAGGACACAAGAATGAGTCCTCACTGTGGGCAAGAGACATGCAAAGAATGTCAATACCTAAGACATAATGTCATACATGTGTTTCTTTATCACCAATTCACTTACTGGTGCATAGAGTCCCTACAGAAGCCTATGGGAAGGTTGTTTTTCCAACCTGCTGACTATTTCTTGGGCTACAACTCTCATCGCCCTTAGCCAGCACTGCCATCATCCTGAGTGGTAGATCAAAAATAGTAGATTTCCATTCTAGTTATTTTAGCAACAATATATCATTCAATGTGGTATATTGGTATTGCCACAATGATGATTGGGTGAGTGGTTGTGAAATAGTAAGAGCAGTAGTTATAACAGTTGATGCTGGAATAGAGTTATGGCACCGATTTTAATTTTAAAAAACTCCGGTCAATGAAATTCACATATAGCCTTGAGTTAAGGTTGGAAATGAATGAGGTTTCATCCTTGACAGGTGTGCACTTTTGATTCTGCCCCTTATTTTGCAAAATGGGACTACGACCCTTTTTTTTTTATCCGTTCAATCGTGTCCGATTCTTGGAGAGTGCCTGGGCAAGTCCCTGCAATTGTCTTGGCAAGCTTTTTCAGAAGTGGTTTGCCATTGCCTCCTTCCCAGGGCTGAGAGAAAGTGACTGGCCCATGGTCACCCAGCTGGCTTCGTGCCCAAGGTGGGACTGGAACTCACGGTCTCCTGGTTTCTAGCCTGATGCCTTAACCACTACACCAAACTGGCTCTCGCAAATTCAATGCCACACTCTTTTTAAAAACAGCTGAACAGCGGTCTTGTCCTGTCTGCTTTTTCTCCCATCCTTGTGGAGAAACCAAGCTACCAGGCTTTGTTCCGTTGTTACTTCACATGTCTTTAAAAAATTAAGGGGAAAGAGAAATAAAACGTTCCTGTTATGGAGTGGAGAGGAAAGAATGGAGGGAGAAAAAGAACGCTGGGGGAAGAGAAAAAGCAGGAGGGGAATGTAAGTGTGTGGAGTGGGAGCTGGATCTGCCATGAAGAGCCCTGGAGAGCATGTGGTACACGGTCCCCTCAACCCTAGCAGCACTATCATGGATGCCGATTCGAACCCTCCCTCCACAAACCTTTTAAACCTCATCTGGTGCCTTCCTGGTTGCTTGTGAGAGTTCAGCATTTGGCCAAACTTTGGGAGATGAAGGCGGGGCCCAACTTGGACATTTGGTTTCATCAGATGTTCTGAAGCCAGATGAGGTCACTGCAAAAAGGTCACAGAGGATTTGACATAGGAGTGGGATCTGGATAGAAAAGAGGGGGATGTTTGTGGGAACAAGGAGCCATTGTATCAAATCCTTCCAAGTAGAGGCCATAATCAGCTGTGAAAACTGGCAAAGTCCTCTTGTGTCAGCCTATGGACAGTGCAGAGTGGAATGTTTTTCTTAATCGAAGGAGTACTGCAAAAAAACAACAACGGCAAAGGAGACTGTGGGAAGACGTCTGAAGTCCAGGCAGGTCTGGGCTGCCTCCTGGCGCTGCACAGTATTAACTGATAGCCAGAAGTAGGAGTGAAGGGAATAAAAGGAACTCAGGGAAAGGAACTGATTCTTGTTCTAGACTTCATGGGACATGAATTTACTTTGTTTGCAATACACAGTGTTTTATCTGTTTGCAAAACCTGTACAGATCATTGGAGATTTGATGAAAGAATCCTATACATTTGTAATCTTTCAGGCCAAAAAAATCAGAAGATGTTCCTTGGAGCCTCCCATACAAACAGCTCTTACCAATGACTGTTTTGGCTTCCCTCACCAACAGTGAAACAGGAGCTGGAGTCATGGTGTTGTACTGAAGGAAACAATGAAAGTTCCAAGTTCAGTCCCTGGCATTTACAGTGGGTAACAACTAATGAGAGAATTCTCTGCCTTGAGATTTTGGTCCCCTGCCTGCTTCCCCCAGTCTGGTGTCCTCCACATGTGTGGGGCCACAAGTCCCATTGGCTCTAGCCCAGCATGGCCAACAATCAGACTGCCAGGATCTAAAATATCTGGGGAGATAAGGGTAGAGTAGCGGCACTGGCTAAAATGGATTCACGATCTGATTGGGCTCCCTCTGAAGCATTGACATAGGGAGGGGGATGGAGGTTAGATATACTGGCTTTACCCCCTTGGTCTACCAAGATACGCCCTTTGCTCCATCAGTTTCACAACAAGGACAACATTGAAAAAGTCTATGAAGGTTCTCAGTCATCCAGGTGGAATTGTCTGTAGCTTGAATCATGTCAACTGGATTTCTATTTTCTCAGTGGAAACGTTTTGCTCCTTATCCAAGGATAAGCTCAGACTGAAGAAGCTCCTTGGATAAGGAGCGAAACGTCTCCACTGAGAAAATAGAAATCCAGTTGACATGATTCAAGCTACAGAACATTGAAAAAGGTTTTCAATGATCAGCTGAGTGGGAGGAGAGATCTGCTCATGACTGGGTACCTTGTGTTATCCTTTCCACTTCCTCACATGTTCTATGGGAAATGGCTTCAGTTACTGTTTTTGCATGACCTCCAAAGTTCAGTGAATTTGTCTGGGAAGAGGGAGGATCATGGTTAAGAAACCAACTGTGATGACCGGAGAGCAACTCACTGTGCAGGGAAAGGCCTGCATAAGGGATGGAGTCTCCATCAGTGCTAGTAGCTAGCACTGCTAAGAAAGATATGATGCTTTCTCCAACAGAATCAATAGGGCCACAGGTTCCCACTCTAACTGTACCTGCATATAGTTTACTGTGGCTCCTTCTGGAAGAAATTGGCATACAGAATAGGACAGGACAGAAGAGGAAAAACTAGAACAGATGTGGCTTCTATTTTGGCTTTCAAATTAATCTATAAAGATAGCAAGGAAGTCCTAGAATTGCAAATTTGCCCCCTCTTCTGCACCGGACAGGATCCTTGCAGGCAGCCATTTTAATTTTATGACTGCCTATCAGTAATGCTGTGGTGGGAAACTGACATAAGAACCAACCCACAACTGCCTGGTAATCCTATGGCAAGGACCCTCATCTGAAGCGAGTTTGCTGATGACCCAACAGACCTTGAGTCAGCCCTGCTTTATGGAAGTGTGGTGTGGTGGTAGATTTCTTTTATTTGTGGGTTTGATCCCTGGCATCTCTAGTTAAAATAGTCAAATGGCAGGCGATGGGAAAAAACCTCCTTTGTCTGACCTGCAAAATAGCTACCAGACAAATAGAGATATTCTGCTTGGCCCAGATGGACAAGTAGTCCAACAGCTTTGAAGTAGCTGGGAATTTAGAGTAGCAAGAGTGATTGCATTTATTTACTCGATTTCTACACTCTCTTTCTATCCAAATCCAGAAAGCAGATTACAGCCAAAAAAAAAAAAAAAAGACACCAGGATGTAACAGGATGTGGTTCTAAATGTTTGCAGGCAAAGGGTTTTCTCACACCCACAGCTGAGTTTGATCCTTGTCCTTAAATTGGGAATGCTGGAGATTGTCACTGAACCCAGGAGTTTGCAAATGTAAACCGAGACACAGAACCATATATGCATCCCCTCACAAGTTCCTCCAAGGCTCATCGGAACAAGACTTCCCTTTTAGAAGTATCCTAAAACAACCCCTGCCCTGTGCATGGCCATTTCCTATTCTGAGATCTTCAGTGTGTTGTGCCAGCATGCCTGCAGAAACCCCCTTAATGCCAACAAGGCTTCCTGTCCCACCTAACTTTTTATATTTTTAAAACACTGTTTTAATTTTAAAAATGAGTACCTGGGCTGCTGCAAAGCAAAGCACGTGTCGAGCATCATCTCTGCTGGACCAGAAGCAGGGTAATACAAAGCATTCTGCAGGAACAAGAGTTGTAGAGTATGGGCAGGTGGCATTCGGGAAAATAGGGACCTCCTTGTTTGTAGCAAGCACATGTGAATGGGCAAGCCCATCAACTGTTTGTGATAATGTCCCATGTTCTCGATGAAGGTTCTCAGTCATCCAGGTGGAATTGTCTGTAGCTTGAATCTTGTCAACTGGATTTCTATTTTCTCAGTGGAAACGTTTCGCTCCTTATCCAAGAAGCTTCTTCAGTCTGAGCAAAGTTAGTAAGGGAATCCTTAAATATGTTTCTAGGGTGGCTGTGTGACCTTGCACCTGGGGCTAGGTCATGGTTATTTTTGAGATGTTTATTTCTAAGTCCCTTTATCATCCAAAGGAGGATCGTTAAGATTACCTTGCTGTTGTTGAGATTGCGAAATGGTCTTAATCTTCTTTGTCTTCTGTGCCTTGTATTTTCCCCAAATTGTATATAAAAATATTTCAAAATCTGTTATTTTCCTCAGAAATGAATTAGCTCAAAAAAAAAAAAATCCTAGCACCATAAGATTCTCATGTGGCAGGGCTGTTCCAATACATTTTTCTTGTATCTCCAGCTCAAGGTACATACAATGTGATGTGATCTCAGGTTAGTTAAGAGAGAAGAATCCATGTGGCCCTATTGATTCTGTTGGAGAATCCATTCTTTTCTCCAGCAACCAAAGGCAACAGTAACCAATTAAACAACAATTAAGAGTTCTCTTGTGTTGTTTAAAATCAGCCCACTTGTTTTGATGGAATGTGAGGGTGACCTTGGAAGATGGGGCGGGGGGGGGAGAGATGCCACCTAGGCGCAGCGGTCCCCAACCTTTTTGGCACCAGGGAACAGTTCCGTAGAAGACCATTTTTCCACGGATCCGGGGGGGGGGGGGGATGGTTTCAGGACGATTCAAGCGCGTTACATTTATTGTGCACTTTATTTCTATTATTATTACACTTACAAATAAGTGTCGGATTCTGACTTCTCATAAGGAGCGTGCAACCTAGATCCCTCGCATGCGCGGTTTACAGTAGGGTTCGTGCTTCTATGAGAATCTAATGCCGCCGCTGATCTGACAGGAGGCGGAGCTCAGGCAGTAATGCGAGCGATGGGGAGCGGCTGTAAATACAGATGAAGCTTCGCTTGCTCGCCCACCGCTCAGCTCCTGCTGTGCGGCCTGGGTCCTAACAGGCCACGGACCGGTACCAGTCCGTGGCCCGGGGGTTGGGGACTCTGACCTAGGGAACAATCAGATAAAAGAGAAAGGAGCCCACAACAGAGTAAAGGCCAGGGAAAGAAACTTAGGAAGGACCTGCCCTGATTACTTAGGTAATAAATAGGGAGGGTGGGAAATTTGTACTTTCAGACTTGTCAGAGTCCATTAATGCTGCCTTACAATAAAGTCGAATTAGCTCATCTGTTTCCTGTCTGGTTTACCTGGGAGGGCTGACAATGCCTCCACCAGATGCTTTGATGTGACCTCTCACTATGGAGGCAGATTCTTTTTTTCCCCTATGTTTTATTTCTTTCCAATCATACCACTTTTCTCTGTCCAAAGTCATATCTTTTAAAGTCAATATGGGATTAAATATATGGGAGAAAGTAAATAAAATTGTAATTAAATCTAAGGGTAACTAAAATGTATTTAATTTTGTCCTGGCCTGATCTGCTTCTGTCATAGCCTGGACAATATTTTGAAACATGGGCTGTACAATCGCATTTAAGCCAAGTATGGCACTCAGCCTATCCTGGACTAAGACCATGATAAATTAAGTCAGTATGACAGGTTACTGGAGCTTCACTGTCAAAGCTAGTATAACTCTGAAATACCAGTTTCTGGAGGACAGACGGTGGTGGTGGGGAGAAGCCATTTATCTTCGACCTATTTAAGTTTCCCAGAAGAATCTTGCTGATCATTGCTATAAACAGGAAGTTGGATTAGCTAAAGCATTGGTCTGATCCAGCCGGGTTTTCTTTGGGTGTTCTTAATCTTGCATCTGGATTTCTTAGCTGCTGATGGGAAAAAGAAATGAATGTGGTTGGAAGGGACCCAGGGCTTACCTTCAAATCAATATGATTTAGTTGCAAAATGGAAATGGTGAATAAGAAAAGGCACACGTAGGAACACAGATGAGATAAATCTCCTAGAGCAGGGGTGGGGAACCTTTTTTCTGCCAAGGGCCATTTGGATATTTATAACTGGGACCGGGGTGGGGGGTGGGGGGCGGGGTTTCTGGGATTTCCGCGGACAGGGGGCCAGAGTTTGCGCCAGAAGCCAATCACACGCACTGGGGGCGGGGTTTGTGGGCGGGAGCCAATCACGTGGAAGGGGCGGGGTTTGCGGGCGGGAGCCCTGCGGGCCTTAGGCGGAAGCCCCGTGGGCCTTATACGGCCCACGGGCCTGACGTTGTCCACCCCTGTCCTAGAGGACTAGCCTTTATTTGCTACATTGAACACCAAGGATGAAAACTGGAGTCAGTTAGTGCCATGCCCCAATATCCAGCTTTAAAAAAGTCACCTCAGTTATGCTTAAGAACAATGCAGAAACCGATTTGTTGGATGGAGAAGTGGTCTCTTTTAAAGCTCAACTCAGATAGGGATGCATGCTACTCTACCAGTGTTGTTCCAGACTTCATGGTTTGCAACACCAACTTCATGGCTTAAGGTCCAATCAACAAAGGTGGGAAGGGAAGGAAGGAAGGACACTTGGAGATTCAGCAAGAAACTCAAAGTATACTCGCACAGCTAACAGATGTGATTCAGTGTAGGTAATGTGCTGCTTAAATGACTCCCTTCATTTCATCTGCTGCAACTTCTTCTGCTACAATCCACAGAGGGCCTGTGAGAAAAGATTCTCCCTTTGCAAAGGTTCCTTTCAAGGAACCTCATCCATTTCAAGCTTTCTGTATTTCAAGACCCAAATGCAAATGCAAAAGGAAAAGAGGCGGACGCTCTGATGCCTTTAAGAAAAGAATGCTGTGATTTCAGAGAAGTGTGATGTGTGCCTGGGTTGGGGTAAGAAGAACTGGGGATAGGTTGGCCTTTATCTGATACTTTTACCTTCTGTCGGTCGGTCTGCACACACACACTTTCCTTCTCATCCTAGGGCAGCCTTTCTGCCTCACATCACCATCACCATCACCATCACCGTTGTCATCATTATCATTATTACTCCATTTCTTATCCTGACCTTCCTTGCCACATCTCTATCTCACATTCCTCCTCCCCCTCCTTCCCCAGCTAACGCCACTCTTTGCTGTGGAATTCCTCACTTGTCTGGTTGGTGGCACACCGCACTTAGCCCAGAGCTCCATGCCAAATGCTGCAGGCCGGCAGACTTTCTGTCTGCAAGGGGACTTCCGGTCCCTCTTTGGGACTTACTTCAAGAAATCCAAGGCTGAGCTGTTTTCCCTACCACGCCCCCCTCCTGCCTCCTTGCTGACTGAGCTGCCTGGAGCCATAATGTGCCAAGTGCTTGAAGGGACATAAATCGAGCTATCGGAGGGTTAGTCTGCTATGGAAGACTGAATAGAGTGGAAAAATAAATGGGGCAATTTATTGAGAGAAGTGCTGACAGAAAATCTTGTGGTATAAGCTCATCTTTACTATAGGGTGCTGGGGTGTAGGATTGGCAACGGAGGAGAGAAAATACAAAGAGAAGTTAGATATGTTTTTTTCCCACCCTAAAGAAGGAAATCTGTGCACAGACTATGCTGCTCAGATTAGAAACTGCTGCTGTGAAATGGATAAGAACAGAACAGCTATGTTAGATTAGGCCAGTAGTCTATTTAACTGGCATTCTGTTTCCACCGTGGCCAGCCGGAGGTCAGGAGCATAACAACAGCTTCCTGCTCGAGATCTCCAGGAAATGGTATTCAGAGGCATAGAGCCATTGTGAATTGTACCTGTTAGCCCAATTCACGGTGTCTTAACTTCTATGTGCCTCCTCTGCCATAGTGCCTGCCCTATGGAACAGCCTTCCACCCCAAAGATCCAGATGGCCTTGACTTTTTAACATTGGCTCTGCATTTGTTTGTTTGCTTGACCTATATGGCCCCCAGCTTATGAACCATAACTCTGGGCAGCTCACAGCAACAGTAAAAAAACAATAAAAAACAATATCCAAAAAAAGAACGACTCCTAAACCAACACTTCTCAATACATAAAAACCACAACCATTGGGCTGCAGCCTCACTCGATCCCAATGCCTGTGAGAAAAGCCAGCTTTTTAAGACTTCCAGAAGGCTAGAAGTGTGGGAGCCTGCTGGATCTTGGGGGAGAAAGTGTTCCACACTGTGGGGGCTGCTACTAAGAAGGCATAGATGACACCATTTGAGAGAAGAGACCTGGAGCACGCCCACCCTGACTGGCCTGATAGAGTGGGCAGATATTTTCAGGAAGAGGGGTGCCACAGGTAACCTGGCCCCATGCCATACAGGGCTTTAAAGGTGATAACCAGCACCTTGAATTGCACCAGGAAAAAAACTGGAAGCCAGTGCAGCTTGCACAGCAGTGGTGTAATACAGGCAGACTGGGAGGAGCCCAAAACTAGGTGTGTCTCGGTTGCCTGGACCAGCTGTAATTTCCAGATGGTCAGCAAGGGCAGCCACATGTAGAGTGCATTGCAGTAATCCAATTGGGAGGTGACTAAGGCATGAGTGGCTGTGAGCAAGGCCTGCTGATTCAGGAATGGGTGCAGTTGGCACATGAGATGGATCTGTGCAAAGGCCCCCCTAGCCACGGCTGCCACCTGCTCCTCAAGGACAGGAGGACCCCCAAATTGCGCACCAGTTCTGTCTTGTCCCGTTGAGAGTCAAAGGTGGCATCTCTGAGTGTTCCCTCAGGAGTTTGGGCTGGAAGGGTATACCAGCCTTGTGGGTGGATTTATCTCTTTTGGTCTACATTGATTTATTAAAATTATTTTTAGACCCCAAGTGTCTGTTTTATTATTATTATTATTATTATTATTATTATTATTATTATTACTATTACTACTACTATTACTATTACTATTACTATTACTATTACTATTACTATTACTATTACTATTTCGGATTAATATTCAGGATGTTTACTTCGTATATTATGTTGCTGGTTTTTGGTTTTAATCCTCTGTGAGCTGCCCAGACTTGCTGTTGTGAGATGGGCGACTATACAAATTGTTTAAATAAATAGAAAATAAATAGATAG
The DNA here is from genome assembly GCA_023362775.1 of Charina bottae. Taxonomy (NCBI): domain Eukaryota; kingdom Metazoa; phylum Chordata; class Lepidosauria; order Squamata; family Charinaidae; genus Charina; species Charina bottae. The sequence continues at coordinate 105,531,591 of JALMGJ010000003.1, read as the reverse complement.
AGTCAGCATCTTCATATGCATTTGAATTCAGAAGGTGTCCTTCCCCACTTTCTGTCTTTTCAATGAGACAGAAGGGGATGGAGAAGCAGCAGTTTTAGTATCCAAAATACAGAGATTCTGTACAGTAAAATGAGAAAAATGTAACTCTTTAAATAAAGCAATCTAAATGCAGAAGGTATGCATTCTAACACTGCAGCATCAATCATACAGGAACGTCAGATTGCCATTCTAGTGCAACTAGTTACACAAAACTGGTTGTTCTGGATTGAAGCTGTTATATTCTACACAATAAAGAACAAATTCAAAAGTATGTATAATTGCGTAAAAATTTTTGTATAAGTGATTTTTTTCTCTCCCCCCCACTTCTTTTTGTGTTGCCTGTAGCCAAAAGTCAAATGTAATGTCCATAATTGTTCAAAGCTGATTTAAAATGGTTCTTCTTCTAAATTGTGTTAATCACAACAAAAAGGGGGCACATGAGATTAAGCAAAACCACTTTGCAGAAAACAGAATTTTTAGTCCAGGTAAGCATTTGCTCTTTATCCCAGCTGCAGACGAAGACAGGAACATGGAGAGAGGAAAAATGTGTGCACTGAATCTGTCCATCTTCCAAGTGAAAGGAGTGCATTTATTTATTATACATTTCTGTTTCTGTACAAAAAGACCCAAACCACACACATTCTAAAATGTCATCATGAAACTCACTTTTCAAAATGCCATGGTTTACTTTCTAATCTTAATGCTTTCTTTTTTTAGTTCAAATTTGAATTGTGCTTGATTTAATCTGAACGTATATTACAAAATTACTTTATATCTACTTGTCCCTGCAGCATGTGATTACACTTGTTATTCCTCAGCCTTCCCCAAACAGGTCCCCTGCTACAATTTGCTGCATCCCCAATCATCAAGGGCACCAGCCAGGGGGATATGATTGGATCCAATGTGTCCAGAGAGTGCCAAGTAGGGGCCAATGATCTATTCTCCACATGAATTAAAAACTAGTCCTTTGAACTTACTACAGAGGGATGGGTGACTCTCAGGAAGGAATTGTTATCTTAAGCACTTGACTTTTCTGAGCAGCTAAACAATTGTTTGGATGATCTTACCTGAGTGATTTACTGGCACAATGAATGAGATGCTGTTGTTCCTCATAAGGTGACTGCCCATTTATGACTTCTCAGCACAATGCACTGATTCAGGAACTTCACCAGAGAGTTATGAGTCATCTTGCAAATTTCCTACTCTGCCTATAGTCAGAGTCAGGGCTATAAAATGTGCACTATCGTGGGCTAATTCTCTTCGAGAACAGTGCCTTGTATGCTGGAATAAGCCTCATCATTTCTGTTTTCATTTAGGTAGTAAGGCCTGTTCCTGGATACTAGACAGTTAGTGACACACCGGTCCAAAGTCCGTCTGCAGGGCCATCCATAGATTTTTCTATAATGATGTAAGTGCACTTGTTGTAGTGACCAAATAAATAAGTTTAGCTTTCTGAAAATTGGAAGTCGCCTGATACCGAAACCAGCACTGATCAGGAGGGTGAGATAGTGGGTGATTTTGAAGAGAAAAAAAAAAGTTAAATATTGCACAATTAGTGTAGATCAATATGGCCCTCATCAGGATGACCAGCAAAAAGTTTTCATAGAAGAGTTTTTGCAGCCAAGAATTGAAGCTTGAATCTTTTTTGCTTTGTTTTTGCAAATGCCAATCCATATCCAGCCATTGAGTCAGATTGGACCACCTCCAAAGTGACCTTCTCTGGAACAGGCCGTTTCTGAAGCTCCTGATCAGGAGGGTGCTAGATGGAGGAACCCGAAGCTGGAATGATTTATTCATATTTGTTATTCACTTTTTTTCTCAGCCTGCCCCTCTGCTTTCAGCAGTTTCTTCTGGAGTATCATTATAATCTGAAACATAACTTTAGCTAGAACTTATAAAATGATTCCCCTATGGTTTTTGCACCTGTCTTTTTTTTCCTCCAGAAAAAGATTTTTTTTCTTGTCTACTGATCTGTTTTACTGATCTCCATGGTTTCAGTTTGTTTTGTCTTTTAAAAACTCCTCCCTCCCAATACTTCCTGGGCAAGTCCAGTCCAGTTTACTCTGTAAGTAAACCTTTGAACTCTTGCAGTGGAACCCAAACTTAAAATAGACAGGGGTTACTCTACTTACCTTCATCAGGAGCTGGAGATGTTCAGAGGCAGGATAGACTTCTCTTGATGCTTTAGTTCAGGGGTGGTCAATTTAGATCCTCAGGCCCGCATGAGGCCGAAGGCCCCTTTTATATAGCCCCCAGAGCTAATGGCTGAAAATCTGTATGTGCTTTGAAGGCAAAAGATCCCAGTTTCAGTCCCTGACATCTCCAGGTGAATAGAAAAACTCTTGCTTGAAACACTGGAAAGATAGTGTTGACTATACTGTAACATTGGACCAATGGTCTGACCTGAAAGCAAAACGATGCTTTGGTGTATGCAAGGTTGGATATATGGGCCATGTCTACAGCTCTTTAAAGTAGCTGCATCTTTTCACTGGAATGCTTGTCTGATCTTCACTGCTGCAACACAATCCTAGGAAAAGGCATGTTTGGTTTAAGGAGTTGTAGACAGGTGCCATATGCATGGTACCAACCTCAACTTTTCCTGGGATCATGATGCAACTCTGGATAGACCTGTGATCCTGGGAAAAGATGCAGATGCTTTAAGTAGTTATAGATAGGTATGTACACATTTCTATGCAACTGGAATGTTTTCATTTTATTTATCTTCCAGTGAACTTTCCTTAGAAATTAAGTATGCAGATACTGACCAGATTCATACCAGCTTACCTATAGCATACCTGTTGTTGTTGTTTTAGTCTAGCAAGATTTATACCTGCTTAGCTTTAACAAGATTGCTGGAACTTCAACATTCAATAAGACTTGGTTTGTTTATTTCTATATAGATTGTGAATTGCCCTACAGCTGAAACACTTAAGATGCCATATAAAATAAAACATAAAGTGCAGTTAATTATAAAGAAAACTGAGAACAGCCAGAATTTAAAACAACAGAGAGTGAAGTATCAAAATTAATGCAAAAAAGAAGGAAGAATATCCAGTGGTGTTTCTAAGAGACAAAAATGTTTGTAGAATGAGTAGCAAGTAAAATACCTAAGAGATCTGCTGAAACAGCAGTATAGTAGCAATAGCAGATCTCTCTGGCAACAGCATGCCAAGACTGGATGAGAGGGTACCACTATAAAAGGCCTACTGAAACTCAGTGTCAGGCCACCCTGATGGCTGTCCTATAGCTGCTGCTGCGGCTGCTGCTGCCTTTTGATATGGGTGTTTCAGAAGGTGTTGCTTGGAGGATGTCCTCGGAGTTTCTTCTACAGGATGGCTAATCAGGACAGGATGGGCAGGGAATGGGAAGTGATAAGAATTTCTTGTATTAGTTGGACGTTATTTTATTTGCACCCTTTTTCTGTGTTTTACAATTCTTCAGGATTGAGGCTGATTAGAAATGCTAGATAGATTAGATAGATAGATAGATAGATAGATAGATAGATAGATAGATAGATAGATAGATGATATAACTTAAATCAGTGTTTCTCAACCTTGGCAACTTGAAGATGTGTGGACTTCATGCTGGCTGGGGAATTCTGGGTGTTGAAGTCCACATGTCTTAAAGTTACCAAGGTTGAGAAACACTGTCTTAAATGATGGGTATCCTTGGGCCACCACTTATTTATAGATTTAAATACTACTAGGAGATCAAAGAAGCTTACATGGGATATCCCTTTATTTTATCTCCATAACAACAACACCATGGGGTAGGTTGGGTTGAGAGACAGTGACTGATCTGAAGTCACCCAGTGAATATCCCTCTCTATCCATCTATCCAACCATCCATCCATGATGCCATCCGACTCCAACTGACTCTGGGTGGCTCACAACAATAAAAGTAACAAAACAAAACAAAGTACAAAGAATTAACTGGAACAAGTACAAAAATAACTATAAAATAATCACAAGATGGCAATCAAAACAACAAAGCAAAATATAGAACATCACAAACAGATGAGTCCCATCTACTCTATCCCAAGGGTTAAATAGCATGTTTTTAAGGTCTTCTGGAATGTTATCAAGGTGGGGTCATACAGATCTTGGGGGGACCTCATTCCGCAGGGCAGGTGCCACATCAGAGAAGGTGCCTCCCTTTGTTTGAGGGTGGATTTGAGTCTGTTTCCACGACTGAATGTGGAATTCTTTCAGATTCAAGTCTGCTGATTCTTCATCCATTAGGCCATATACATGAATGTGGTGGTGGTGGGTATCCTCCTCCTCCTCCTCCTCCTCCTGATCTTCAAATCCTTTTGATGAAATAAGCCTTTTATGCTCTTGCTAAGTGGCCCCAGGTGGGATTTATTCCTGAGAAAAATGAGCTGAATAAAATCTGCAGTGCAAAAGTGTTTTCTGTCTCTCCCATATCCTGCTGAGTAACCTCAGCTTCACATCCATACATGGGGAAGAAGTGCAGGAGAGACACACTCCTCTCTCTGTCATACCTCTTCCTCACTTTGTAAATAACATTCTAGCTAAGGCTGGTATGTAGGAAAATCTCCCAGCTGATTAATCGTTGCTCACTCTTCTGTCAGCACATCCTGCAAACAGAGCCACGTTCAGTGTTTAAAGTCTACACGGGTTGCATAACAAGTTACTATTTAGAGGGGAACCACATGGCAACTCAGCATTCCCCAACTGAATTTGGTTAGATGAAGAAACAGGTGACTCCAGCAGAGTCCTGCTAGTGGTTTTTTTGTATTGTGCTTTGCCTCTTTGTCCTTTGCTTCTGCATTGTTTCAAGGGTGTTTCATGTTTGCTTCATTATGGGTTCTATACCTTGCAGACCCCAATTAAGGTTGCATCCAATTTTGAAAAGAACCCCTGATTCTGAGTTATGACAGGCAGGGATGAGTGACTATAAACATGATTTCAACTCTCCACCAAATAAAAGGCCCACTTAAATAAAGGCCCTTCTAAAAAGCTTATGGATAATTGGCAGTCCCACTCTCAAGATTGAGTGGGTGGCAGAAAACAGTGGCAAAATGATTGCTTTCCATGGGGATGGTCCTGTGTCTAGACTTTGGCTTTCCTCTAAAAGGCCCTTGTTTGTTAGAAATGGCTAGGGAGGAACTCTGATGGGTGATACCTGGAAAATCAAAAGAGGAACTGTTGTGCCTTGACCAGAAGACTCATCCATATGCTGATGAATAGAAGTTGAAATAAAAATAGGATAGCCTACTTGGAAGGAAAGGCCCATATACATAAGAATCAGGTATCTCCAACTGTGAATATCCATAAGAAAAGTATGTCTATGAAGGTTCTCAGTCATCCAGGTGGAATTGTCTGTAGCTTGAATCATGTCAACTGGATTTCTATTTTCTCAGTGGAAACGTTTCGCTCCTTATCCAAGGAACTTCTTCAGTCTGAGCAAAGTTGGTAAGGGAATCCTAAATATGTTCCTAGGTAGCTGTGTGACCTAGCCCCAGGTGTAAGGTCACACAGCTACCTAGGAACATATTTAAGGATTCCCTTACTAACTTTGCTCAGACTGAAGAAGCTCCTTGGATAAGGAGCGAAACGTTTCCACTGAGAAAATAGAAATCCAGTTGACATGATTCAAGCTACAGACATAAGAAAAGTAATATAACAGAGGAAGCTCTTGCACATCAGGCCAGCATAGCCAGAAACAGCAACAGTTCTCCAGGACCAACTTCAGCTCTGATCCTTTCAACTGAAAAAAAAAAAAGGTATTGAATATTGATTTAAATTTTTAAATAAACATTTCATTAAATAATATTCAAATTAAATTAAATAGTATCAATGCATTACTATTTAAATATTTATCCTGCATTATTGTGATTAAAACCTATGCAGAGCAAGTTGAAACAAGGACCCTTGTGCATAGAAAAGAGGTGTCTGTCATAAAACTGTGATCTTTAAAAGAGTGGTCATCTCTTTCTCATCTTCCATTCCAAGACTAGCTCCATGTTGTTGTTGTTCAGTCGTTAAGTCATCTCCGACTCTTCGTGACCCCATGGACCATAGCACGCCAGGCCTTCCTGTCCTCCACTGTCTCCCGGAGTTTACTCAAATTCATGTTCATTACATCGGTGATGCTATCTAACCATCTCATCCTCTGCCGTCCCCTTCTCCTTTTGCCTTCAGTCTTTCCCAGCATCAGGGTCTTTTCCAGGGAGTCCTCTCTTCGCATTAGGTGGCCAAAGTATTTCAGCTTCAGCTTCAGCGTCTGTCCTTCCAATGACCAGTCAGGGTTGATTTCCTTTAGGATTGACTGGTTTGACCTCCTTGCAGTCCAAGGGACTCTCAAGAGTCTTCTCCAGCACCACAGTTCGAAAGCATCAATTCTTCGGCGCTCAGCCTTCCTTATGGTCCAACTCTCACAGCCATACATTACTACTGGAAAAACCATAGCTTTAACTATACGGACCTTTGTCGGCAAGGTGATGTCTCTGCTTTTTAATATGCTGTCTAGGCTTGCCATAGCTTTCCTCCCAAGGAGCAAGCGTCTTTTAATTTCATGGCTGCAGTCACCGTCTGCGGTGATCTTGGAGCCCAAGAAAATAAAATCTGTCATTGCTTCCATTTCTTCCCCTTGATGGGACCAGATGTCATGATCTGAGTTTTTTTAATGTTGAGTTTCAAGCCAGCTTTTGCACTCTCCTCTTTCACCCTCATCAAGAGGCTCTTTAGTTCTTCTTCACTTTCTGCCATTAGGGTGGTATCGTCTGCATATCTGAGGTTGTTGATATTTCTCCCGGCAATCTTAACTCCGGCTTCTGATTCATCCAGCCCGGCATTTCTCATGATGTACTCTGCATATAAGTTAAATAAGCAGGGTGACAATATACAGCCTTGTCGTACTCCTAGCAGTCTGCCTCTTCTATTAGGGTAGATTTAGCCAGCAGCATGATGCTATCCAGTGATGGTTGTCTGGGGAGCACCAGTTCAATTTCCCACCCTTTGGCCCTCCTAAAAGGCGAGGGGCACTGTGGGAAATTTAAGTGGCAGCTCTGTCCTGTGCTTCAAGGTGCCAGCGTGGAGTTTTGTTCTGTTTTGCTTTGAAATGTGCCATGCAGATACCGACTTTTGAAGTCAGTGACTCGTTTTAATTTCCAATAAAGCTGCTTCCTTGCAGGTATCCCTTTTTTCAAGAAACGAACAACAGCAGTCAGCAACAAACGGATTTCACTGGAAAACACAAGAGCGGTGTAAACCTGGCTTGTAACAGTCTGGCCTGCCTGGGGGAGGTTACTTTACTCACTGTTACTCACTTCCTGAGTGACTCACAGATGAAACCGCTAGGCTGCCTTTCCTAACAACTCTGAGTTTAGAATTCATTCACAAATTATCTCTCCCTTTGTAGCAAGGTAAACAATGGCTAAGAAAACAGTTCTGAAAAATAAATAAACCCATCCACCTATTCCTAAATAAGGGCTACGGAAAAGGCATTTAGCCGTGCATTCCTTTGCCAACCTATGAATAAAGAAACCTGGGAATGTGGGGTGGGGGTGGGGGAAGGAATAAAAATAGTTTTCAGGATAGAATGTTATTAAACATGTAGGGCAGTGTTTCTCAACCCCAGTAACTTTAAGAAGTGTGGACTTCAATTCCCAGAATTCCCCAGCCAGCATGGCTTAATAGCATATCGTCAGGACTAAATCCCTTAGAACAGAAATTCTGAAAAAGTTTTCTCTCCATGTCCCTCACTCCCTGCCTGTCTTTCGTGGTCTTGTCTTTTCCACATAATTTTTTTGGAGATCTCGGCATTTGCATGTGGGTAAAGCCTTGTGCGATCAACACTGCAATATTGAGCTCAGCTTTTGCTATATGTTCTTATTGGCAGAGGGTGGTCCAAGGAATCATTCTGAAGTGCGTCAAAGACCTGAAGTGATTTGTTTTTAGTAGTGAAACTTGGAGCTGGCTCATAAAACTTCAGAACTAGAGTACAGAACTGGGACTTGCATGTAAATCTTTTCACACAGAAATTGATTCCAATTCTCTCTAGGCTTTCTTGATTTCAGCAGTCTAATTGCCTTGTTGACCTCTTGCAAATCATTGGAAGATCTCCAGTGGAACCTGATCTATTTTCTGCCTGTTCCTACTGTACAACTTGAATTTTACTTAAGCAGAATTCTAGAGGCAAGTTTTCATGATGCATGTAGACTGTGGCTTGAATCATGTCAACTGGATTTCTATTTCTTAGTGGAAACGTTTCACTCCTTATCCAAGGAGCTCCTTGGATAAGGAGTGAAACGTTTCCACTAAGAAAATAGAAATCCAGTTGACATGATTCAAGCCACAGACTGTTCCACCTGGATGACTGAGAACCTTCATAGACATGATGCATGTAGAGCTTCTCTGAGAATTCCTTTATCCTATAAGGATGGGATTTTCTTCTTAAGGTGAGGTGAAATAGGGGAAAAAGGCAGACAGATGATAAAATGTTGATTTCCCTTCCTTCCTATCTCAAGGACAAATGGTAAGCTTTCATCTCCACTGTTGATCGTTACTTTCTACAAGTCTGGGTGCAACTTGCTGGTTTCCATATCATCACCTCCTGAAATTGCTACTTGGCGTATAAGAGTCATCACAAGGAGCTAGGTCAAACCTGAGATAAACACGTTGAAAGCCCTTTTTCAAAGACAAGGAGTGAGATGGCATGTTAGTGAGGAGAAAAAAGGTGATAATTGATTCAGCACAGTTTGATACCTGATGGGATTCAGAAGAGATGCCTGTGATTGCTTCCTTTATCTTGAAATTCAACAGGCCAAATCCTGTGTCTAGCACAGAAATAACTGGTATCTGGTACAAGTTATGATCTACTTCATCAGATACATGGAGAGAGGAGTAGAATGTATGTACACAGCATTTTCTGGGGACTAGAGGGTGGGAAGAGAAAGGAAAAGAAAGGTGAGAGACAGAACTTATATAGAATTGGCCAAATCAAAAGCAGCAGTTAGGTGTGACACAGACATTCCTCCATTGGATAGCTGATTAGCATATGCAATACAAGGACAAGTAGCTGATTTTGATCCAGTCTGTGACATATGGTGCTAAATCTGTCACTATCCTCCAAGATAATATTCTTCCCTCATGAATGTGCTTCATATGTTTGGTCAAGAGGACACTCATGCCACTATAAATGTGTCCATCCTTAAAGTGCCACAACGTCTCTTTGTTGTTTTGTTGTAACAGAATAACTCAGTTAGCTCTCGGGTAGTATGGAGATAAGATTCATCTCTTCTGATAGATCCAATTTGTTCTAGCTGCAAATCTTACACACGAGGAGGAGGTGAACTCCAAAGTTTGCCTACTATTTTGTTACATTTTGTTTGGTTCTTATAATACGGTGCTTTACAAAGTGCCGGCGTTGGTGACACACCAACGGCGGCAGCGGCAGCGCTGCGGGGGCGTGCACGGGGGTGCGCGCATGCACGGTGGCCGCGCGGGGGCGCATGCGGCGGTGGCGGCATGCACGGCGGCGGCCTCGCTAAAACCCGGAAGCGCTGATGGCGCGCCGCTGCCGCCGCCACCACCATGCACACTGCCGCCACCGCACGCACCCCCGTGCCGCAGCTTCGCGACACACTAAACTGTGTGTTGCGACACACTAAAGTGTCGTGACACACAGTTTGGAAAGCTATGTTATAATACATATTGCCCAAGTAGGGGGGTTGGAATATTTCTTACTAACCTGCAAGGCTTTGATTTTGGTGGGTCTTGGAGAATTCCAAGTTTAGCTTTCTGGAGAAAAAATTCAGTTTGGAGGTAAATTATTTTGGACTGCTTGAAAAGAGACTTGCATTCTGCAGGGCAAGGGGCCTTAAACCACTAGGAAATATTGCACAGTTTGGCATCAGTAGCCTTTTTTCCTAGTGGATCCGTAAAATTCATCTTGAATGTGACTAATATAACAATTCCTACATTTCACTTTATATCTATCCTCTATAGGGCAGGAAACCTGCCTGTGTTGCTTAAAGCTGGAGAGAGGTTATAGTAAATATTAGATTTTATAGGTTCAAACATGTTGAAACAGCGCCATTATGCCTCATTTGGTTCCACCTCTCCTAAATATAACTGGAAACTATATAACACCAGTGAAGTCATCACTTTCAACACCATTTCAGACAGTCTCATGCTGAATTTTTGTTTTTTTTAAAAAATCAGCCTCCATGCTTGCCTAATTTTTCTTGAAACTCAGATTGCAGCCCGATGAAGAGCTTTGCAAACGGTGAAAGCTTGCTTACTGCTTTGGGGCTGGTCCTAATTAAGGTAATGTTCTGCAATGGACTTTGAATCTCTACTTATTTTAGACCTTTTCATTCAATACATGCATAAGGTGGATTACAAATGAATCTTAACAACAGTGCAGAAACATTCACCAAGGGAAGCAGTGAAACAGATCAAATAAGCCATCTAAGCACCAAAGGAAACAAACCTGAGTAACAGCGCTGCATCTCAAGCCAAAGCATTTTGAATTCGTTTAAGTTAATTAATCTCATGAACAGATCATGTAGTAGCTTGATGCAGATGTTGCACCTGTGACCAGGTTATCTATGTCCAGGAGCTGTCACAGTAGTACCCCAGCCAAACAAAGGGAAAACACTTTGTGGGCCATTGATGCTACCTTAACATCTAAAGAAGGGTTTGAATCCGTGGTATTCTTTAGAAGTGTTTTCCCAGGGTAGGGAATGACAGCTCTCCAAAGGTTGCTAGACTCTAGTTATCATCATCCGTAATCATTGGCCATACTGATGGAAACTGAAGTTCAAAAGGATCTCAAGGGCCATATGTTCTCCAGGGCCCCTGACTAGTTTTCAGCAGCATCATTAAGGAGAGGGGGTAAGCAAGCCTCAGGACACAGGCAGCTGCTTCACTCTCTTTTGTGATCCCCAAGCCCCTAAAAAAATCTCACAAAGGACATTTGGTGGCAACCACTAGAACACCGCAACTTCACTTTCTGCTTTGCTTCCTTATAAATATGCCCTGAAACAGGAATGTTAAGCCTTTGATGGGCTCAATGCATCTGTTTAATTGAACACTCTGAACCTGAAAAATGCCAAAATATGGGAGCAGAATTCCCTGCACCACTCCTTATGATGATGCCATCACATCACTGGCAGACACCACCACCTGTGGCTCCTGGAGCCTTACAAATTTCACCCTCCTCCCATTTTGCAGGAAATTAAGGGAGTCATTTTTTGCTGCTGCTTCTACTACTACTGAAAAATGGCTAGGAAATGCATTTGGGGGGAAAAAATCAGTGTATTTTAATCTGGTCGCCACCAGAGACTGTGCTGATGGAAGAATTATGAAAGTTGAAGTTCATAATGTTTGGAGAACATCAGCCAGATGCCATCAGATTGGGAAATCCTGTTGTGAGTTAGGAGTCAGAATTCCATGCTAGAGGATTCAGATCTAGCTTTTGCCCAATCCTGGTATATTCCTTTCTGTCTCATATCCTTTGTCACAACAGTAAAAAAATATTTTTATGTTACTGAGGAGTTGTGATTTCAAAGATGATTTTGGTTCTAGTTCCCTTAGTAAAAATAGGCCTTGCCCTTAGTCCCAATTCAAATGGCTCTTGACTTTGTTACAGATAAAATGGATTAAGGGATCTGGGATCAATTATAAAGGGATTGTTTTCATTATCCATGTCTTTTGTTTGTTGTTGGTCAGTCCTCAGGGTCAATAAAGCAGCAAGTTCCCCTGTCTGAAAAGCAAATTGTGTACCTACTCAATTTAGAAAACTCTAATTTATAATAAGCTTAAATATAAATATTTGGTTGCATTAATTCAAACTAAAATACAATAAATTCACTTCTACCAGTCACTGATTCTTGATCTTCACCGAGGACCAAGGATTGTCATAATTCTTTAGTGACAGAAAGCTATAACTATTTTTGAGTCAGGATCTAGACTTCACAGCTCTAATCTCCTTTGATCTCTGTCTTAGGACCACTTCCTTCCTGACAATAGTGCATTATTTCTAAAAACATAAGAACATCAGACAAAAGCCTATGAATTCCAGCATCCTTTTTTCCAAAGAAACAAATTAGATGGCTGTGAGAAGCACAAGACTACAGTCTTTTTCCATTTGTCTTACCAGCAATCAGTATTCAAATTCTAATCCTGGAGGTAGCATCTGGTTATGGAATGGTCATATATTATATGTCTGGGACATTCCTCTGTTTGAAAGCACTTTCTGTTTGAAGGGTTATACAGATCAAGTCCACCTTAAAGATAAGTATCATCAATTGTTAGCACATGAACAGCTAACTAACAGGCATACAGATTCCTTCATTGCTGTTCCCCTTTGTCCTATCTACCTGAACACTCTACATGACTCTGCAGAGTGTCCTGGATGAGAAGAGGCTGTTGCTCCTACAACTTCATTTTCTTATCACTTGCCTGGACAGGACAGATGAACATGCAGGGAAGGCCAGAGATTTTCAGAGGCTGGCGGTGGTGGTGGCAGTAGTTTCACCAATGCTATATACTAGCCTTGCTCATATATACTAAGAGAGTCTCCATGCTAAGACATAGAATTGAGAGCATAAAAAGAGTTCTATTGGATCAAACCAAAAGCTCATATAGTCCAACATTCTATTCCATAGTAGCCAGTAAATTGCCTCTTGGGTGTTTATAGGATTGTATGCCTAAACAGGAATAGGATTAGACCTCCTTAGAATCTAAATGGCAGATTGGATTATGTTGAGGCAATCCATAGCAAAAAAAAAAAAGTTAAATCCAAAGTTAAACCCATCTTAGGAGCTCTTATTTTATTAAGTTTCCACAAGAAGTTGGGATAGATCATTCTCCTTCTCCTTGTAGAGCACTTTATGTATTATTACTTATTTATTTGAATTTGTAAGCTTTGAAGAAACAAGAGTCCCTGAATATGTCTATGAAGGTTCTCAGTCATCCAGGTGGAATTGTCTGTAGCTTGAATCATGTCAACTGGATTTCTATTTTCTCAGTGGAAACGTTTCGCTCCTTATCCAAGGAGCTTCTTCAGTCTGAGCAAAGTTGGTAAGGGAATCCTAAATATATATATATAAATAAATAAATAATATATATAAATTATATATATATATATATATATATATATAAATATATAAATATATAAATATATAAATATATAAAAATAATAATATAAATAAATATATAAATAGTCCCTGAAGGCTAGCCTGAAACATGTTTGAGATGAAACAATATTTTCCACAAAACATTTGGAAATTCTTTCTTCTATTTCTTTTCTTTTTCTTGATTGATTAACCCCAAGCCATAGTCAACAATTGGCAATGATTGTGTCCTTAGCCATTCTTTTCCCTGCTTTTTTCATCAGGTATAGAGGCTGCCTCCCTTACTGTCTTCATCAACCGTGCATCAGAGTTGATAAATCCCGAAGGCTGCATTTTATGGCCTTCTCAGAAGGCTAGACATTAAAAGGTGGGGGGGGGGGAGGGTTCCTAGCTGGGATCTGCCTATGATAGAACAGGTCTGTGTACAAATTTCCAAAGGGGAGATATATGTTTTGTGAACAGAGGCATCTTCTTTGATCCAAGTGTAACCCATGACTGTAGGTTGAACACAATGCTAGGCCAGGTTGCAGAGTTCAGTGACAGCCTATCATCCAGGCTTGGCAGCAATCTTTTTTGAGGGGAGAGTGGGTTGGTTTTTCAAATCAAAGGGTGGATATTTCAGTTGTTTGTTTTAACATTGCCACCAGTTCTTTGGAGGCTGAGATAAGAGATAGTCCCTATCTAATAAATAAAAGCAGAGCTGCTGTTGGGTAAAGAGTCATAAAGCTACCAGATTACTTTGCACTGGCCTTAAATGAGGCTTTTAGGCAACAAAGGAATGGAGGAGGAACAAGGTCAGATCTGGATTCTTGGAAGAGGGTTCCAGAAATGATAGCACTCAATAATACCTGTTGTAAAGCCAGGTTGGGCTTGCAAAGTGACACATCTTGCTATCCCTGGGAGGTTCATTCTTGCTTAACGTGCTGGCTCAAGAGTGACACAAAGTTCCCCCTGTGCAACTTCTGACCTACTCTGGGACCCTCCCATACAACACACATGCATTTAGCAGCTCTCTTACAACAGCCCCGCTATTGTCCAACATGGTGCTCCAGATGCACAAGGCTTCAACTCCCAGAATGCCTGGGTAGAGGACAGGTGGCCTTAGAGACTATTTGTTCTTCTCCTACAATTATATCATAAATGAACAGATATTTCTGGTATTCATTAATGCTGAGAACCACAACAGAGCTTTATTGTGGTCAGAGACCAGAAATCAGACAAAACAAACTTAACAAAGAAAAAAGTAAAATAATCCTTACAACTAGACAATGTGTCACTGCAAGTATTAGCCCTAGGTTAATACTTAAAAAAAAAGCAACATTTGTAATTAAATAAGTAATTTGAGAGTTTCTGTCTGCTAAGATACATTTCATATAAAATCCACCTGTTTGGCTAGGAAATTTTTTAAAATAAAGGCTGGAGTAGCCTAGAATGCAAACTAAAATAGAGGTAGTCCTTGTTTAGTGACTGCCTCAGACAGTGACCATTCGCAGTTACAACTGCGTACTGAAAAAGTAAGTAATCCTCGCATTTATGACCTTTGCAGCATCTCTCTCTCAGTCATGTGTTCACCATTATAATCAGTGTGCGTTGTCCTGTGTGAAATCATAAGCACAGTCACGGTCACATGATATTTCACTTAGCGACCACTTCACTTAATGACCGAGTTGCTGGTCCCAATTGTGGTCACTAAACAAGGACTACCTGTACATTTTTTTAAAAAAAAAAAGTGCTCTAAGGACCCACTTTTTCCTGATGCACATGAACATAACCTCTGGGGGGGTGGTATTTTCTTATATTTGCTCTCCCAGATTGCTGGAGGTGGGGTGTTGAAATGGGCTCTGGAGAAGGCCCACTTAGGGCAAATGAGAATATAACTATTTTGCTGATGAGAGCCTTTGCATTTCTCCGAAATGTCACAGATTCCCTGGGGTTTGGGTTAGCTCACTCTGAAATCCAGTAGCCTCAGTTCTCTGCTTGGCTTTTCTTGCCTTAAGGGTAGCAAAAATTCAGCTGTCCAGTGATGGCAATCCACCATTTTGAAACCTTAAAATTAATGGACTAACTACTCTTGAGCCAGAAGGATAGAATAAGTTGTAGGCTAGGGCTTTGATTCTGGGCAGCTTGGCCTCTAGCCTCAGGGACAAGCCTGGGAGTCAAGCAAAGAGCCAGTTTGTACTTTTTCAAAGAGTTCAAAGTTAAGACAGGGGCCCAATTGCACACCATATTGTAATTGTGCAACTGTTCTGCTATGAAGCATTTGAGGGCAGCTGGGATGAAAAATCCTCCCTGTCTCTGAAAGAAACTTAAGAAAATGACATAAACATATCCATAAATTCACCAGAAGCCAAACGCAGCTTGAAAGAGACTTCACCTTAAATCTGACTGGGGAGTAAACATATATTTAATAATTCTCCCCTTCTGTTTTATTTAAAATTAAAAATTGGTAACGACCTGTAGAACTCCTTGGGGGCTGCATGCCTCAAAATCTGCATGTTTATAGTCATTTTATATGAAAGAGATGGTGGTGCCTCCAAATGAATCTACTATATTCCAAAGTGGAAATATTGCTATCTGTTGACTGTTTTCTTCTGTTCCTCTCTCTTGCTCTGCTTATTCTGTTTCAGCGTTTCATTTCTACTGCTGTTGCCTGGAGTTGCTGCTGCTTCATTTCTCATTCCCATTTGCTTTTCTCTGATTGGCCAAAATTGGCAAGGGCAGTAAAAGAATTTTGAGAGAGCTGGAAAATCCCCATGATGTTGCAAGTCTGTTTAAAACTTCAGCTTTAGGGCAGATGACTTCAGAATCGCCCACAGGCACAACAAGGCTACTGATAGAGTGGCTAGTAAACTAGACAAGATAATTGGATTGACTGGATGATACAAGACTGGGATGTTGCTTAATTTCCAAACTGGTGGAGGGGGGGGTGCAGCTAGCTTTGAAACCCTCTTTAGTTAGGCGTTCTATCAAACTCTGAGCAAGCAGTTTGCTTGCTCGTCTACTTCCGTATCTTTGTTTGTTCACGCTGGGCAAAGCAAAGCATGCATACACACTTTCCTCTGTCAAATGTTGAGGGCCTTGAAAATTTTGGCTCGAGATCTGTAAACTGGAGAACCCAGGAGACATCACAGCAACTTGCAAAAATCCCATCTTGCAAAGCAGGGTTACCGTGTAGGTGATAATAAGGGCATTTGCTGGCTCCCAAACATTAGTCATTCATTCTGCCTCCAAACTGTTGGGAAGCTGATAGTGGGAGGGAGGACACCTCATGAGTGGAAGCAGATTGTTGGCTATTATGGGGGAAGTATCTTAATTTCTCATTTGTTTTTGCAAGATATTTGTTGCTTTATAAAATATGTTCCATAACTGACAAGCACAGCTAAATTTAAATTTTAACAGAGAAAATGTAGCAATTAAGGATGATATCCATAACTAATGTCAGAATAAGTGAATGATAGGATCAATTAGTTAAAGCAATTATGTAAACAAGATTTAAAATAAAAATAGCCACAGTCCTTAATCATGGTCAATAGGAACAATAAAAATGACCTAAAATATGGTTTCTAAAAAGCCTGGGAGATTAAAATGTCTTCATCTAAAGGTTATATAGTGGTGTCAGGTAATGTCTACCAAATTTCATAATTTCATAAACGGGTACCACCAAAATGGCTTTCCATCCACTCTTATGATCTCCCTCTGGAATAGAGTTTGATATGTGTGCCCTTAGCTGTTGATAAATTAGATTCTAGCCTACGAAGGTATCCAACTGTAATAATTTGGTTCACTGTTGTTTAAGGTGCCACCAGGGGATGGCAAAAAAGTCAAGATGGCAGCCGGATATTATAAAAGTGGCAACAAAGGAAGGGGCTTCCACAAGAAACCTTTAATTCCTTTTCTCCCAATAAGGGCATATCTATCTATCCATCCATCCCACCTTTATTTTTTACAGCTTGATATGTGGGTCCCAAATAAATCAACTCCTCTTTGCACATACATTGACCCAATAGCAGTTTGCTCCACAGGCTGTGTCAGTGTTATTCATATATATATACTCATGTATATAGCAAGGTGGTCATTTATATATCATGCTCTGCTCCTCCAAAGGAAAAAAAAAGGCATCATTCCAAAAACTGGACAAAAAGCCCAGATCTGGTTGTGCTATACGCACGTTTTAAATACTAACTCTAATGCAAATGCAAGCACAATGATTTTATTCACACAAGTTAACCTGGTTATTGAGTTAACTCGTTTTCTGGGTTTCAGCGATGCTAAGGAAGAAAAAGAAAGTAACACCCAAAGTTAAAATAGCCAAGCTTTGCAAATTGTTCAAATGCAGTTGCTAGTTCTTTAACTGACATGGTTAAACATTGTGAAAATCACTAATGTACCTTCCCACTTGTACTGGGGTAGGCCATGATTCCATAACCAGGTACTGTTGAGGTCCCCAGTGTCCCATATGTGTAAACTGTAGCTTCAGATATAGGACTGTCCTCTGTAGACCAGAACACTTGCCTTCCTTTCCCCAATTCTTAATCTTGCTCAATAAACTATTACATATAGAACACTGTGATTCAGATTCATATATCATGCTAAGCCACTGTGTGATTTGTTTCTGACTTAGTATGTTGTGTGACCCCAGTTAACTGTAGTTTATTCAATGAACCATGGTTTAGTGTGATTTGGGAAACCAGTCACTGTCTATAAATGAGAGATGTGAGAATGGGAAACAAGATTTTCTTCTGATATCATCATAGGAAAAACCCACTGCTGCCCCTTTTGTTGGAAATCCCAGCCGAAGTGTGACTGCTAAATAGTCAGCAATCAAATTATACTCCATCTGGATATTGAATCACCTGTCTGTCTTTGTAATCTGAAGAGGAAACATGGAAACTTTTGGGTAAGAAAGGGAAAGTTGGAACAAAGAGTAAGGAAGCAGATATGTCTGCTTTCTTCAGCTAGGCCAGTGTTTCTCCACCTTGGCAACTTTAAGGTGTGTGGACTTCAACTCCCAGAATTCCCCAGCCAGCTTTGAATGAATTTCAATGAATTCTGGGAGTTGAAATCCACACACCTTAAAGTTGCCAAGGGTGAGAAACACTGAGCTAGGCTATCAATGACAGGCTGAGATTTTGACCCAAGTTTAAAGGACACACAGATTAGACATGGGGGAACAGATTTCTCTCCCTTGGCCATTGTTAAGACTATCTTTTTAATATTCTCCTTTACTCACCTCATTCTTTTCTATCACAGCCACCATTTTTAAATGAGCATTCATTTGCACACCTGTGTATTACTTGCAGAATGGCTTCTGTGATTGCTCTTACATGTAGATGAAAAAAAGACAGAAGCAGGAGGTGTCATCAATTGAAGGACAATATTAATCTCCAACAATGCTTTATGAATAGATTCAGCATTTTACTTCAAGATCTGACCTGTCCTTCTTCCCAACAGCTCATATGTGACCTGATGCAACAAGGAGAATGTCAATAGGAGTAGGGAATCTATGCCCCTCCAGATTATGGTGAACTACAATTCCCAGCAGCCAGAGCCAGCATAATAGTAGGAGATGCTAGAAATAGTTGTTCAGAAATATTTGGAGAGCCAAATATTCCCCAGCTTGGTCTTAAAGACTTACTCACTCAAACTATCCTACATGTACTTATTTGACTGTAAGTTCCACTTAACTCAGTCAAGCAGTGCCTGAAGGAGGACCCAACAAACTTTATTATAAAAAGCAAATTAGTTTCAGCAAATGCATCTGATCTGATCTGATCTGTTTTCTTTCCTGCTTATTTACTTTTTTATTATTTTATATTATACACTTTTCACTTGAAGGTTGCCAGCCACTTTGATCAACTTCAGTAATGAGATACCCATCTGTTAATTTAATCAATAATATATTGTGAGATACATAATTTGTTAAGAAAATATAAAGCATTGACAGTTGAAACAAACATTGTTGCTGTGAGCGTCAGGGGGTTATTGCATTTCCCCAGGAGAATATGGGCTGGGCTGGCACGTGAAATTCTTCATACACCAAAAGTCAGCAACAAAAAAATGGATCCTGCATAGCAACTGTGAAATTATTGTGCTTTTAAGAGGCACTCCTTGGAAAGTCCCTAAGACAAACTCACTGCATTTAATGATTGTCTTGCTTCAGTTTTTTGGAAGGCCAGCTAAATATGTTTAGGTCTAAGCCCATGAATCACAAAGAAGCTTCCCTGCACGTTTCTCAGGGACCTGCAAAGTCAGTGGAATAGCTGCATCCTATTACAGTGAGTCAGAAAGCTGTCAAACAGTCAAATGCTGTTGTTCTTAAATCAGGCACTCAAGGCCATGAGTTGTTGCTTCCACCCATTTGTTTATTCTGCCCCCTACCTTTGTTGTTCCAGATGTTATGGATCTCTCAAGCTCAGATGCCAGAAGAGGCTGACAGTGATAGATCAGCTGCCACCTTCGTTTCCAGATGAGTCCAACATGCAGGCTTCCAGCTCCACGGCAGTGCTTCAGCTATTTTGTCCAATGCATGGAGAAGAAATGGAGATGCACTGAAGACTATCCTTGTTGCATCCTGTCAAACTGAATCAACACTACAGTATACTGTCCTCTTTGGTGACACCCAGTTTCAAGAGTTTCTCCTCCTTTACTGCAAACCTGAATGAAGAGGTCTGCCAGGGAATTGAATAAAACCTTGTAAGTACATCAAGAAAGAAGGCTTTCTTGCCTAAGAGTAGGCACCACAGTGAAGCTTATGAGAATGCATCCAAAGTCTTCTGCTGCACTTATCAATACCTGAAGTTCACAAAAGCTTATGCGTTTTAATAAAATGTGTTAGCTGGAAAAGATGCTACCAGACTCCTCATGATGTTTTGCTCTCATAGACTAACACAGTTCTCTCCTACAATGGTATCAATACCTGGTGGAGCTTGAATTCTGGAACAGTGTAAATCAAGATGTAACATATAATATAGTACAGTATACATTCCCTTCCTCTTTTGCCTCTGTTTTATTTTCCCTCCATAGCTAACTGGGAAACAAGCATCTAAATAAGAACAACACCCAGCATTGTGACTTAGTCTTCTGAGGCTATAATCCTAAATTTAATTACCATGAAATATACTCCAATGAATATAGTGAGATTTCTAAGAATAGGCATGGATCAGATTGTGCTATGAAAGTGCTCCATTAGCTTACTGCAAGCTCATCTCTTATTTGCAGTACACAACAACTTCATAAGCTCATCGAAAAAATCTGGATGAGGGAAGAGATTCCAGCAGACTTTAGGGATGCCATAATTATCACTCTCTTTAAAAAGGGTGATAGAACAGACTGTGGAAACTATCGAGGCATCTCCCTTCTAGCCACAGCAGGCAAAATCCTGGCAAAGATCATCGCAAACCGTCTCCTATCTGTATCAGAAGACATCCTCCCTGAAACGCAAAATGGCTTCCGCCCTTCCAGGGGAACAGTGGATATGATCTTCACTGCACGATAGCTTCAAGAAAAATGCAAGGAGCAAAACCGCCCTCTGTACATGGTGTTTATTGATCTGACTAAAGCTTTTGATACTGTAAATTGTACTGCTCTCTGGACCATCCTTCTGAAAATCAGATGCCCTGATAAATTTGTGAACATCTTGCGGCTACTCCATGACGACATGATGGCAACAATCCTGGATAACAATGGCTCTCAAAGCGATCCATTTAAAGTGGAATCCGGCGTTAAACAGGGATGTGTTATTGCTCCAACCTTATTCGCTATCTTCATCGCTATGATTATATACCTTGTTGAAGAGAAACTTCCTACTGGTGTAGAAATTATATATCAAACAGATGGAAAGCTTTTTAATCTTAGTAGGCTGAAAGCAAAAAATAAGGTAATTACAACTTCTGTTATAGAACTTCAATATGCTGATGATAACGTAGTCTGTGCACACTCCGAGGAAGATCTTCAAACTATCCTAAACATCTTTGCAGAAGCATATGAAAAGCTCGGCCTCTCGATTAACATTAAAAAAACCAAAGTGCTTTACCAGCAAGTTCGAACCAATCCCTCCGCAGCACCATCAATCCAGCTTAAAGGTGTGTCACTAGAAAATGACCACTTTTCTTATCTCGGCAGCCATCTATCTACAAAAGCCGACATCGACGCTGAAATTCAGCATCGCCTGAGCTCTGCGAGTGTAGCTTTCTCCCGAATGAAGCGTAGTTTGAGGATCGGGACATTCACAGGGAGACCAAAATGCTTGTTTACAAAGCCATTGTACTACCAACCCTTCTGTACGCCTGTGAAACATGGACCCTCTACAAACGCCACCTCCAACTTCTTGAAAGATTCCATCAACGCTGCCTCCGAAAAATTCTGCAAATTACTTGGGAAGATAGGCGGACTAATGTTAGCGTATTAGAAGAAGCGAAAACCACCAGCATTGAAACAAGGATCATCCAACATCAACTTCGCTGGACCGGCCATGTTGTTCGAATGCCTGACCATCGTCTTCCAAAGCAGCTACTTAACTCCCAACTTAAGAATGGAAAACGGAATATTGGTGGACAGCAAAAGAGATTCAAAGACACTCTCAAAGCTAATTTTAAAAAATGTAATATCAGCATTGAGAACTGGGAAGCCCTAACTCATGAGCGTTTCAACTGGAGGTCATCCTTTATTAATGGCGCTATGGACTTTGAAGAAGCACGAGTACAGGGCGAAAGGGAGAAAAGAGCTAAAAGGAAGGCACGTCAGGCAAACCCTCATCATGACCGTCTCCCACCTGGAAACCTATGCCCTCATTGTGGGAGGTTGTGCGGATCCAGAATTGGCCTTTATAGCCACTTACGGATCCACTGTTAAAATTTTACCTTTGGAAGACAATCTTACTCAGCTACGAGTGATCGCCAATGAATGATTAGCTTACTTATTCCATTCTTTTATGAGTATCCAACTGTGGTTGCTTTAATACAAGACTGCAAGATATCAGAATTGGAAACCAGAGAGATTAAAGTTGAGTACATGGATATTTAAACTTTAAATACAGCTAGCCAGAAAGACAAGTGCTGAAACAGAGTATGTTATACTTTTATAACTATTTTATTCATTTCAACAAAAACGAGAACAAAAAATGTTATGTTACAATGAAATCGATTAATCTGAAACACTCTCTGCAATCACATGCATGTTTTTTTAGAAGCAGGCCATGCCTGTGTTCTGCAGGATTTACTGTTAAGACGCCAGGCTTGTCGATCGGAAGGTCGGCGGTTTGAGACCAGAGCGCCGTGTGACAGAGTGAGTTCCCTCACTAGCCCCAGCTCTTGCCAACCTAGCAATTCGAAAGCATGCAAATACAAGTAGATTAATAGGTACCACTTCGGTGGGTAGGTAACAGCGTTCCGCACGCGTCATGCTGGCCACATGACCGCAGAAGCGTCTTCGGACAGCGCTGGCTCTTCGGCTAAGAAATGGAGATGAGCACCGGCCCCTAGAGTCGGACACGACTGTGCAGGGGAAAACCTTTACCTAAATGTGCATAGGATTACACTTTAATCCTTCTAACAATACCTCAGCATGCAACCAACTTGTCCTAATATGAAAAGCATATTTTTTATTATTTATTTATTTATTTAATTAATTAATTAATTAATATAATTTATTATTACTAAAAGGACTTTGCACACCTCTCAAAACCTAACTATCTTATTCGAAAGCAACATGAGAGCTGGAAACATGAAATGAGATTATATACAGCACCCTGGTGGGCTCTGCAGCGCACGTTTGCAGCAGAGTATCTACTAGTTTAGTGTTTCTCAATCTTGGCAACTTTAAGATGTGTGGACTTCATCTCCCAGAATTCCCCAGCCAGCAAAGCTGGGGAATTCTGGCAGTTGAAGTCCACACGTCTTAAAGTTGCCAAGGTTGAGAAACACTGTACTAGTTCAAGAAAAGAAAGAGCAAGAAGAAGGGAAGGGGGTAGAGACAGTTGTCCTGAAAAAGACACTAATTCACAAAGCCTGAATAAGACACCAGTTCAATGAACAGGAAAATGTAAAATGTGAATAGACACTAAACTAGCAAATATCTGCATTTGCACATAGCATGTGAAACCTCTAGCAAAAATGTTACATTCCTATTCAGGAGCCTAGACAGTCAGCCAACCACATTCTTTCTCACTGCGTTTCATTCTGCCCATTACTATCCCTGCTTCCAAGACTTATATGGACTCAACATTATATTACATCTTTGTCCTCGCTGGGCTGTTAGGATCCTCTGTATTAATGCTTCTTTCTTCCTTAAGTTATATACACATCCTCACTTTCCTCTTTCTTTATTGGGGTGGTGGAGTATGCGGTTCTCCCCTTTGGTGCTTGCTGTTATGCTCCTATCCTCACGTTTGTGTAGGTGCTCTACACAAACATAAAGATTGTCACTCTATAATGTTAGTTTGCAAACAATAGCTATTGTTCTTTGATTTGATATGAGAGCTTCTCCGTGGCATAATGTCCACATCTCATGGACTGATTGATTAACAGGTGATGCTTTCTACTATGTTTTCCTCATAGTAGATTCTGGGAGATTTTTCAATTTTTCAATTTTTCCAATTTTTCTTCTTTTCTTTCTTCTATTTCATTCTTCAAATAAGGTTGGACTATGGAGTTTTGGGTACTCTCTGAGCTTGGTTGTTTGCTTGCAGACGTTTCACTACCCAACTAGTTAACATCATCAGTGCCTAGGTTGGACTACTTTGACGCCAATCCATACTGGTTTTAAAAGGTAAAGGTTCCCCCCACACATTTGTGCAGTCGTGTCCGACTCTAGGGGCCGCTGCTCATCTCCATTTGTTAGCCGAAGAGCCAGCGTTGTCTGAAGACGCTTCCATGTCATGTGGCTAGCATGACGCATGTGGAACGCTGTTACCTGCCCACCGAAGTGGTACCTATTAATCTACTTGCATTTGCATGCTTTCGAATTGCTAGGTTGGCAAGAGCTGGAGCTAGTGCGGGAGCTCACTCCGCACGCAGGGCTAGGGATTCGAACCTCTGAACTTGCGATCTTCCAATCGACAAACCTGGCGTCTTACCCGCTGAGCCACCACGCCCCTGGCCTAATCAAATTAATCAAATCAGGTGGTCCCTGCACACATCCACAATAAGGATCTCTATATTATGAATGTTATAAAATACTAATCTAAGCAGTGCAATTTGAAATATTTTTAAGTCACAAACTTGCCATCAAAAGACTTAAAGCTTTGTTCAGTTGTATCAGAACATCTTCTGAGACGCAGCATTTTCACAATAGTGATGGAGTGAAATATGGAATATAAATTCTGTGTTTGGATAGTATGCAGGTTTACATAACAAATAAACAGATACATATACTTTCCCTGCATCTGTCTGTGCCAATTCAGCAGGTTTTTGGAATTCTAAACTCTAGACTACTTAGGAAAACCAGCTCCATCTTCTCAGGGTGGAAGGGAACTTTAATTCTACAGCAGTTGTAGACTCTCTGACATCACAGGACTTGGACTTGACTCTTCCTTCTTTCTGGAAAAATAACCCATTTCTTTTTTTAAAGAGCTTTTAATATTTTTATTTTGAGAAAGATAAAAGGTAAGAACACCTGTGGACACCTGTGGTTACTATTATTTAAAAAGAAGAAGGAAGAAGAAGAAGCATCTGGTCTTCTGAGTTGTATTGATGATAAATTTAATTGCAATTTATATATTTTAGCAGGATTCTAACTTGCTTCTTGCATAACCGTTAGCCATCTTAAGTGCCATAAGAATGGCAAGGAAGGGTATAAATTGAAATTATAAATAAATATATGCAGTGCCGTTTCCCTTGACCCATGGAAGAATGGAGGATCAACCTGGATTTCTTGGGAGAAGAGTTCCAGCTCGCTTACTTCCAAGCTTCTGTCTCCCTAGCAGCACACTGGTGTGACTGGGCAAACAAGGTCAGATGCAGTGATCCTGCCATGTCAGCATCCGTAGTTTGGAAGGGTCAAAGGTAGACATGGGGGAATGGTATTTAATGTTGATGTAATTGGGCAGTAAACTGAGAAGTATGATAATGCAGCAAGTAACTGGCCAGCACCTGCACACTGATTGGCTAGCAGTTCTTCATGCTCAGCAATTGGATAGAAAGGACAATGTTGATTAGTTGGTGGTTCTCATAGAGCCTTATTTCTGAAACAATCTAAAATGGTCAGAACAGCCCAGAAAAAAATATTAAATGGGTTTTGCATTGGCATCAGAAAGACTTGGGGTAGGTTGGTTGGTTCAGAATTCCCCTATAGTCTGCCTCTAATGTTAACTTTAACTCAGGTGGGTTAACATTATATTGCTTTTTACTCTTATCTCCATTTTTGTTTTGAGTTACATGTTTAACATTGTATGTCTTAAGGTTTTCTACTGCGGTTTCCACTTCAACTTTGTTCACCGCCCAGAATCTCTGTGGCGAGAGGGGCGGCCATATAAATAAGAATAAATTAAACAAATAAACATGCTTGTTTTGAAAGGAAGATGCCTGCATGATTTTAAAAATAACATAACGGTTAAGTATTAAGGTTATCAGAAACTAATTTTTTGTCACTGCAGGGTTTTGATGTGGTGATCAACAGCTTGAAATATCTTGGAAAATATCCAGCAGGATCCAAAAGAAAGAGCCACCCACACTGTTGGCTTGTATTGTTGAATTCACACAACCGAGGCAGAAAGAGGCTACATGGTGACCTTATTGTATAAAATGGATGCATGGGAACTTACCATTTGCATTAAAAGCGATTGGACTTGGATAGGTTTCATGAGCCTGATAAAAATAAAATGATGGATTCCCTGTTTAATCTGCTTACAGAAAGACTTGTGGTTTGCATTAATTCTTGGATATTCTGTGTCTGCCTGCCAACAGAACATTGATTAGAAGAGTGAGCTTTTATTAGAAAGCAGGCCAAATGTTGTTAATATGGTTGCCAGAGTGTA
This sequence comes from Charina bottae, assembly GCA_023362775.1. NCBI lineage: Eukaryota > Metazoa > Chordata > Lepidosauria > Squamata > Charinaidae > Charina > Charina bottae. The sequence goes on along the minus strand of JALMGJ010000003.1, from coordinate 105,505,474 downwards.
CTTTCAGTCAGGAGTGTCAAATTGTAGCGAGACCCATCTGTTGATCAAAAATTCATGCTTGTAAAACATTTTTCTGGACAGGCAGTTGTTGCAAGATATGTTAAAACAAATATATTCTAGTGCTTTTACAGCAAAGGGTTGACTTTAGCATCCTGTCTTGCTGTTGAAGAGGCTTTTTACTGTATTCTTTTGATGGTAACAAAACTGTAGTTTAGTTATTAATGGTGTACAAATATTCAATTTAAAGATTTGATTTGAAGGGAATTTGTTTGAAACTACATATCTGTTCAGTTTCTGAACTGAATATATGCTGGATTGGACTGATTCTGAACTGAGTAGTTATTATTATGCATCTTGCAGCCTTTTCATCAAAGTATGTTAAGCCCTCAAGAGTAGCTGAGAACAGCAAAGAAACTTGGTCCAGAAACAAGGATAATTTCTGTTAGTCCCCAGTATTCCCTTGACATTGTGGTGGTGTTTGACCGTTTTTATATTGGAGGATTGACAGAAGCAGATTATTGCATTTTTTACTTGCACAGCTAGCATCACATTTATTTTAACTTTGTGAACTGCTAAGAAAATATCTTGGATAAAGAAAACAGATACAAATAGTAGAACAGAGGAAGCTAAAGAAATTAGGATATGGATAGAATATGAAATTTCATTTAAATTAGTGGTACTGATAAACCTTGGTTAATGGTCTTCTTCATCTTTCCTATTTTCACTCTAATATGCATTAATTCACTTTACTTTGAAAGATAATAAGCTAGTATTGTTGCATTTGGGGGCTCTCCTCATTATTCTGTGAAGTGGGGCACTAGCCTTCTGCCCCCCAGTCCTGTTCTGATGGCAACACTGGTAAAAGCTAATGAGATATCAAGGGATGAAATGTTGCCTGATATGTTGTCATTCAGTTGGTCCCAATGGGAACAGAACACAGGACTACACAGGCCTTTTGTCCAATGCAGCAGAACTCTTATAATCTTTCATCAATGAATGTACTCGTGATCTCATTGGACATTATACCATTCAGTGCTCTCATTTCAGATCAATTTGCAAGGCTAGCACTCAACCCATCTCATGCTACAGAACTTCCTTGTTTAGTAGGCCTAGAGACAAATGATACATTATATCTCACTCAGTTGGATTTGATTCCTAATACTAAATGGACAAACTCTCAACGTCTTGACTTGCTTTTAGGAATAACTTATAGCTCTTCCAGGGAGATTCCAATAACCTATTCGAACCTGCCTACTAGGATTGCAATAAGATTTGGACCCTGGACATCCAAGACTCATATCTTTTCCTAAGTTCTGATTTTAATTCCTCCTGGCTATACCTCCTAAATCTCATTTAGTTCTTCTGCATAAACACTATCATTATTGTGCAACAAAAGCACTGTGTGTGTCATACTTCCCACCAGAATGGGTTCAACTCAGAAAAATCTACTGCCCTGAATAGGAATCTGCTTGGCCACATCGACTGGCCAAACTCTGTTGTAGCATCCTATGGCCTTTTAGTTATGTCTTAAAAATGCTGTTTGAGTGGAGCAGTCATGCTGGACTAAATCAAACTAGGGACAATTGGATCAAAATCCTCTTTTGTCTCAAAGCTCACTAAAGCTTAAGAACCATCCACCATCTTTCAAACTAAATTAACTTCAATAAGTTTTCTCAGCCAGGTGGTGCAGTGGAGAATCTTACATATGGCCCTGAGCTCCCAAGGGAAAGGGTGGAATAAAATACGTAATACATAAAGAAATAGTCTAGACAGCTGTAACCCACTCCCTTCTGGGGATCTCATTAAAACCATCCAGGTTGCTGTGGAGCAAGTGGATGGCAGGTTCTACAGCTTGAGCATATTACATATTAGGATCTCCTCCCCACCCACCCCCCAGGGTCCATCATAGCCATTAGAATGAATCAGCCAAGAATGCTATGATGATGAAACAGAGATAGATTTAACATTATCATCCAATGGATGATAATGTTGATGGGGAAGTACACTTTGATGGGAAAATAGATCTGCCTGCTTTCTTAAACTTGTGCCTTGGAATAAACTGACAAAAACACACTTTTTAAAAAATAACCACTTTAAAATATTTGAACTGTCTATATTCTGCTAGGTGGCTCTTCTCATAATATGAACAAAAATTGTCTCTCAGATATTAAAAGAAACATTGTGTGACATCAGTTTATGCTTTGCACCAAGGATAAGAAGCACAGTGACATCCTAAAGACTAAGAAAAAATATTTTTTTTGTGTGTGTTTATATGTATTTACCTAGAGATTAAACTGAGACTAAGTTTTAAAAAATGGTCAGGTTCTCCCAATAACAACACCGGAGGGGAAAATCTGAATAGGAAAACTGTACTGCAATGAAATACAAAGATTACTGCAGATGCTGACTGCAGCCAGGAAATCAGAAGACGTCTACTTCTTGGGAGGAGAGCAATGGCAAATCTTGATAAAATAGTGAAGAGCAGAGACATCACACTGACAACAAAGGTCTGCATAGTTAAAGCAATGGTATTCCCTGTAGTAACCTATGGCTGTGAGAGCTGGACCATAAGGAAGGCTGAGCGAAGGAAGATAGATGCTTTTGAACTGTGGTGTTGGAGGAAAATTCTGAGAGTGCCTTGGACTGCAAGAAGATCAAACCAGTCCATACTCCAGGAAATCAAGCCAGACTGCTCACTTGAGGAAATGATATTAAAGGCAAAATATACCTGGAGAAGAAGCTGATGCTAGGGAAAGTGGAAGGCAAAAGGAAGAGGGGCCGACCAAGGGCAAGATGGATGGATGATATTCTGGAGGTGACGGACTCAACCATGGGGGAGCTGGGGATGGTGACGGCCGACAGGAAGCTCTGGCGTGGGTGGTCCATGAAGTCACGAAGAGTCGGAAGCGACTGAACGAATAAACAACAAAAACTGCAATGGAGCGGGGATTCATTTTTAGTTTAGAACATGTACAGGTAGTCCTTGCTTAATGACCACAATTGAGACCAGAATTTTGGTTGCTAAGCGAAGCGGTCATTAAGCGAATCCAACGCGATTTTACGACTTTTTTACGCACTTGCAGTTTTGCAAAAGAATGATCGGCTTCATTGCGCTAAACCACAATGGTTTGTTCAATAAGCCATGATGCTGTCCTAAACCACTGTTTATCAAATCCAGTGCAGTGGGTTAACCCTAACTCAGCAGCTCATGGCCTCAGGATCTAGAACAGGATATGCCTCAATCCTCATAACAATCGGTACTGATGAGGTTCTTAACCGGCTTTCACACAAGGCTGGTTTATTTCTACTAAGTGAGGAGATAAGGAGAGAAAACTCTGTCCTTGGCTGGATGTATACATTACACCATGCCATATTTTGTTTTAACCATAGCTACTGTTTTCACCCTTTGCATGAAGCATAAAGCATGGCTTACAAGTCAGATACTGGTTGCTTTGCATTTTTGAAAGACCAGATGGTTTAGGCGACTGGACTGAAAGAGCAGAGGGTTAGTTGGAAAGGATAAAGAATGTGTGGTTGTATTAAGACATTTCCTCTGAACATAGCCTCAGAAGGGCATCTGGAAGCTGTGAGGTCAGCTTCTATGTGCTGGTGGTCTTCCCCTCCTGCCTTCAGCACTTAAGGCCAAGCAGTGATGGGATTTGAACTGAATCCCCTTTTGTTCTTACCCTGTGAGCATGCTGGGACTTTGCACACTTCATGTGCACACTTTAAAGATAGCCATCTCTAAGGATGGAGGGAGGGAAGAAAAGAAGTTGTGCAGGATTTCATGATAAAGGATGGAGCATCCTCCAAAATTTGGGGCCAGTTCCATTGAACATTCCAGAGCTCATCTGCTTATACTAATCAAACCCCTAATAATCTTTGGAATCTCACAACTTCACTCTGGCATTTCCTCTCATAGTCCAGCCAAACACCTCTCCCCCTGCCCTTGTCTTCTTTGGCGCTTTAGCTTTACAGGCCAGCTGGAGCATGGAAGTTGAGGGAAGCATGAAAAATGATGCATTACAGAGGAAGGGCATGTTAACCATAGTTTACTAGGACTATGCCAGAGCAGTCAGTTAATCAGTCATGGGCTGCATTTGGTCTGGATACCGCACAAACATTTTAAACAAGGAGATAAGTAGGGAATAGTGACTTGCTGAGATCTACAGCCAACCTATAGTCCCAGCATGGCAATTGACATTTTGATAGGGAATGACGGGAGTTTTCATCTTAGGCCTGTGTACAGGGGCCAAACTGAATGGATATCTGTTCCCTTCCTCTTTCCCCATCCCCTAGTTCATCTGTTCCTTCCTCTTTCCCCATCTCATAGTACAGTGTTTCTCAACCTTGGTGCTGGCTGGGGAATTCTGGGAGTTGAAGTCCACACATCTTAAAGCTGCCAGGGTTGAGAAACACTGCCCTAGTTCATCATGAGGATTTCAGACAGGGATGAAACTATTCTTAAGTAAGCTAGGCAAATAATTGTTTTGACAGTCAGAAGTGTGGTACAAGATTTCCACTTTCTCCTAAAGTGTGCAATAGTGCAGATGGGTAATTTAGACCCTGGATTTAATACTGTGAAGGGGTGGGGCTTTAAACAGCCATGTGCATTACTTCATAGATGAAGGGTTAGCATGCTGCATGTTAGGGACAGTGACTGTTTTCCGGTCCTAAAAAAGAAAGGAAAGATATTCTGTGCATGTGTAGTCTCCCATTTTAAATTCTTGAAAAATCATACCACCAACATAACTATAGGAATAAACCAGAGTCTGCTTTTCATGAAACAAAGCTAAACTCACTGGAATAAAGGCCTTCTGTTCCTGCTGTTATGGAAAAGGGTAATGCATATTTTAAAATTACAAAGATTAAATAAACAGGCCCTTGTAACTATGAATATGCTCCGTTGGCACCTGCAGATTATAAAGAAACAAGAAAAAACGAGGAGGAGAGAAGGAAAGGCTGTGGTGAGCAACAGTGGTCTCTGTTGCCGGAATGAATGCCCATGCCCATTGTTAGGGCATCTGTGGGGTGTCAAAAAAGTCAAGACGATAGCCGTGACCCTGTGATCAAAGCCCTGCACTTTTTTATCTGCATGTGACACATGTAGAAAAGGGCTTTGAGGATGCAGTCCCAGCCACCAATTTGACTTTTTTGACCCCTCCCAGGTTGGTGCAATCCTCCATCCTCTAGTGTACCGTTTGCCCCCCACCCCCTTAGCCGAGGGTTCTGAACTTTTGCTGTGAGGGCCTGTCTCACTGGCTGTAGAGAGGAGGCAAAAATGATTTCCCACTACCTTCCTGTGCTTTTTCCTTTCCTTTTTCTTTTTTTAGGTATATCTGTCCTACACTTTGGCTATCAAGTGAGTTTTACACAAGCACTGCTGTTTTCCATCAGCTGGGAGTTCAGATGAAAAATCTTGACATTTGCTTGTGCCAAGAATCTCAAGCCAAGGCCCTTGAAACAAACCATTTCTGCAGCTCCAAGAAACCTGAGAGTGTTCCCATCTTGGCCTACTTTGCACACGCACACACACACACACACACACACACACACACACACACCAGTTTATTATCAGCCTGCCAGACAAGAAGGGGTGTTTAGACTGATGTGGCTTTAACAGCTTTGCAAAGAAGGAATGGAAGGTTCCATATTTCTGGAAATTTTGCAGCTTTTCCAGTGACAGGAGAGAAGGTGGGTTTCTTCTCATTTCTCCAGTGCTGGTACAGGACGAGGCTGAGCTTCACACTGTGGCAGACTAATCTTCCGCTTTCCATCCAAAGGCCAGCATTAGGCTCCATTTCAAAAATGCTCTTGAGAGCACATTTTTGGCTGAAGCTGAGCCGGCAAATGAGATGGCTGAGGCCTGGCCTGGATCCTCACAGAAATCCTTGAGTGCCAATAAGATAATAAGAAAGGATATTAAACCGTGTGGTTTCTCAGGAGTATTTCTAGCACACAGAGAGTGACGCAGAGGCAGCTAAGTGTGATTCCTTGAGAGAGGAACCCGAGGCATCTGCTACGAGCCACAATGACAAACAGTGACAAAGCCTGCATTGCAGCAGTGCAAATCCCCATCTTCCATACTTGCATTTCGCACTGGATGCAAGTACTGTACATAAGTCACAGGGTTTCTATTGCAACATCAGAATGCATGTTTTTGCCACTTTTATTTTTTTTTATTTGTCACATTTATATCACCGCCCATCTCCCCCACAAGGAGGGACCCTGGGCACTTGCCTCTTCAAGGACACCTATGAGTGGAACTCAATGCAGTCCCCATTAAAGTGCCCTTTATTCCCTCCATTTGGGGTCAAACACCAACATAACAGATACTGAGTCTGATAGCACCTTCAAGGCAACTCAACTTTATTAGTGCATCAGCTTTTGTGAGCAGCTATGAAGTTGGTTAGCCCTAAAAGTGCTACCAGACTTTGTGTCCACTTTGTTACATAGACTAGTATTGCTCCTCTCTTCCAAACACCAGTGCAGATTGTGTTGCCCCTATAGATTCTGGATGTATGTACTCAGTCCCAAGCTTCACGTGAGACATTGTATCCAGCGCAGAAGACAGTGCTGATGGACTTCTCTTCTTGCACTCCATTAACTTCTCTCTTTCCCACCAAACCCGACTGCCACCCCACTCTTTTCCTGCCTCTTGGAGACATGAAAGAGACATCTAGCTTTATGTGTCATACAGAGGAATTAGACTGCAACTCTTGTAAGTATTATAACTCATAGGAAGACATTTGTGACCATATCCTGGATTGCAAGATAGATCTTACTTCTTCTGTATGTGAAGGTTCAGTGTGGTGGTAGTTTTCAAAAACAAAATTACTGCTCAGAGGGCAGATGACAAAGAGTACAGTGCAGCATCTTTCTGTTTTAACACATAAGCACAAAGAACAATTTATGTCTTTTAGATAACCAATACCATGGCCATTGCAGAATCCAGTAGCTTTTTAAAAAAATTAGTCCACTGGCAAACATGCACAAATTTAAGCCTTCAAACACACACACACACACACACACACACACACACACACACACACACATATTACTGGAGTGTAATCATACCCTGTCCACCAGTTCCTTGGGGGCAACAAATATTATTTCCTCTGCTTATATAAGTAAGTAAGTAAATAAGTGTATTGTTGTAACCACAGGTCATAACATATGCTTATAAAAGTAGCACATCCTTTTTCCTAATAGTGTCCCACGAGAATGGTATGCCCAGAATAGTATAAGGATTCCTGCACTCCTCTAAGGTCCCTTCCAATCCTATGATTCCAAGAAGAATTCTTCACTACTTTGAAAGCAGCTCTGAACCTCAGTGTACCCACAAGATCAGTCCTGTTGAAGAGCTGAACTGATGTATTTTAGGCTTAGCTGCTGTGTAATTAAATCTGCTGTAAAGCTAGATATTGATTTGCTTTCTATTTGATAATTTTGCAGTGTGGATGTGTTTTGTCCTTGTCTTCTGAGATTTTTTTTTAAACTTCCAATCTAGCATACAGCCTGGCACCATCTGATGGTCTCCTATCCAAGTTCTAACCAGGCCTGATCCAGTTTAGCTTCCAAATTCAGACAAAGTCAGCCAGCTGCTGCCACCCTCTCCACAGGCCAGACCAAAGTGTTTTCTCAACTTTCCTATTTCTCTAGTTCTTTCATTTCACTTAGCTCCATGTTCTCAGAATTTTACGTCAGCAGCAGGATCATCTTCAAAGTGTTTCTGAGGATTTCGAAGTCCAAGCCAGGGTGGTTTGGAAATGATCTGACAGTTCCACTACTTGGAAACACATCATTTGCAGCAGGTCAGAGAAACCAGGGTTACCCTGGTTCTCTCACAAAAGCAGCCAGGAGGAATGAAGTAAAATTAGTCTCCATACCACCCATGGAGTAGATAAATTTAAGGGTGTACGAAATATACACAGTCCAGCAACAGTCTATGAATGACTTGAGATTTGCACAAAATCTGAACCTAATCTAATCACTACAGCATGGTGCATTTGTGTGTGCATGTGTGTACATATAAACAATTAAAAATTAAAAAAGCCTTCGACAATACAATTAAAAATCTGTAATACAAATAAGTAATTGCTACTTGCCTTATTGATTTGCTCCAGGATACCCTGGAGAAGAAGCTGATGCTAGGGAATGTGGAAGGCAAAAGGAAGAGGGGCCGACCAAGGGCAAGATGGATGGATGATATTCTGGAGGTGATGGACTCGACCTTGGGGATGCTGGGGATGGCGACAGCCAACAGGAAGCTCTGGCGTGGGCTGGTCCATGAGTCAAGAAGAGTCGGAAGCGACTGAATGAATAAACAACAACTTGCCTTATGCATTCTCAGTTATGAGTACAATGTATCCCGCCTTGAGCAGGTTTATCCTGGAAAGTAGCATATAAATCTTTAGAAATCATCACTCAAACAATACCCTACTCATGGGATTACTGGAAGAATGAGAAATAGGATGTTGGATTTGTTGGAGAAATAGGATGTTGGATTTGATGGATTCTTGATCAACAAAGCTGAATGTTTTATGTCAGTGCAGTCTACATCTGGAAGGATAGGAACTTGAATGTGAAATCCTATTATTATTTATTTATTTATTTATCATATTTATTCACTGCCCATCTCGTGTAACGACGACTCTGGGTGGTTTACAATGAATGAAAAGCATGAAATATTCAGTATAAGATATAAATATACTGTATATACATATAAAAATATGAAATATGAAATATAAAATCCAAGATGGTCTTAGTAAAAATTTTCCAAGGCCACATCAAGGTATCAACCACCCCCATGCTTGACTATCCCCCCTCTCTCCCCAAGCAAGATGGCATAGCCATGTCTTAACTCCCTTTCTGAAGCCCGGGAGAGTGGGGGCCTGACTCACCTCTGGGGGTAAGTTATTCCAAAGGGCAGGGGCCACGGCAGAGAAGGCCCTCCTCCTGCACCCTGCCAATCAACCATCTCTCATGGACAGGGTCCATAACATGCCCTCTCTGCCTGACCGGGTGGGACGGGTCAATGTAATGGGGGTGAGGTGGTCCCTCAGGTAACCTGGACCCATGCCATGTAGGGCTTTAAAGGTGATAACCAACACCTTGAATTGGATCCGGAAGCAGACTGGCACCCAATGCAGCTTGCGTAGCAAAGGTGTTATATGTGCCCTCTTTGGGGCTCCTAAAACTGCTTGCACGGCTGCATTTTGAACCAGCTGTAGCTTCCGGATACTCTTCAAGGGTAGCCCCATGTAGAGCGCATTGCAGTAGTCTATATGGGAGATGACAAGGGCATGAGTGACTGATCAGAGGGCCTCCCAATCCAGGAAGGGGCATAGCTGGCACACAACACAAAGTTGTGCAAAGGCTCCCCTGGCCACGGCTTCCACCTGCTCTTCGAGCAGGAATCGTGAGTCCAGGAGAACCCCCAGGTTCCACACCGGATCTGTCTGGGGCAGTGCAACCCTCTCCAGAACCAAAGATGGTAAATTCCTGGATGCTAAGGGGTCCCCAACCCACAGCCACTCTGTCTTACTAGGGTTCACCTGAAGCCTGTTGTTCCCCATCCAGACCCCTACAGCCTCTGGGCACCAAGAGAGGGTGGTCACTTGTTGTTGTTGTTTATTCGTTCAGTCGTTTCCGACTCTTCGTGACTTCATGGACCAGTCCACGCCAGAGCTTTCTGTCGGCCGTCACCATTCCCAGCTCCCCAATGGTTGAGTCTGTCACCTCCAGAATACCATCCATCCATCTTGCCCTTGGTCGGCCCCTCTTCCTTTTGCCTTCCACTTTCCCTAGCATCAGCTTCTTCTCCAGGGTATCCTGTCTTCTCATTATGTGGCCAAAGTACTTCAGTTTTGCCTTTAATATCATTCCCTCAAGTGAGCAGTCTGGCTTTATTTCCTGGAGTATGGACTGGTTTGATCTTCTTGCAGTCCAAGGCACTCTCAGAAAGTTGTTTTCTCAACTTTCCAATTTCTCTAGTTCTTTCATTTCACTTAGCTCCATGTTCTCAGAATTTTACGTCAGCAGCAGGATCATCTTCAAAGTGTTTCTGAGTATTTGGAAGTCCAAGCCAGGGTGGTTTGGAAATGATCTGACAGTTCCACTACTTGGAAACACAACATTTGCAGCAGGTCAGAGAAACCAGGGTTACCCTGGTTCTCTCACAAAAGCAGCCAAGAATGAAGTAAAATTAGTCTCCATACCACCCATGGAGTAGATAAATTTAAGGGTGTACGAAATATACACAGTCCAGCAACAGTCTATGAATGACTTGAGATTTGCACAGCTTCACTTAAGTCACCCGGGATAGAGATGTATAATTGAGTATCATCAGCATATTGATGATACCTTATCCCAGAGCTTTCCAAACTGTGTGTCGGGACACGTTAGTGTGTCAGCTGCAGTGTTTGGGTGTGTCACGGCTGCTGCTGCCTCTGAGCCCTGCCAGGATTCTACAGAGATCCTAGTGCTTGCCTTGTGCCCTGCTGTAAGAGTGTGTCGCGAAATGATGCATGTCTAAAAAGTGTGTCACCAACATGAAAAGTTTGGAAAGCTCTGCCTTATCGTGTGGTGATGGATGATCTCACCCAGTGGTTTCATGTAGATGTTAAAAATGAGCGGAGAGAGTACCGAACCCTGCAGCACCTCACAAAGGAGGGGCCGCGGGCTGGATCTCTCGCTCCCTATCAACACTGATTGGAACCAGCCCTGGAGGAAGGAGGTGAACCAGCGCAAAACCACGTCACCCACCCCCAACTCCCTGAGCCGATCCGAAAGGATACCATGGTCGATGGTATCGAAAGTCACTGAGAGGTCAAGAAGAGCACGGATGGATGCACTGCCCCCATCCCGCTCCTGCCAGAGATCATCCAAAAGTGCGACCAAAGCTGTTTCCGTCCCATATCCGGGCCTGAAACTCGACTGAAAAGGTTCTAGATAATCCGTTTCATCCAGGATCCTCTGGAGCTGCAACGCCAGCACGTTCTCAACCACCTTCCCTAAAAAGGGGAGGTGGGAGACTGGACGAAAATTGTCCAGCATGGTGGGATCCAGTGACGGTTTCTTGATGAGGGGGTGTACCAGCGCCTCTTTAAAGGCAGCCGGAAACACTCCCTCCCCCAAGGATAAATTTACCATCGCCTGGACCCACCCACACGTCACCTCCCGAGTTGCATTTACCAACCAGGAGGGACAAGGATCTAATTGACAGGTGGTAGCATTTACAGTCCGGAGAACTCTGTCCACTTCCTCGGGCCCAACAGGATCAAACTGTTCCTTGATAACCGAGTAAGCACGCTCCCCAGGCATCTCGACAGACCCAGCCACACGCTTGGCGTCCAACTTGGAATGGATCCAAGCGATTTTATCCTCCAGATGCCCAGAAAACTCCTCTGCACGGTGAGTATCGGGTTCGATGGGACAAGAGAGGTCGCACAGGCGCAATCCTGTCCAAGGCCCTGGATGCCTCCCTATCCCAGGCGGCAGCCAGGGCCTCCGCTGGACCATGCAGCAGATCCTCGGGTACAACCCCCAGCTCCCTCTGAAACCCAGTTGGGTCCATCAGTCGCCGGGGGCGGACCAATCGAATGGGTCCTGCCTCCCTGCAGAGGGGGCAGTGTAGGAGAATCTCAAGGTCACCAGGGCATGATCTGACCCTGACAAGGGGGGCAGATGTAGCTCTCCCCTCAGATCACCACTGCTCTGACAAGAAAACCAAGTCCGGGGTGAGGCCACTGTCACAAGTCGGGTTCTGAATAATCTGAGGCAGGCCCATGGTTGCCATGGTGGCCATGAACTCTCGAGCCGCCTCTGAGGCATGCCCCAGGGACGGCTGGTTGAAGTCCCCCAGAACCATACGTCTGGGAAACTCCACCGCCAACCCCGAGACGGCCTCCAGCAGCTCAGGCAGGGAGATTGCTACGTGGCAGGGAGGCTGGTACAATTTATGGCATTATGTTTTTCATGGACCGCTTAGACTATAAAGTCTTTCCAGACAATTTATATAATTTTATTGCAAAAAGTGCACAACACATAGGGAATAACAGGTATCTTCAAAGAAGAAATTGGTGGAAATTTTACGTAATTCCCCAGTACAAACTATTCTACATTTGTCAGTGGAAAAAAGCAGCTGAGTTTTCCTACTTTCATCTGATTGATATTTTGATATTAGTTCATTTATGTAATTGGCCTAAAAGACATATAATCATATTCCCAGCATGTTAGCATATCCATAGTCATTTTTGTGGAATGTGCTTCCATAAATGAGTTTTTATTGTGTTATCCAGTGAGAAGCCAACTCAAGTGATTTTATTTTTAAAACGTATATCCCTCTTTTCTTCCAAAAAAAAAATGTGAGTTCATGGTTGTACTGAACTATCCATTCTCCAGTAGATAAAACCAGGTAACTAACTCTCATAAAACAGTAGAGAAACTAATATTTATTTTTATTTATTTATTGGATTTATCACCGCCCAACTCCCCCTAGGGAGTTAATATAATATAATATTAACATACCAGACTAGAGAACAATAAAGACAGTTCTTGAGAAAGAGCAATTAGAGAGAAAAAGTGTTAACTAAAATCAGCCAAATGGAGACCAGCCAAAATCTTTCTTTATCAGCCTTTTTTTTACCAACCACCTGGAACCATAATATGTTTTGTGATTTTTTGGTTTAAAAATAGCATTATACTTACTTTAGATGTCAGCTTCTTCCCTGTTATATCACTCCAGTGCTGTGACAAAGGTGTTTGTGTGTGTGTGTGTATTTGTGTGTGTGTGTTTGTGTGTGTGTGTGTGTGTGTGTGTGTGTGTGTGTGTGTGTGTGAAGCTCCAAAGGGAAGCTGAAAATTTGTTTAGGCCATTGCAATGAGGAAAAAAGAGCAGTCTAAATTTTCTCCAGATATTTTTCAGCTCAAAATACCTCACCCCAAATTTTCCATCAACAGGATAAAAAAATAAGAATGCCTGTCTTTTTCACTTGGAGAATGATTATTCTGGTTTAGAAAACTGGTTATCCCTTACTCAACCAATTATCCCGTTATGTGCAGTCAGGAATCATACTACTGGAATATGTAACACTAAGGTGAAAGTCGAGTTGGTTTGCTTAATTGTCTGGCAAGTTCCAGGAATGGCAAAGTCCTTTTTACTAGCAAGGTCAGGCCAGACCATCATATCAGCTGGGTTCACACAACCCGCCAACTCTCTTCCTTTAATCCAGGGCTTTCCAAAGTTTTCCCACGGTGACACACCAACCGCCATTGGTGTGTCGCTGCGGGAAAACCTGGAAGTGCTGCCGTTGCGGCAGCGTGCAAAAACCCAGAAGCGCTGCTGCCGCTTTCGGGTTTTTGAGCGCCGCTGTTGGTGTGTCGCTGCGGGAAAACCCGGAAGCGCTGATGATGATCAGCGCTTCCGGGTTGTGTGGCGACACACCAGACTGTGTGTGGCGACACACTTTTGTGTCGCCACACACAGTTTGGAAAGCTCTGCTTTAATCCATACACATCATGGGTAAAAATGAAACTCCATTCACTTGGGTGGAGCATAGAGAAAAGATTGCAACTCGGAAAATCCTTAGGAAAAAAGATAATTTCAGTCCCATCTGTATCGCCCCACAAGCCTGAGATGTGGGTTAATACAATATAGTGTTACTCATCCCCATAGGTTTCCCAACTGTTCTTAATTCAGTATAAGTAAATTAAATAATGCCTCTCCATTTTTCTGTATGTATCAGAGTGAAGAGAATACGACTGGCAAAACTGACAAGGGGAAAGCCTGCGCCTGTCTCCATCTCTATCGTCCTAAGCATTTGTGTCCCTCAACCCAATGGGCTTGCCAGTTGCAGCCCTCTTCCCATTTCTTTGCAAGGAATAGGGAAAACAAAAAACATTGCAATCTTTGAAGAGGAAACATAGTCCTCCCCACTGCCCCCAAAATGACATAATTGGGAGGGGAAGGAAAATTAATTGTTATTTATGGCATTGAGTGGGATACAACTCAGAACCCATGAACCATTGATTTCAGTAGGAACTAAGAATGCTTTGAAATTTGGAAGGACATTTGTAAGGTTTAGGGCCTGAGGACTTAAAAGGTCACCACCACTATTACCTTCCCATATGTGCACTACAATCAGCTGGGTGGACACAACTCATGGTCCAGGGTTTGGTTTAGTTCACAGTAAAAGAGCCAGGAGTTGGACCTTCTCAGTGGCAGCAGCCAATTATGGAACTCTGTCTCATGGAAAGCATGGCCCCTCCTGCCAGCTACTGACCAAAAACATGCCTCTCACCAAGGCATTTATAAATTTTAAAAACTTTTCTAGGACAGTTCTGCCTTTTTGATTGCCTTTCAGGTTTCATTGCTTTCATTTGTACGGGTTTTCTTTATTTCTGGTTTTATTTAAAGTCATTATTCTATTGTATACCACTCTAAGCTCCTCTGGGAAGAAGATGTTGGAATCCAGCAAATCAGGCATGCCTCATTAGCATATGGGTGATTGCTCTAGGAGGCAAACTCTGTGCTACTAGAGGAAGCTGCTTGTTGCCCCACCCACTTCCTCTTCTCTCTCTCTGCTCCTTCCACCGACAGAGAAGCAGTATGCAAGCTACTCTCCCTCCATCTTGGCCACATGGATAGGCCTAGGAGATTTTTTCTCCATTTCTCCATGAAGCCTCTGGCAGCAAACAGGGCCAGAGGTATGCAGTTTAGGGAACAGAAAGAAGAACTGAAACCAATTTTCTACTGAAATGGCTGTACCTGGACAAAATAAATGTAAGAACTCTTTTGTACTTACTTTTTGTTGATGAAGGTTCTCAGTCATCCAGGTGGAACAGTCTGTAGCTTGAATCATGTCAACTGGATTTCTATTTTCTCAGTGGAAACGTTTCGCTCCTTATCCAAGGAGCTTCTTCAGTCTGAGCAAAGTTAGTAAGTTGGGAGGGGACTAACTTACTAACTTGCTAACTTTGCTCAGACTGAAGAAGCTTCTTGGATAAGGAGCGAAACGTTTCCACTGAGAAAATAGAAATCCAGTTGACATGATTCAAGCTACAGTTTGTACTTACTTTTTGTACCTGCAATGTCTAAGTGTGTGTTTCTTTATGCTTGGGTGGGCTAAAAGTGTAAGAATAAGAACCTGAATCTCTCTAACGTGCTCACAGGCTGTGTTTTTAAACAATATTCCTTTTTTCTGCCCACGAGTTTACACAATGTTAAGCTCTGCTCCATTCACTGGTTCTAACAGGCCACTGAATGATCTTCAGAACAGTGGTATAGAAATTAAATAGATAAACGAAGAAATAGCTCAACATCATCATCATCAGTGGGTGATAAAGTCTTTAGTCAAGTTGGAATGTACCCTACCCCCCTTTTTTTTCCCTTTGCCATGAGCACACATTCCTGTAGTCTCTTAGTTTAGAAACCATCACTCTTCTCTCCCCAAAAGTTCTTGAAAGTAGAATCAGATCCCCCTTTGGGTGCCAAAAACCAGCTCTGATTTAAGAGCAGGGTTGGGTGACGAGAGACGTAGGTGGGGAAAAGAGAAAAGAAAATGAAATGGACAGAGGCCAAAAATAATTTCAGTTGAAAAGCGTAAGATACAATGGACATGGTGTAGTGTGCTGGCTGGTGATGAGCTGAGCTGCTTCAAAAGAATCCAATTTGAAATGGATCAAACTGCAAGCCAGAAGTATAAACACTTGGAGGAAGTTTGGCTAAAGTTAAATCGTGCTTTATTTAAAAAGCATTCTCTCTGCCTTTCTCTTCCCCACCCCCTCAACCCGTCATAAAATGGAATGGCTCCATCTGAAAAGTGAAACTAAGATTGGAAACAGTCTACGGTCATTAAGAATATGCTTGCTTTCTCCCCACTCCTTTCCTCTCACCTCCCACCCTCAGATCTTTTCTTTGGCTTCTCAACTGGCTCCACTGTCAGGAGCAGGAAACATTAGCAATAAGTTCATAGATTTACATTTTCCCTTGGGAAATACAGGAATATCCGAGATCAAAAGTTGGAAAAAGGACTTGTTTTTGTGCAGAATGATTTGCAACTAGTCTTCATCTTGGGGAGACAGTAAACTACAGACCCTTTGCTGTAGTTCTTGTTCTTTTCAAGTTCTTTCTCTCTGGGCTGTTTCCCCCACCTTTTCCCCCTACTGTCCATGGTTGGATAAAGCTGGAGGGAAGAGGAATGCAACTGGAAAGATGAGGACCACCTTCATGCTTAAGAGATTCCCCCTTCCAAAGTGATTTTTTGGAAAGGTTGTGACATGGATGGGTTGTGGTTCATAAAAGATGAGATAGTAGAAGCACACTGACTGAGGCACCATGGGAATTGTGGACCAGTAGTACTAAGGTTTGAGAAAGTTTGTTCCATTTTCTATTGAAAACAGAAGCTGGTGTCCCATTCTGGAAATTCCTCTAGTTTTGTTTAGAACAAAACTGGTTTAATACAATAGTTGTTACCACTGTGACTGAAAGCTAATTTCTTATTTACAATTAAGAATGTAACTACCACACTATGAAAATAGTGCATAATCCTACCTATGTTTGCTCAGAAATAAATAGCATTATTTTTCGTAGTACTCAAAAAGCCTGTAGTGATTGGAAGGAGAGAGTAGAGAAGGAAAATCACCATTCTCAGCCCAACTCGCCTCACAGGGTTGTTGTTGTGGGGAAAATAGGAGGAGGAAGGAGTATTAGGTATGTTCGCTGCCTTGAGTTATTTATAAAAATAATAAAGGTGGGATAGAAAATAAATAAATAAATACATTTTCTTAGATGGAATTTTCATTTTGTGGGCAGTCCTAATGGACGAACAGATAATTACATCAAGTACAAGGTTATTCCAGAAATATATTCAGATGAGTGTTGGAATCTCTGGATACAGTTTTTGACCTGTCCCAAGTAGACAATAGCAAATCAGGGATGTCCATTCTACTTTACAATTCACATTCACAGACAGACTGTGTGATCACTTGGCCATTCTGGGATGTGTTGGAGTAAAAGATGTACCCTTGAAAGAGCCTAGAATGCTTTGCAAACATTTTTTAAAAGACAGATGGAACATCTTGGCCACCTCATAAAGTTTATTAGTGCAACGCCCTTCTGACCACACCAAGGTTTTTTTTTTCTGGGAAAGTATTTTTTCTGGAAATTGTTCTGGTTATTATTTATACCACTTGGAATCCACTTGAAGCAAAATACCCAATTTTGCTCTTACAGGGTTTTAATTCCTAGACTCCCAAATGTCTTCTTTTTCTTCATACCAACAGACAAATTAGGAGACTCTGCAGAGTGGATTTGGAGAGAAGAGGGCAGAAGGACAGTTCCCGTTACATGAGCAAAATCTGCTCATGCAATGTTGGATGTAGCCTAGGGATGGGCAACGGTTGGCCCTCCAGATCCTGCCAATCCACTGGAAAGAGATCATGGGAGCTGCAGTCCAAAGTCTTCTACCCACCCTTGGTTTATCCCAGATTATGATCAGTCAAGTCACTGAATTACGGAAGATGGCTTACGTGTGACCTGGATTGATTTGAAATGTTGATATTCTACTTCTGCTTCAAAATGAGGCAGGATAGGGGTTAGAAATGTGGTCAGCCCTTCTTTAGGCCAGCTCCCCCAATGGATAACAGCACTTTAGGGCTCATAGTTCTTTCACTTAAATACTTTCCAAAATGCCACATTGCTTACCTGCTTACAGGTAATGTAAATGCCACATTGCTTACACATTGCCCAAATCCTGAAGACATCCAGACCTAATTTGTGCCTGTGCCATTATTATTATTTTTTTCCAAGGATAGTGACAATCCTTGCCTGCTCCATGGGTCTTTAGTAGTTGATGGGGTGAATGGTGCTGCCCTGAGCAGACTCCAGCCTATCTCATCCTTGCCTAGCCTCCTGGGAGGACTGTGTCAGTTGAGTGGATTTGGTTTCCCAGCTTCAGCTGAGAGTAAATGGAAGAGTTGAAGCCATAGTGGTTTAGATTGGGTATAGAAGATGAGCAGTGGTTACTTATAATTCAAGGGCCCTCACTTATTTTGATGCTCTCTTCAATCTCATTTTGCAAAGATTACAGCCACAGATAAGATAGACAGCACTGGGCTTCTTTTTTCCACTCTGCTTTCTGGTAGTATCACTGGCTAATTGTTATCTGTTGCTGCATTTTTGTCCTGCCCTTTCTCTAGGGACTCTGGACAGCAGACAAGTGTTTCTTTTCCTGCAAGATTTATTCTCACTGCAATCCTAAGAAGTTGATCAGACTGAGATTCAGTGCTGACTAGCTCAGGAAACACATGCCTGTCTGAAGAACTCAGCCTAGAATTGCTAATGCAATCCTTAACCACTATCCTTGCTTGATGGTGGAGTCACTACTGTACTTCCTATTTTTGAAGAGATTCTGAGCAATCCCTTCCCTGAGAATACTATGCATTACTCCTCTTACTTTTAGCTGTCCCATTTCAGTTATTTCTCTACTCCTCTCCCTCTCAGGACATTCCACCAGAAAGACAGCTGAACTTTTACTACTTGCATAGCTACTTAATTCCAGTGTTGCAACTTTCTGAGCATGCAATTGCTATGAGTAGAAAGAAGCACTTTCAAGGATTCTGCCTTCGAGACAATGCAAGAGTGATTGTGCCACAGGTGCCTGGAAAAGAGAAGCTGTTCCTGGGCCAGAACCACTTTATAAACACTTGGGTTAGCTGGTGATAGGATGGAAGATGGGCTGCTCATTGAGGTACAGATACAGTGAAGGATCTGCAGAGAACAGATGTTTCGAGCCATCCAAGGGTCAGGAAAGCATAATTTGATTAAATGTCTTATGCTAGGTAGCTGTTTGAAACAGGAAATGTATTGACATTTACATCTGGTCACTAAATCCCTCTATTTTTAACAGAAATACAGTATCTTTTCACATTCTCTTAGTCCTCCTCCTAATTAGCACCAATGGGATTTTTTTTTCTTAAAGCAAATAACAGCATTGGGTATGATTATGGACATCTTGGGACAAAAGAAAATAACTTCTCCCGCCCAAGTCCTTTATCCTGCATATTTCTGGCATCCATGTGTACACTGAATTCATTACAGCTTATTGGTGCGCTCACACTCTATCCAGGAGCAGGAGAGATGAATGGTCATCTGTCTGAATCCTGAATTTGCATGTACAATGAGCAGTCTGGTGAGCTGGAAGGCAGAGGTTGGACTGGGGCAACAGGACTAGGAATCTATATCGCTGTAGCTATGCTATGATTCAGTCAGAGCCCAGATTCCAATTCTAAAAAAGGACTGTTTCCAGTCTGTCCTGCAAATCTAGCTTCCTGTAAAGAGGAAGCTCTCTCTAATTCAGATAACAGGTAGGCAGATTAAATGAGTATGTGATCACTGAGAATTAAGATACTCTAGGGTGAGAATGCTTTGAAATGTAGTGGCTTGGGAATCCTTTCAAGGAGAGCATCAAATAGCTTCTAAAACCCTAAATGCAATTTCAGGAGTCATATACATCTATGTCAGTGTCTCTCAACCTTAGCAACTCTAAGAGGTATGGACTTCAACTCCCAGAATTCCCCAGCCAGCATGATCTAGATCAGGGTTTCTCAACCTTGGCAACTTTAAGATGTGTGGACTTCAACTCCCAGAATTCCCCAGCCAGCATGATCTAGATCAGGGTTTCTCAACCTTGGCAACTTTAAGATGTGTGGACTTCAACTCCCAGAATTCCCCAGCCAGCATGATCTAGATCAGGGTTTCTCAACCTTGGCAACTTTAAGATGTTAGTGGACTTCAACTCCCAGAATTGCCCAGCCAGCATGATCTAGATCAGGGTTTCTCAACCTTGGCAACTTTAAGATGTGTGGACTTCAACTCCCAGAATTCTGGGAGTTGAAGTCCACACATCTTAAAGTTGCTAAGGTTGAGAAACCCTGATCTAGATGGTCATGGGATGGCAAGCTCTAGTTCTACTTTCTGGAAACATTTGATCAAGCATTCATCTTGTGTCACTGTTTAAAATTAGCCACTCCAAGTAATGAATAAGAAGCTTGGATGCAATTGGAGAACAATAAGATACTTGATTAGGAGGACAATGTTGCAATTGGTGGGTATTAAACAATCTCTTGATGTATGTTTGGAATAGGCCTTAGTAAAGGGCTGTCCGTCTGGCAGAGAGGAGAAAAGCTGAGACACCCCCCCTCCCTTTCTCTCTTTAAAATGCACTCACATAAACTCTGCTTTCAGAATCCCCAAAGGTCTGTTAATGTTATAGAGGGAGAAGAAAGGAGTTGGAAGGTCCTGAAATTCATGTCGGAAACACTCCAGAGAAAACTATAAATGTTTTTGGGATGAACCACAGGCTCTGGGGGATCAGTCAAGCTGGGGAGACTATTTATTTTCCAGGCTATTTTAAACATTGGTCTGCTTCAGATAACAGTTGCTTGTGGTGGCAGACAGGAGCGTGGGACTGGTGGATGGGAACTCATGCCAGATCCATTTCTGGGGAGTATTTCCTCTCTACTTTGATAAATATGACTTGTCTGCTCTACCAGGTTACTTCCTTTGGAGTTCTCCATTATAACTTATTAAAATTGCCTGCACGCAGCACCAAGGGGTCCATGGAACATCCTGTCCTGGCAATCCATCGTTCTCGTTATCTCTGAAACTGACGATTCCCACATGGGACAAAATGGGGGTGGATAGAAAAACATCTTGAGAAGAAGCAGAAATGTCCAGCAGAAATTGCCAAAGTTATATGGCAGAACTGATCAACATGGAAACAGTAGGGATGTGCTAAAAAATAACCTGGGAGCAGAACCAAGATTCATGAAAAGATGACCTCTTTCCTCTACAGAAGGGTCTGTCTTCACCTGACAGCATTGCCATTTGTCCTTGGTGAGTTCCAGGTACAAAGGAAAGAGTCAGCAACCCGCCAGCATGGCCTGACCTCTCCAAAATGTATCCAATTGCAAGTGATCTGACAGGAAGCTGCTCCTAAGTTGCAATGTACCAGTTGTGAAGGGTACATTTTAGGGTGATCCAAACGGGAAGAAATAAAAATGAGATGGTCATCTCCAGCTCCTGTTTGGTGCATGTATCTGCTGCCTGTTTCAGAAGATGCGATCACAAGCTTTAGATCTTCAAAACCCAATCATTCCAGTCCAGCAAAAGAGATCAGTGCATGGAACAATATTTTATATGTGTCCAGCTCGTGGAAATGTCTGTTCCTCTGGATGTCTCTTGGGTGCCAACCTAAGGCCCATGAAATGGTCAAAGGTGCAGTTTGATGCAGATAGAAATGCAGTAGTGTAGGGCTGCTAGTTATTGTTTGAAGCTTCTTGCACAGGTTGCAAATTGATTGGACTCTATGTCCAATCACACACACAGACACAGACACACAATCACACACGCACACACGTGATCTTAGATCTCAGAGTGGCAAGCTACTTGTTATGGACCCAAAACAATCCACCCACACCCAAAATAGGAAGCTATCAGCAGCCTTTGGGAAACCCCAACATTTGTATATATAAATAAGAGCTCTGTAAAGCCCAAAGCTCCAAAATACTTCCCATCTGAAACTGAACACTTCAGCATTCTCTCTCTCTTTGAAGTCCCTCCCATCAACATGTAGATCATGAAGAAATCATCAAGATTTGATCTCCTTTAAGTTAAGGACTCAACACCAAGTATTTCTTGTTTCTGACAAAAGAGACAAGAAAACCAGAGCAGTTATAAAATACAGTAAAACAAACCATCAACCTAGGTTGAGTTTTATATTTTCCTTTACTGTTTTCTCCCTTATTTTCTTCTCCTGCTTTTCTTTCTGATAGCCTTCTCACTAATTTGGGGAGAGAGGACAGATACGGTAACTGTTTTCTTCTCTTTTGGTTTGTATATTGCTATAATCATCATCATCATCATTATTATTATTATTATTATTATTATTATTATTAAAATTTAGAGGCTGCCCAACTCCAGAATGACTATCCTTTTAAACTACTTGCCTTGCATGTTGGGTTGAATTTTTTTTAAAAAAATTCTAAAACAGAAATTGGTTAACTGTTTATTCTGCTGTGATGTCACCATGAAAACCTTTTCCCCGTCTCTTAATCCCCAGAACAGTTTTACACTGTAGGCAGGGGAAAAGGCTGCTTGTTTTGCTTTGCTTTTAAATAGCAAGCAATGAAGAAACAGGTGAACACAGGAAATAAACTGAGCGCTTAGTACGGCCAAACAGTCCAGCTGGGCAATGGGGGAGGATCAGCGCGGACCATAGCCTAGAGTAGTTTCTCAACTTCAGCAACTTTAAGATATGTGGACTTCAACTCCCAGAATTCCCTAGCCAGCATGAGCTGGGCTACTTGTATGATGGAAGACTCAGGGCAGACAGAAGAAAACGCATCTCACTGTGAAACCTACTGCCCCAAGGTGCAATAAAATGTAAAGGTTCCCCCCACACATTTGTGCAGTCGTGTCTGACTCTAGGGGCCGGTGCTCATCTCTGTTTGTTAGCCGAAGAGCCAGCGCTGTCCAAAGACGCTTCCACGGTCATGTGGCCGCATGACGCACGCAGAACGCTGTTACCTACCCACCGAAGTGGTACCTATTTATCTACTTGCATTTGCATGCTTTCGAATTGCTAGGTTGGCAAGAGCTGGAGCTAGTGTGGGAGCTCACTCCGTCACGCAGGGCTAGGGATTCGAACCTCTGAACTTGCGATCTTCCGATCAACAAGCCTGGTGTCTTACCCGCTGAGCCACCATGCCCCCTTATGTTTTAGCTACCGTAACCCAAATTATCCGAAACAGCCCTGAAGAGGCTGGGCTGATAGGACTGCTGCACATGCTTAGGCTCAAGGTGCTGATCAGCTTCAGCCTCTCTCCATCAGGGAAGATCTGCTTCCCAATGGAAAAATGCCGGCACCATCTTCATTCCTATAAACTCCTGCTAGGGTGCTAATTTTATAAGGTCCCTACCTGCCAATCTGGTTGTACTGATCCATTTAGTTTTCATGGCAAGAATACTGGAACAATATTTTACTCTGGGAATAAATAAATAAATATATTTATTTATATTATATAAATAAATATAAATTTATTTTATATTTATTTATAATATATTACATTATAATAAATATAATAATAAATATATTATAATATATAATATATAATATAAAAATAAATATTTATTTATATTTATATTATATAAATAAATATAAAGGAATAAATAAATTAAAAAATACTCCAGGAAATAAAGCCAGACTGCTCACTTGAGGGAATGATATTAAAGGCAAAACTGAAGTACTTTGGCCACATAATGAGAAGACAGGATACCCTGGAGAAGAAGCTGATGCTAGGGAAAGTGGAAGGCAAAAGGAAGAGGGGCCGACCAAGGGCAAGATGGATGGATGGTATTCTGGAGATGACGGACTCAACCATTGGGGAGCTGGGGGTGGCGACGGCTGACAGGAAGCTCTGGCGTGGGCTGGTCCATGAAGTCACGAAGAGTCGGAAGCGACTGAATGAATAAACAACAAAAAATCTGCCAATCTGGGTATAGTTTTAAGGATTGGGTTGGAACTAAATTATGGTTCGGGGCACTTCTGCCCCACTTCCCAACAGATTGTCTGTGCTTTTCCAAAGGGTGAAATATGGAAGAGACTGGAATACCCTGCTACATTTTTCCTCTACCTGCCATGCAGGGGTCCTGCATGGACTTTCAGTGGCCACACATAATAGAAAGAGGAACCAAAGTATAATATCAGTGACTCACTCTAGAGTACTAATATTAAAACAGAGCAGCATGTCCCCAATCAGTTATATTTCAAATGTTTTGGACTGGAAAACCCATAACCCCAAGACATTTTGACTATGAATTATGGGAGTTGTAGTCTAAACCATCTGGACTGTACCATTTTGGTGAAAGGCTGATACAGTGAGATATAGCACAGTACTGCTACTGGATGGGCTTCTACAATGAAACCTTTTAGCCTGACCAAAGGTTTCAAATAACACATGTTGAAGTTAGATGAGCTGGGATTTTGTGGTTAAGAGATGTGCAGATTAGGTGATATCAGTTTTTGCTTGGAAGGAGAGAGTTTTCTGTCTCACTGGCCTTTTCCTGTGAATTTTTATCATAAAAATCCATAGAAAAAATTCACCAGGTCATTCAGAAGGTTGGTTTGAACTTGCTTTGCAAGGCTGCCTCGGGAATTCTGGGAGTTGAAGTCCACACATCTTCAGGCTGCCATGGTTGAGAAACACTGCTTTAGATATTAAAGAAACGAAAATGTAAGACCTTCTACTGAGGATAAATAAGTACAATCACTTGTGCCCTTGTGGATTTTTAATTTTTAATTCTTAATTCTTTCTGTATGGTTAGCATTTCTGCTGTCATGCTGGCAGTGAGTGCCCCAAATTCTTTCCCAGTGTGATCTATGGCAGAATTCTTTTCCATTCCTCTATGAAGGAGCCACTCTAAAGCCTGAGGCTCCATAACAGTAACAGCATAGAAAGGGAACCCATTTTTGTTGTTCAGTTGTTTAGTCGTGTCCGACTCTTCGTGACCTCATGGACCATAGCACGCCAGGCCTTCCTGTCCTCCACTGTCACCCGGAGTTTACTCAAATTCATGTTCATTACATCGGCCATGCTATTATTATTATTATTATTATTATTATTATTATTATTATTATTATTTATTGAATTTATTCCCCGCCCATCTCCCATACAAGGGACTCTGGGCGGGTCACAACAATCAAAGTTAAAAACGATACAATAAAAGTCTAAAAAATACAATATAAATACTGTAGATAAAATACAAGATGAAGGACGTAGGGAACGTAGCATAGATAGTGTTGCTACGGGGCTAGCCAACCCCAGGAGGCACTACCGCCTCTATTGTCCCAGGCCAGGTGGCAGAGCCAGGTCTTAAGGGCCTTCCGAAAGGTCAGGAGGGAGGGGGCCAGTCTCACCTCCGGGGGCAAGATATTCCATAGGGCGGGCGCTATCGCAGAGAAGGCACGCCTTCTGGACCCCACTAGATGGAACTCTCTTGTTGAGGGGGTCCGAAGCATGCCCTCTCTGCATGCACTATCTAACCATCTCATCCTCTGCCGTCCCCTTCTCCTTTTGCCTTCAGTCTTTCCCAGCGTCAGGGACTTTTCCAGTGAGTCCTCTCTTCGCATTAGGTGGCCAAAGTATTTGAGCTTCAGCTTCAGCATCTGTCCTTCCAATGAGCAGTCAGGGTTGATTTCCTTTAGGATTGACTGATTTGACCTCCTTGCAGTCCAAGGGACTCTCAAGAGTCTTCTCCAGCACCACAGTTCGAAAGCATCAATTCTTCGGCGCTCAGCCTTCCTTATGGTCCAACTCTCACAGCCATACATTACTACTGGAAAAACCATAGCTTTAACTATACGAACCTTTGTCGGCAAGGTGATGTCTCTGCTTTTTAATATGCTGTCTAGGCTTGCCATAGCTTTCCTCCCAAGGAGCAAGCGTCTTTTAATTTCATGGCTGCAGTCACCGTCTGCGGTGATCTTGGAGCCCAAGAAAATAAAATCTGTCATTGCTTCCATTTCTTCCCCTTGATGGGACCAGATGCCATGATCTGGGTTTTTTTAATGTTGAGTTTCAAGCCAGCTTTTGCACTCTCCTCTTTCACCCTCATCAAGAGGCTCTTTAGTTCCTCTTCACTTTCTGCCATTAGGGTGGTATCGTCTGCATATCTGAGGCTGTTCATATTTCTCCCGGCAATCTTAACTCCGGCTTGTGATTCATCCAGCCCGGCATTTCTCATGATGTACTCTGCATATAAGTTAAATAAGCAGGGTGATAATATACAGCCTTTTCGTACTCCTTTCCCAATTTTGAACCAGTCGGTTGTTCCATGTCCAGTTCTAACTGTTGCTTCTTGACCAATAGGAGACATGTTTTTCATGCAGAAGAACCAAGTTCTTCCTTCCTGAAAAAGATGGAAAAACATCTACATCAGTCTTTGGAAGCCACAGTCAGACAGGGAAGACAATAGAGGACCAGATGGAGTGGTTGTCTGTCCTTTTCATGAACACTGCCTCCAAGTGATTTCCTAACAAATGGTTGCACACATAAACACACAAACATGTTGAGCTGTTGATGACTTACCTCTGATACATACATGAGTAGCCAGGTGGACTGACAAAGCAATAATAAATAGCACACATATATCTGTTGGGGGAGACTCTCTAAAAAGTCAAGGAAAATCCTGTTTTAGTGAGAACCACTCATATGCTCATTGGCCACAAAACTCTATTGGGGTGAAAATCATGGGAATGAGGGGAAATAAAATGGACTATCCTGGATGAGGGAATAGCTGGCTGATGAGAACCTGACCAGCTCCCTAGTGCAAAACTCCTTTTCATATGACCTCATCCAAGACTAGCTTGGATGGATGAGAAGTAAGATGCTCACTTACTAATAACTGTTACATGAACCTTACCAGAAAAGAAGCTGAAGTTGTAATATATAAGCAAATTTCCTCAAATTATGTCGCAAAAGTCTCTCCCTGAGGCCTGAGTGAACTTGACCTGAAGCTATCATTCACATTTGCATCACCTACTTCACTGCTGGTTTCTTGACCCTCTCTAAAACACATTCTTGAGGTTTAGACTGGGCTCAGCTGTGACTCATGAAGCCAGGCTGGCAATGTCTGAGTGTGAATCTTTCTTTTTGAAGGAAAGAATGTCTGACTAGAGGCTTGTTCCATTTTTCTCCACAGTCCTCATGAGAACTTACTCATATTTCCCCTCATTAGTGCTTGGATGATAATTCATAGGCATAGACCAAGTTAAACTTGCCTTACCAAGTTAGGATTTTGTCCAACTTAGCACAGAGGTCTCTATTTGGCTGTGGTAGCAACTCTTTAAAAAGGGGCGTGGTGGCTCAGCGGGTAAGACTCCAGGCTTGTTAATCGGAAGAGCGCAAGTTCGGAGGTTCAGATCCCTAGTCCCGCGTGACGAAGTGAGCTCCCGCACTCGCCCCAGCTCTTGCCAACCTAGCAATTTGAAAGCATGCAAATGCAAGTAGATTAATAGGTACCACTACGGTGGGTAGGTAACAGCATTCCACGTGTGTCATGCCGGCCACATGACCATGGAAGCATCTTCGGACAACGTTGGCTCTTTGGCTAACAAACGGAGATGAGCACCGGCCCCTACAGTCGGACACGACTGCACAAATGTGCAGGGGGAACCTTTACCTTTACCTTTTTAGCAACTCTTAAGGGTTTATATCAAAAGTGTCTATCTATTGATCTTCTTTTAAAATGGAGAGGCCAGAGGTAGAATTTGGGATTTTGTGCAAACAATGCATGCACTTGACCACTAAGCTGTGGCTGCATTCATACACTAAGCCATGATTTGCTTCAAACATGTTTTCTTAAACAAGCCATTGTGCCTGATTCCCTGATATAGCTACACCATAACCCATGATTTGCATGGTACAATGGCTGGATTCACACAACACACCAACCTAAAGGAGGAATGCAGGATAGTTCTCTTGAGTGCTTAAGGCAGGGGTCCCCAACTTGTGGGCCACAGCCCACTAGTGGGCCGCGGCCTGTTAGGAAGTGGGCCGTGCAGCAGGAGGTGAGCGGTGGTGTCAGGAACGAGCCTGTCCCTGCCGCCATGAGTCGGAGGAAGAGCAGCCGGTAGCAGGAAGAAGCTGGGAAGGCGCAAAGACAGAGCCTGAGCTGGAGCAGCTGATTGGTGGGGACCCTGAAGGGAAAACACCTCCACCTATCAGCACACGGCAAAGGGCGGAGAGGCAGGCCAAGGAGCGCGAGGCCCGATTGGCTCCTGCTCGCAAACCCCGGCCCCAGTCCACACGATTGGCTCCCGCCTGCAAACTCTGCCCCCATCCGCGAGATTGGCTCCCGCCTGCAAACCCCTCCCCCTGGTCTGTAGAAAAATTGTCTTCCACGGAACTGGTCCCTGGTGCCAAAAAGGTTGGGGACCCCTGGCTTAAGGCACATCACAAGCCTGTGCTCATTCTGACAACATGCCTAAACAATTTGTGACCCTGCTACCACACTCCTAGTCAAAATTCAGGCCACAGACTTACTTTATGGTCTACAAAATGCTTGACTATCTTATAGTTCCTAGCAAGAAGAAAAACTGGACACTTCTCAAAACCCCACACCTGATGGGTGCCTTGCATTTAGCTTGGTGGATCACAAATCATGAAAGTGGCACAGCACTACAACAACCCAGAGAATTGAAGCAATGTCAATCTCATTATATTACATATCTCACTGACAGAGAGCGGCAGCCCAACTGTTCTGCAATCTTGGGGGAAAAGATAGCTGCATGAAAAGGTTGCAGACATTTGTATCCCTGTATGCTCTGAAGCACCTTTTAGAAAGGTGTTTCTCAACTTTAGCAACTTTAAGATGTGTGGACTTCAACTCCTATAATTCCCCAGCCAGCCATGCTGGCTAGGGAATTCTGGGAGTTGAAGTCCACACAAAGTTGCCAAGTTTGAGAAACACTGTTTTAGAATCAAATCTGAAGCCCTGCATAATAATACAGTTTTTAAAACCTCCTAATAAAATGTTTGCAACTGCTCCTGCCTGATAAAAGGGTTATCAACTCTTAGAGTTCAGGGAAGGGGTTGATCATCTACTTTAAGAGCAGCCTGGGAGGCAGAAAGTAAGCTGATGAACCTACAGGGTGTTCTCCAACCACTTCGAACCCCACCTCCTTGCTTGGTGTTAAGGAGGCTGACTGAGAGTTGATGGGAATTGAAATCCCAACACCTCTGCAAGGCACCATGTTGAGGAAGGCTGGTCCACAGTCTCTAACACAGTGTTTCTCAACCTTGGCAACTTTAAGATGTATGGACTTCAACTCCATGCTGGCTGGGGAATTCTAGGAGTTGAAGTCCACACATCTTAAAGTTGCCAAGGTTGAGAAACACTGCTATAACATAACCTAATCAGATGCAAAGGACATCTTTTTCAAGTTAGCTGTAAAGAAGTGCCCGTTCTCAGCACAGTGCAAGCTTCTCTTTGCATCTGCTGCTCTTTGGAGAGCAAACTGTTTCTTTTGGAGAACTCAGGGCACTGCACTCTCCATTTGCTCAGCCTCAGAGCCCTTGTTCCAACCTACTCCCACGTTGTCTCCACCTTTTATATTTATGAGACAGTGATTTCCTTCTGCAGAGAGGTAGCCAGTATTATGAAAATGCAGCCTTTCATTTCAACAGAAAATGATTGTGGCTTTATTTTGCCCTGCAAAAAAAAAAGGAGGGGGAAGGGTCAGATCTGGACCGATTTGTTTTTCACATTGACTTTAGGTCAGGCATTGTCCAGAATGTTAGCTAGAAAAGGATAGCTAGTAAAAGCTCAGTATTTGTTATAACATCATCCTTACAGAGTCCAACCACTGGTATGTTTTGTATCTGGATCTTGGACCCATTAATGGTGTGGCAAGGTCTGGACCACTAGATGCAGATCCAGAATCATAGTTTTGGGGGGCCACCAAATTCAACACCATTCACGTGTTTAAAAAAGTAAATGACACTGCTTAGTAAGAGGAACAGAGAGAGAGAGAGAAAAGTAGGGGTAGAAGTGTCAGGAAGGGATTATCAAGAAGACAGAAACTGGGGGATGGGGCACCCAGAAATCTGTAGGCCCAGCCACAGAGACCATCTTATCCAGAGTCTCCTCTGCCCTGACAATACCACAGGGACCTTCACCAAGCAAGTCAGCTCCAAACTACCATCAAAATATAATGAAAAGAAATTCTCAAGCAACCTGAGATAAGGTAGAGCAGAGCTTTGCAAACTGTGTGTCGGGACACGTTAGTTTGTCGGCTGCAGTGTCTGGGTGTGTCCCGGCTGCTGCTGCCTCCAAGCCTGGCCAGGATTCCGTGCAGGTCCTAGTGCCTGCCTTGTGCCCTGCTGTAAGTGTGTGTTGCGAAATGATGCCCTGCTGTAAGAGTGTGTCACGAAATTATGCATGTCTAAAAAGTGTGTCACCAACATGAAAAGTTTGGAAAGCTCTGAGGTAGAGAAACAGAAGCTGCTTTCAGAGACGTAGAAACTATAAGGCAGCTTTTGGCACAGCATTAGCAATAACTGGTCTAAATCCCAGATTTTAAGGGCCACTGAATGTCGAATAAGGCAAATTTGGTCGATGGGGCATTATCCACCCAGATGTTCTGCTGGGCCATGTCAACTGAAAATAATACCGTACCAAAGTCTGTCCTTGTTTCCTAAACATATGTTTCCTTCTCTGAAGATTTCTGTTTTTTCTACCTTATTCTTGGGCTGTTTGAGAACATGTGAGTTCTTTTGAAGACATTTTTGAGTGGACTGTATTGTTGCAAATTGTCAGAGTGCTGATGTAGAGATTATTTGATGCTACCCATCACTCCCTCTTATTATAATCTCCCTGGTTACCTCATTTCTTGAACTGAAAATACCCCATGGGTGGGTGAGGGTTGCCTTAGGATTTAATGGGCGTGAGGGAAGTCGCAGACCATTGGAGAGAAGAGTGAACACCCACAGATGTCGCTTGGCCTTCTTGGAACAAAGGTGAGGATTTCAGTGAAATGTTCATCTGCTTTGGGAAAAAGGGAACAAGGAATTTCTTTTCCCTCAGATTGAATGACAAGGATTTTATTTTACAAAGGATGTGAAAACTTCAACACATTTTTTACTTTTTATCCCGCCTTAGGCATGAAAGGCAGCTGGGTGACCTTGGGCCAGTCACTCTCTCTCAGCCCAAGTCACCTCCCAGGGTTGTTGTTGTGCGGAAAATAGGAGGAGGAAGGCATATTAGGTATGTTCGCCGCCTTGAGTTATTTATAAAAGTAATAAAGGTGGGATAAAAAATATATATTTTTAAAAAGCTCTAATTAAAAGGGGGAAGGGGGAACAGCCATGCAATGAAATTCTGGTGCATTTTTTCATTCACTACAACAGTATTTGTCAACCTTGGCCACTTTAAGATGTGTGGACTTCAACTCCCAGAATTCCCCAGCCAACATGCTGGGGAATTCTGGGAGTTGAAGTCCACACATCTTAAAGTGGCCAAGGTTGACAAACACTGCACGACAAGGAAGTTTAAAATCAGGGATCCAATAGTACCTTTTCCAACTAAGTTTTATTAAAAGGCATAAGCTTTCATAAGATGCAGCTCACAAAAGCGTCTGTCATTTAATAAAATGTGTTTGTCGGAGAAGGCATACCAGACTGCTGATTTTTTGCTACCATTGACTAACCAGGTTCTCCTCCCACAATGACTTCAGGGAAGTTTGTGCAGAAGAACTTTCTTCCATCGTCTATATCCCCCAGGTCTGGAGCACTACAGCTCACCTCATCCTTAGTCAATGGCATGCTTTCT
The DNA here is from genome assembly GCA_023362775.1 of Charina bottae. NCBI lineage: Eukaryota > Metazoa > Chordata > Lepidosauria > Squamata > Charinaidae > Charina > Charina bottae. Next base: position 105,474,081 of record JALMGJ010000003.1, on the reverse strand, counting down.
GGGGATGATGGGAGTTGTAATCCTGTGTATCCACAGACCACCTCTTGGGGTAGGTAGTCTTCCTAATATGTTAATTAAAGGGAAAGCCAGTTTGGTCTAGTGGTTAAGGCAACGGACTAGAAACCAGGAGTCTGTGAGTTCTAGTCCCGCCTTAGGCATGAAAGCCGGCTGGGTGACCTTGGGCCAATCCCTGTCTCTCAGCCATAGGAAGGAGCCAATGGCAGACCAGGAGACTGAGAGTTCTAGTCCCGCCTTAGGCATGAAAGCCAGCTGGGTGACCTTGGGCCAGTCCCTGTCTCTCAGCCCTAGGAAGGAGCCAATGGCAAACCAGGAGACTGAGAGTTCTAGTCCTGCTTTAGGCATGAAAGCCGGCTGGGTGACCTTGGGCCAGTCCCTGTCTCTCAGCCCTAGGAAGGAGCCAATGGCAAACCAGGAGACTGAGAGTTCTAGTCCCGCCTTAGGCACGAAAGCCGGCTGGGTGATCCTGGGCCAGTCACTCTCTCTCAGCCCAACTCACCTCACAGGGTGGTGGTTGTGGGGAAAAGAGGAAGAGGAAGGAGTATGAGGTATGTTTGCCACCTTGAGTTATTTATAAAAAATAATAATAATAAAGGCGGGAGAAAATAAAATAAATAAATAAATAAAATTTCCTACTTCAAAATGACTTCTTCCAGCCCTAACCTAAAACATTTACCTCTCTCTTCCCATTCATCTTTGGCAAACTGCTGGGAAGTGACCCCCCTTCTGGGGCAGATCCCTTTTTAGTAAGTGGGCGGCAACTGTCTCCATATAGGAGGGCTGTTGCCAACAAGCTAATTAGGCAATGATATAACACAGGTCCTTGAAGAAGGGCTTTGTAAAGGGGCCTTGCTCGCCTCCTGCTCCACACCCCACTTCCCCAGACTGCCTTTTGCCCCTTTGTGCCTCTAGCACATTGTCGACAAGTGAGATGCACAGTTCAACACCATCCTCTTTATGGAAGAAACAGACAAAGTGTCGCCACTATAACTCTGCGTGGAAAATCCGGTGGTGAAGGGGAACCTGTATTAATTAACTCACGAGACGCCCATCTTCTCACATGTGAAACTTGAGAGGTTTAATTGAGGAATGTGGAAACAGGCCTTCCATTTCTCTGGGTTTTGCTCCAGTAAGGCAGAAAGCAATCCATAAATATGCATGCTATGCTGGGCTTAAAATACTGTATATTCTGGTGATTTTTTAGGCAAATCTCCAGCATGGGCAAGTATAGCATAATTATTGCCAAGCAATATCATCTCCAGCCAGGTGAAAAGTTGGGCCTCTTATTGTTCTTATTGGGTAGCAGGACTGATTGGGCTTCACCCAATTCGCAGAAGAACAAGCTGTGTAGTCAGATGGTCTTGTTTTCCGTTCATTTCTGTTACCTTTGCTCAGTGCAGCCACATGCTGCAAAATTATTCTGCAGTAGATTGCTGCAAGTTTATGCCAGCAGGCCTTTGATTATTTAACTTGAAGCTTCTTTTTGGACAGGATGAGTCAATGCAACATTGCTCCCAAGAGGAAACAGTACTGTGGCTACACACTTAGTCACCCCCTGCAATTTCCTGACTATTGAAGCTCTCTTCTTCACCTCATTCCATCTGTGTTTGCTCCTACTACGTAATGCAAACTGGAACAACCTATAGTAGCTTTCCTCAGTTCAGTGCCCACAGATGAGTTGGTTTACAATTCACATTGTCCCATATTGGCCAGGCATTACTGTAGAGGCATTATAGTCCATTATTTCTGGAAGATACCCAATTGGCGAGGCTGATGTAGAAATAGAAGTCCTGGAAGGTTATTTATTTATGCTCCTTTTATTATTCCTTGTTATGCTGATCCAAAGGGGGGGGGGTGGCTCAGTGGGTAAGACACCAGGCTTGTCGATCGGAAGATCACAAGTTCGGAGGTTCAAATCCCTAGCCCCGCGTGTTGGAGTGAGCTCCCGCACTAGCTCCAGCTCTTGCCAACCTAGCAATTCGAAAACATGCAAATGCAAGTAGATTAATAGGCACCACTTCTGTGGGATGGGAACAGCGTTCCGTGTGCGTCATGCCGGCCACATGACCCTGGAAGCGTCTTCGGACAACGCTTGCTCTTTGGCTAACAAACGGAGATGAGCACCGGCCCCTAGAGTCGGACACAACTGCACAAATGTGCGGGGGGAACCTTTACCTTTTTAATTCATTTATTTGTCTCTTAGCCACCTTAGGACAACCAAGTAAACCAGTGTTTCTCAGCCTTGGCTGGCTGGGGAATTCTGGGAGTTGAAGTCCACACAGCTTAAGGCGGCCAAGGTTGAGAAACACTGGAATAAACTGTCTCAGGCATTACAAAATCAGGGAAGAAGAGAGACAGACTGTGTTACTCATTTGTAAGGCTGGGCAACAGCCTGTCCCAACGAAGAATTGGGGGAGTACTTCAGAAGACACCAGAAGGAATGTCCTAATTTCACCATCTTCACCCTAAATCATCTGAAAACAAGCCGTTTTCTCTAAGCCTACTTTGCAGCAACTTTTCTTACCATTCTTCTATGACTGTTTTTTTGTTTTTTCTGCTAAGCATAATGGCAAATCTTTAAAGTTTTAGTCAAAACTGACATCTGTTTGTTGTCTGCTGAGCATCCCCTAAAGGTTCACAGGCCTGGAAAAGAATGAGTTGCTAATAGACTCAGTGGAAATTGTTGTCAAATGGAAGGACAAAGGAACGCTAGAGTGGAGCAGAGCAAAGAACAGATGAGGATGGAATAGAAGATGGGGACTATTTCATTCAGTCCTTCAGTTCCTCTGTCCTTCCCACCTTCTAAAAACTCCCTGTGTGGTCATTGTTAGCTGCTTTAGAAATCTATTTAGAGCAAGGATGGGCAATTTGAGGTCCCAGAATGAACCCCGTTTTTCAAATACCTCCAAGTTTAGGGGCCGAAAAGTAGCAGTGTACTTTCCTGACATTATCTGATGGGAAATACACAAACATTGTAGGGGAGGTTTAAATGTAGTTAAAGAGCAGAGCAGAGCAAGCATTCCCAATTCTCCCCCTCCAAATCCAAGGAAAATACAGCAGGGAAATCCTGCCTTCATCCAGTAGCCAGTCCATTCTGGCCCTTGCCCCCCCCCCCCCCACGTTTAAGTGAAGCACTCAGCCCCCACAGGGTTGCCTGGAACCAAGAATAGTTTTAAGAGGTTTTCTATTTTGATGGATGGGCTTTGCAGAGTAAATAAGGATATCATTCTGATTGCCAGAAAAACTAGCAAGTATTTTTCCTTGAGGTATTTTTAAATAATTGATAACTCAAGGCAACAAACGTGATTCCCCCTTGAATCTCCCAAGCAACATTTCTGTTACAGGTTATGTTGAGAAAGAGTGGTTAAGGCAAACTCATACAGCATGCTTCATGAATAGCGAATCCAGATTTTGCTCATGCAGATTCCACTTTCTAATCATTGCGATACTACAGAGCTAACGGAAGGTAGCAGGGGTTGGGGTTGGGTTGTCCAGCAGGGGTGTCCAGGGAGGTGTGTGTTAAAAAAGCCAAGATGGCAACCACAGCCATAGATTCTAAGCCCCACCCCTTTTTTACATGCATCATGGTGCAGGTTTAAAAAGGGCGGGGCTTTGAATGGTTGTGGCTGCCATCTTGACTTTTTTGAACCTCCTACAGAATACTCTTAGAAGTAGTCTTTGGCTGCGTTCATGCCAATTGACTCACATGGTTTGGCTTGGGTCGGTCCTTGTGGAAACCCAACTGAATGAACCATGATCAATTTAACCATGGTGTGTCTGGTAAATACAGCCTTTATTTTCAATTAGCTCACATATTCTGGATGTTGGGTGACTTCTGGTGTAACACACAGGCATTGACAGAGGATGTGCAAGTGATTCACTTCCAGTGCAACAGTGACTTATTGATTTTTCTACCTATATTTTACAGAGCACACACTGTTCTTTTTAATTCATTTTGTCTTCATGCCAACACTGTGAAAGCAATGAGACAGTGCCATGGAATGAGCTTTGTGACTGAAAGGAGACTTAAACCCTGTCTTTTGGACCTAGTCCAATGTTTTCATTGCTGCCCTGTGTTAGCTCTCAAAAGAATAAGAATGATATGACTATCTACCATCCTTGGAAGGTAAAGTTACTTTCCCCCCTCATTATAAACTACCTAGACCAGTCTCAGATAACAATTGTGCGCTGCTTTCTAAAAGACCAAGTTTCCAAAATGGTGGGCCAATTTTGTACCATTGCAATGACAATCAGATGTTACTGGACCTGACCATATTCTAGGTAAGCTTAGTCTCAGGTACAAATCGTTTCTTATGGATGTTTGTGTTCTGTATTCTTTCCTTGATCTTTTGTCTTTTTCTAGTCTATGACTATATATTTTAATAAATGAATTAAAAATATGGGTGAGTTGTTTTCTATTGTGAACTAGGTTTTTTTTCCCTTTTTGGTTTCTAGCCTGGTGCCTTAAACCACTGTACCAAATGCTGCTCTCAAACTACAGTTACTTTATATTATATCATCATCATCATCATCATCGTTGTTGTTGTTGTTGTTTTTCCATTCTCATCTCTCTCACCACAACCCTGTAGTTTGCTTGGCTGAGAGAAAGTGACATGGGAACCATCATCCAGTAAGCTTTGTGGCAGCATGAACAGAACCTGAATCTCTCGGATTCAAAATCCATCTCCAGCAGATGGAGAGAAATTACTTATATCCCCATTAGTGATATGTCTGTGAGAGAGATGCACAAATCCCCACTTTCACAAGGTACACAGCAGCACTAAGAGAGGGTGCATAGATAATCTGTTCTTTCATTGACCTGTGAAGTCAGTTTCCAGAAGGTGGTCAATGACTCCCACATCTGAATTTGGCACTAATGGCTGGAGTTTATGAAGACTGGAGCTCAAATACATCTGGAGTGGCAGCAACAAGGCATGGAATTCAACACAGTCACTTGCTAGTTGTTTGCTATTAAAGAGACTGGTTCCAACAAGGGACAGTCCTACATCCCTGAAGCAAAGGTCATGGCTATTCTCTTGAGCAAGTGTAGCTAGTGGTGCACAGTTGTGAGAAAAATGCACCTGTTGAAAATCCCTCTCCTGTAAGCCCCTTAAAAAGAACGGGCCCTGCCTTCTCATCACTCAACACCTGGAAAAACATAGCAGAATAACCCTTCTCCCCTGCCACTTTTTGGTGTAAAACAAATGCTCAAACGTCATAAATCCATCATGGTGGGATTTGATCTGTGATCCTTCTGCCCACTTCATTATCGGTACTTCTCTCTGTCTATATTTGCTCAGTTCTTCATTGCAATGGAAAGTATTGTCCCTAGCAGATCTAGACCATATTGTGCTATTGGCTGATTAAAGATTAATTTGGGATGATCATTCATTTCCCTCTCTTCGGAGCTGGCCAAACAACAGCTACACCTGCACTCTGTTTGTGATCTTGACTTCTTATGGCCAGCTGTTAATGGATGAAGCCTTTCCTGGCTCCCTCCCCATCATCCTCCCCAAGCGTCGGTCTGTCGGTGCACAACTTACATCCGAAGTTAAGCTTCTACCTGCACCTGCTCCCCATCTCACAGAGCTGGGAATAATGGCAGGGGAAAAATCTTTCAAATCTTCTTGTCACCAGCTTGTAAAGAGGAAATGTGCTCTGTGACTCATTGCTTCATTTAACTGGGCTTATTTGGGAAACAAATGAAACACAATTTCACGGTATTCCGTTAAAAAAAAAGCAAACATTCATCCAGCACTTTGTTTTAGTTAAAAGCTGTTATCTGGAGATGTTGCCTTTTTTTTCTTATTATTTGGGTATCCCCCAATCTAGGATAGAGAGTAACAACCAATAGGATGACCAGGAAAATGTACTTTGTATTTCTGGGTTAAATCAATAATAGGTAGGCTATGTATACTCTTCAGTGGCAGAGTAAAGTATGAAGGCCAGAGGTATGTGACCTGAAGATATAACAACTTTTGTACCTTTCATAGGTGTGCAGCATAGGAGTTCTAAGATATGCAACTTTTTCACAGCAGAAAAGCCAGGGGGGGGAGCTCCATATATAAATATCAATTCTCCACTCAGCATTAGAAGTAAAGTGTAAGAAACTCTATCCTACACCTCAATTTAGCCAGAGCTTTGCTTTGGGCAAGAAAACCAGTTTGGACCCCTGGCTACAAAGAAGGGATGGGGAAATGTATTTATGGTGTTTTTCTCCTCTTTCTCTAAAAGGCTCACTGGGTTGGCTTAAATAAGTAAGTTTCTTGAGTGTGTTGTCCTTCGATTTTCCCCTTCTGTCAAAGGGGATAAGAGGATGATGGCAGAAAGCAACGTGGGTTAAACAACAACATAGCTGAAAACCAGAGGCGGAAGAACGTAAGAAGGAAAGGTGGGAGACCTGGCAGAGAAGAGCAGCCAGGAATAAGAGGTTGGGAGTGGAGAACAAAGGAGAAGTGTGAGGACACAGGATGAGGAAACAGGAAGCAGGGAGGTGAGGAGAGGAAGTGGTGCAGGAAAGAGAAGACTGGTGTATGTTGATGTGGAATGGGCATCAAGAGCCACCCTCCACACTCTCTGGGCCATAGACATCCTACTCCTCTTCTAAGGGGTCAGGCCCTGGGATCACCTAGCTTGGTATCTACCCAGGGCAGGGATTTTCTCTTTGTCAACAGAAGACCTGCTTGGACGACTACCCAAAGGGGCCTGCGTGCTGGCTGTGGTTGGATCTAAACCAGGGATGGGCGAGGCCAGAGTCAGGAGTCAGGAGGGTGCACCCTTTCTTACTCTCACCCTCCAAAGGAGCTTTGTCCGCCTTTTCAAGAGGTCATCATCACACCACGCCAAATGACCCAACTGTACTACAATGTGCTTAACATACTTTGGCTATATACGTATTTAAGATGGTATGAGCATTTCCATTTCTTGTAAAATTTGCTTGTCTTCTTAGAGGTCAAGAGCAGTTAGGTGACATGTTTATACAACTTTTGGAATTAAAAAAATCAAGATGGTATCTAGATATATGTATTTGTTTTCAGAATCATAGCTAGGATTATGTTAGGGTTATTCTTTATATTTCCTATATCATTTTTTCAATATATAGCCCATATATTCTTTTAAAAAGCTGTTGTTGAAAAGCTTTGAAAGCAATGCTTTAAATTTAACATCCATTATACAGATGCTGAAGCTGAAGCTCAAATACTTTGGCCACCTAATGCGAAGAGAGGACTCACTGGAAAAGACCCTGATGCTGGGAAAGACTGAGGGCAAAAGGAGAAGGGGACGGCAGAGGATGAGATGGTTAGATAGCATCGCCGATGTAATGAACATGAATTTGAGTAAACTCCGGGAGACAGTGGAGGGCAGGAAGGCCTGGCGTGCTATAGTCCATGGGGTCACAAAGAGTCAGACACGACTGAACGACTGAACAACAACACTTGCTTTCCCACTGATAAAAATCCAGGAGCCCAGCCAACAATTTAATATTCTCAGGTTTCATATTTACATCCAAAGAGGACCACCCTGAATTTAAAATTAATGCCCCCCACAAGATCTCACAGGACTCTCCCATGTTAAAAGTTAAGTATTTGGTGGAGGGGGGGATTGTATTCTTTTCAAGTAAATTCTGTGGCAGTCCTACTTGATTTTGTTAGATGCTTTCCAAGCAGCCTTCTATAGTTAAGAGAACTGGAGAGGGGGGAAAAGTCCTCTATACAGCCTCAATTCTTCCCACCCATCTCTTTGGCCAATGGGAAGCAGGTTCCTTTCCAACAGTCCCTTGAATTTTCTCTTCTTGGCTTCTGAGGCAGATCTGCATTTCCAGCTGATTCCAGCATGAGAACAAGCCACCCACCATTTCTGAAGGGCAGGGACTCTTTACATTGTACTTAACCCATCCCCAGCCAGCAGCTAAGGTGACCTCTGCCTGTGTTCTCTGGCTCTGCACCAAAAGTAGTACGTATTTTCTGTCTTGCCCTGGCTCAGGACATGCTATCCAGTTTGTGTGCTTGCTTGAATTCCTTGTATGCAAACCCTTCTACTCCAACTGGCTACTGTGTCGATGGTGAACACCATCTCCCCTCCAGCTTCTGCCCTCCACAGCTCACCAGTGGGATGGTGAAAAGTTGGGTTGTGGGCTTTTTACAAGTTCAGTGTTGGAACAGTGCAAGGGTAGACCTGACTTTCTTTTTTGCTTTCAACCAGGCGAAATAGACCTAGCCAAACAACAGGAAAAATGTTGAAAAAACTATAGTCTTTCCTTCCTTCCTTCCTTCCTTCCTTCCTTCCTTCCTTCCTTCCTTCCTTCCTTCCTTCCTTCCTTCCTTCCTTCCCTCCCTCCCTCCCTCCCTCCCTCCCTCCCTGGACAAAACATCAAGCCATCACTGTGGCCAAAGCAAACGAAGGCATTAAATCTGGAAAGGGATTTCTTAAACCAGCTTCATTTCCAGCTGGTTTACACATGGGAGACATGCAGTGCAGTGACTATCTCAACCTCTACAACCCTTAGCACCTCATTATAAAAAAAGATACACTGCTCACATGTCATATATTTAGTGTGAGAAACACTGGCATGACCCTTGTATAGATCAATGTATTTACCATGGAAAGCATGGAAAGCTGAGGTAAATTAGCTTTCCCCCCCATAGAATGATGGTGGGCAGGGAAGAGGTTTGGGAAGACCTTAGCAAGAAAAGAGCACTTTTTAGGGGTTCTTCCCTTGTACCTTTGGAAGCTGAGAGATTGTATGACATGTCAAGCAGTGACCAGAAATAAAGCCTTGGAGGCATAATGGGAAGGGGAGAGAAAGGGAAACATCAAAAGCTTTTGTCAGACTAACATAAAGTAGTTCTGAGCCAAGGAGAATCTTGCCGGAGGCCCAAGAGCCACCATTTGGAGTAACAACCAACCACCTCCTGTGGTCTTTCTGGAAGACGGGGTGGGGGGGTGGGGGTGGTTAAAAAGTAATGGTAAAGGTTTCCCCGCACAGTTATGTACGACTCTAGGGGCCGGTGCTCATCTCCGTTTGTTAGCCGAAGAGACAGCATCGTCCGAAGACGCTTCCACGGTCATGTGGCCGGCATGACCTCTTCGGGGGAAGATGGGCGGTAATATAAATTAAATAAATAAATAAATAAAATGACGCACCTCACTGTGAAACCTACTGCCCCAAGGTGCAATAAAATGTAAAGGTTCCCCCCACACATTTGTGCAGTCGTGTCCGACTCTAGGGGCCGGTGCTCATCTCCGTTTGTTAGCCGAAGAGCCAGCGTTGTCCAAAGACGCTTCCACGGTCATGTGGCCGGCATGACCTCTTCGGGGGAAGATGGGCGGTAATATAAATTAAATAAATAAATAAATAAAATGACGCACCTCACTGTGAAACCTACTGCCCCAAGGTGCAATAAAATGTAAAGGTTCCCCCCACACATTTGTGCAGTCATGTCCGACTCTAGGGGCCGGTGCTCATCTCCGTTTGTTAGCCGAAGAGCCAGCGTTGTCCAAAGACGCTTCCACGGTCATGTGGCCGGCATGACCTCTTCGGGGGAAGATGGGCGGTAATATAAATTAAATAAATAAATAAATAAAATGACGCACCTCACTGTGAAACCTACTGCCCCAAGGTGCAATAAAATGTAAAGGTTCCCCCCACACATTTGTGCAGTCGTGTCCGACTCTAGGGGCCGGTGCTCATCTCCGTTTGTTAGCCGAAGAGCCAGCGTTGTCTGAAGACGCTTCCATGGTCATGTGGCCGCATGATGCACGCGGAACGCTGTTACCTACCCACCGAAGTGGTACCTATTAATCTACTTGCATTTGCATGCTTTCGAATTGCTAGGTTGGCAAGAGCTGGGGCGAGTGCGGGAGCTCACTGCACTGACAAGATTATCTTTGGAGTCCTTGGTGCTCTCTGAGCCTTGTTGTTTTCTTGCAGACGTTTCATTGCCAGGCTAGGCAACATCTTCAGTGCGAAAAGGGAGTGGGACTTGCTCTCTGTTTAGATACCATGGCTTCTCCTGCTTGTGTTGGTGGAGGTATCTTTTGCAGAGGATCACACAAGGAGGTAATCATATGGCTCCTCTTGATCTCCACAGGCCCTTCTTTCCCCCAACCCTGATCCCAACAACCCCTGCTGTGATCCAGCCCATTCAAGCTCCATAACCGTTCTCAATCCTCTCCTCATACAGTTTACCTGCAGGAAACCCCATGCCTTCTCCAGGGACCATAAAAACAATGTTGATTTCCTGACACTTAAAAAAAATTATCTTTCTGTCCCATTCCCACAAAATCATCTCAGCCGTAGCCCCCTAATGCCCAGATTCTTTGGGTGTCAGACAGTATAGGAATTTAATTAATCATCAGTGTATTGGAAGCTATTGCATCATTTGGAGAATATTTACTGAATCAGAGATGACCCAATGTGTGGATTCAGAGAGTTTGTTAACAAGAAGCATGTCATGGCCACTTCACACATTACCTTTGTTTCATTTTTTCCAGTTGTACAATACCCCTGTAGAAATGGCAAGATATATGTACAAATGTCAAGTAAAACTGTGGCAAGACATCTATTTGCAAAGTTCTGGAACTGTTTAGAGTTTGTATTGTCGAAGGCTTTCACGGCCGGAGTTCAATGGCTGTTGTGGGTCTTCCGGGCTGTGTGGCCGTGTTCTGGAAGTTGTGGTTCCTAACGTTTCGCCAGCATCTGTGGCCAGCATCTTCAGAGGGCAGGAGCACAGATAGAAGCAAAATCTCTGTGCCCAGGTAGAGTGGGAATGTTCTATTTATAGAGCTAAATTATAGGAGATTAGGTGGGGTTTTTTGTTGTGTTGAAATGTTAACGAGTGGCTGATGAGCGTGATTAGCAAGTTCATTGTGAGAAGTATTCTCATGTCCTGGTGGTTGGACTGAGTTCGTTGACCTTTTGCAGGCTGTGTTTTTCAGGACTGGTAGCCAGGTTTTGCTAATTTTTAAACTTTCTTCTTTTTTATTGTAACTGTGCTGGTGTTTGTGAATTTCAATGGCTTCTCTGTATAATCTGGTGTAGTGGCTTTTGGTGTTGTCCAGTATTTCTGTGTTTTCAAATAGGATTTTGTGTCCCGTTTGCTTGAGAGCATGTTCAGCTACTGAAGATTTTTCTGGTTGCTGTAGTCTGCAGTGTCTTTCATGTTCTTTTATCCTGGTGTGAATGCTTCGTTTTGTGGTTCCGATGTATACTTGTCCACAGCTGCATGGTATGCGGTATACTCCTGCAGCGGTGCGGGGGTCCCTTTTGTCTTTTGCTGATTTTAGCATTTGTTGTATTTTTCTGGTGGGTCTGAAGACTGTTTGAAAGTTGTGTTTTTCCATCAGTTTTCCCATGCGGTCAGTGACTCCTTTGATGTAGGGCAGGAATACTTTGTTTGTGGGGGGCTGTTTTTCTTCAGTTGGATGTTGTTTTCTTGGTTTGATGGCTCTTTTTATTTCATTCTTGGAATAGCCATTTGCCTGTAGGACCCAATTCAGATGGTTAAGTTCATTGTTGAGAAATTGGGTTTCACAGTTTCGATTAGCACGATCCACCAAGGTTTTGATCATGCCTCTCTTTTGTCGTGGGTGGTGATTGGAATTTTTGTGTAGATATCGGTCCGTATGGGTGGGTTTTCTGTATACTTTGTGTCCTAGTTTGAGGTTCGGATTGCGTATGACCAGCGTATCTAAAAATGGAAGTTTGCCATCAGTTTCTTTTTCCATGGTGAATTGTATATTGGGGTGGATGCCGTTTAGGTGGTCCAGAAATTTCTCCAGTTCTTCTTCAGTATGACTCCAAATTGCGAAGGTGTCATCCACGAACCGGAACCAGACTGTTGGTGTAATGGGTGCCGATTCCAAAGCCTGTTTTTCAAAGTGTTCCATGTAAAAGTTTGCTATGACTGGGCTCAGGGGGCTTCCCATGGCAACGCCATCCATCTGTTCGTAGAACTCATTCTCCCATTGAAAGTAACTAGTTGTTAGGCAGTGTTGAAATAAAGCTGTAATGTCTTCTGGGAAGATTTGCTTGATGAGTGCCAGGGTGTCCCTTACTGGCACCTTGGTAAACAGGGAGACCACGTCAAAGCTGACCAGTTTGTCCGTGTGGTTGAGTTTTAGGGTGCTGATTTTGTTGATGAAGTGTCCTGAGTCTTTGATGTGGGATGGAGTCTGTCCGATGTGGGTCTGTAAAAGGGTTGCCAAATGTTTGGATAATTCATATGTCGGGGAGCCAATGGCACTTACAATGGGTCTGAGTGGGATCGAGTCTTTGTGGATTTTGGGGAGTCCATATAGTCTAGGTGAGAGAGCTTCTGTCTTGCAAATACGTTGTAGTACGTTGGGATGCAGGGAGGAGCTCTTTATCAGTGTGTTGGTTTGCTTCATGATTTTGCTGGTCGGATCCCGTCTTATTGTTCTGTATGTGGTGGGGTCTAGTAATTCTCTGATTTTGTCTTTGTATTCATCTATGTTCATAATTACCGTGGCATTGCCTTTGTCCGCTGGAAGGATGATGATGTCTGGGTCCGAATTGAGGGTCTCTATGGCGTTTCTCTCCTTCTTGGTAATGTTGCTGGTGGGGGGCTTTGCTTTCCTTAGGATTCTTGCCACTTCACCCCTTATTTCTTCTGCTTCTTCCTCTGGACGTTGGTGAATGGCTGATTCCACATTGGCAATGATATCTTCCACTGGAATTCTGGTGGGTGTAATTGCAAAGTTTCCTCCTTTGCTTACGTTAGGAAACGTTAGGAACCACAACTTCCAGAACACGGCCACACAGCCCGGAAGACCCACAACAGCCATTGAACTCCGGCCGTGAAAGCCTTCGACAATACATTGAACGCCTCTACGGGGAGGAAACGTTCCGACAGACACGGAGACTGGAAACACTCCGGAACAGAAAAGCACACCTTCTCTGCTCCTTAACCTTCCTAATGCGATGCAGAGATACCAGGACCATTCCAGCTTTTCTCAGAACGAAAAGGACCTTCAAATCGTCACAAGCCAGCCGCATTTACGACCGCCTTGAACAAGCCCTCCTGCGCGAGAGAATTCACACAACCCGCCGAAACCTTGCCATCACAGAAAAAGATCTATTCGACACACATATGAGCCTTAGTCACAAAATGAGAAGCCAGGATTGGGACAAGATTGATACCATATCATACAGAAAAATGGAGAAGGACATCTTTGACTACACAAACAGACAAAAGCAAAAATTCAACAAATGCCAAAACAGTCAACCAAAACCGGCACTGGATACTTCACGCATTGTCATCAATTTGACAGAACGCCTGCTCTCTCCTGAAGAAACCTCCATCCTAAGCAAAGGAGGAAACTTTGCAATTACACCCACCAGAATTCCAGTGGAAGATATCATTGCCAATGTGGAATCAGCCATTCACCAACGTCCAGAGGAAGAAGCAGAAGAAATAAGGGGTGAAGTGGCAAGAATCCTAAGGAAAGCAAAGCCCCCCACCAGCAACATTACCAAGAAGGAGAGAAACGCCATAGAGACCCTCAATTCGGACCCAGACATCATCATCCTTCCAGCGGACAAAGGCAATGCCACGGTAATTATGAACATAGATGAATACAAAGACAAAATCAGAGAATTACTAGACCCCACCACATACAGAACAATAAGACGGGATCCGACCAGCAAAATCATGAAGCAAACCAACACACTGATAAAGAGCTCCTCCCTGCATCCCAACGTACTACAACGTATTTGCAAGACAGAAGCTCTCTCACCTAGACTATATGGACTCCCCAAAATCCACAAAGACTCGATCCCACTCAGACCCATTGTAAGTGCCATTGGCTCCCCGACATATGAATTATCCAAACATTTGGCAACCCTTTTACAGACCCACATCGGACAGACTCCATCCCACATCAAAGACTCAGGACACTTCATCAACAAAATCAGCACCCTAAAACTCAACCACACGGACAAACTGGTCAGCTTTGACGTGGTCTCCCTGTTTACCAAGGTGCCAGTAAGGGACACCCTGGCACTCATCAAGCAAATCTTCCCAGAAGACATTACAGCTTTATTTCAACACTGCCTAACAACTAGTTACTTTCAATGGGAGAATGAGTTCTACGAACAGATGGATGGCGTTGCCATGGGAAGCCCCCTGAGCCCAGTCATAGCAAACTTTTACATGGAACACTTTGAAAAACAGGCTTTGGAATCGGCACCCATTACACCAACAGTCTGGTTCCGGTTCGTGGATGACACCTTCGCAATTTGGAGTCATACTGAAGAAGAACTGGAGAAATTTCTGGACCACCTAAACGGCATCCACCCCAATATACAATTCACCATGGAAAAAGAAACTGATGGCAAACTTCCATTTTTAGATACGCTGGTCATACGCAATCCGAACCTCAAACTAGGACACAAAGTATACAGAAAACCCACCCATACGGACCGATATCTACACAAAAATTCCAATCACCACCCACGACAAAAGAGAGGCATGATCAAAACCTTGGTGGATCGTGCTAATCGAAACTGTGAAACCCAATTTCTCAACAATGAACTTAACCATCTGAATTGGGTCCTACAGGCAAATGGCTATTCCAAGAATGAAATAAAAAGAGCCATCAAACCAAGAAAACAACATCCAACTGAAGAAAAACAGCCCCCCACAAACAAAGTATTCCTGCCCTACATCAAAGGAGTCACTGACCGCATGGGAAAACTGATGGAAAAACACAACTTTCAAACAGTCTTCAGACCCACCAGAAAAATACAACAAATGCTAAAATCAGCAAAAGACAAAAGGGACCCCCGCACCGCTGCAGGAGTATACCGCATACCATGCAGCTGTGGACAAGTATACATCGGAACCACAAAACGAAGCATTCACACCAGGATAAAAGAACATGAAAGACACTGCAGACTACAGCAACCAGAAAAATCTTCAGTAGCTGAACATGCTCTCAAGCAAACGGGACACAAAATCCTATTTGAAAACACAGAAATACTGGACAACACCAAAAGCCACTACACCAGATTATACAGAGAAGCCATTGAAATTCACAAACACCAGCACAGTTACAATAAAAAAGAAGAAAGTTTAAAAATTAGCAAAACCTGGCTACCAGTCCTGAAAAACACAGCCTGCAAAAGGTCAACGAACTCAGTCCAACCACCAGGACATGAGAATACTTCTCACAATGAACTTGCTAATCACGCTCATCAGCCACTCGTTAACATTTCAACACAACAAAAAACCCCACCTAATCTCCTATAATTTAGCTCTATAAATAGAACATTCCCACTCTACCTGGGCACAGAGATTTTGCTTCTATCTGTGCTCCTGCCCTCTGAAGATGCTGGCCACAGATGCTGGCGAAACGTTAGGAACCACAACTTCCAGAACACGGCCACACAGCCCGGAAGACCCACAACAGCCATTGTTTAGAGTTTCTATTTATTTATTATTGATTTATTTGTCAAATTTATATAGTATAATTGAGTACACTCAATTCTAGTTGAGTGTGTGCATCATGGTGAGAACAAAGGCACCTGGGCTGTTTGAGGGGCCAGGTGGGAATCCTGATGAGCTTACTTCCAAAGCTCCATCTCACCAGGCCTGGCTGGTCTCCTAGGATTCCTTCTCCCAGAGCTAGAATTCAAAGAAACTGGAGCTGGTGACCACCATCTGCGTTTCTCCACAATGCCACAATGTTCCTGGCACTTCGGTGAAGCGATGCTTGAAGTGAGGGGAAGTCCAGGGTCAAGAAGCACTGTGGGGATACTATCCACTAGGAAAAAGTGGCTTAAGCTAGTTTTTCCTGCTGTGCAGGGACCTGACAAAGGCAGAGTGATGAAGGGAAGATCCACCAAATGGAGCATCGAGAGCCTTGCCGATCCAAACACTTGCTCTAATCAGATAGAAGTGTGGCATAATGGCCAATCAGATGTTTCCAGGAAGCATCTTTTCATTGCCCCCCACAACTCATACTCTGGTGTACATTTTAATTTGATTCAGGAAAAGATCAAAGTTTAGTATGGTTGAGCACATGAGTTGCATACAATGTAGTTCCCAGATTCAGTCCATAAAAATTCCATGGGAAAGAGTTTGATCCTGGGTCATGGGGTACAATGCTACCAGTTAAAGTAGGCTTTCCATATCTGATGCCTTCCATGCTTGTTAGGGATGGTGGGTGTTGTGGGAAACTTATCTGGAAGACATAGATTAGGAAGTGCTGGGGAATATCTCCTTTAAAGTAGCAGGTGGCAGCACCTAGCTAATGTTGTCTGGGCTCTGAAGCAAAGCAAGTGAGGCCTGGTTAGTACCTGTATGGGACATCACCAGGCTGTGGGCTCGACTGGGATCTTGGAAAAGACAGTAAGAACCCACTTCTGCATTGCTGCCAAGAAAACATCTTGGACATGTCCATGTAGCCACCAGGAGTCAAGTTGGACTCAAGGGAACTTTTATCCATGCCTACATCAAGGGTGGTTCTTAGTTGATCCCAACAAATCTAAGCAGGTTGAACCTGGTTAACATTTGGATGGGACACGATCAGGAAATCCCAGAGCTGTAGAATAGACAGTTGAAAAACATCCTGGAAAAGACATCAGCAAATCACTTCCTGGCTGTTGCCAAGAAAATATGCATGAAATCAAGAGCTACCCAAAGATGTTTTTATCTTAAGTTTCTTACTAAAAGGCAGCCTTCCTCATGTTGTTATCTTACAGATGTGTTAATGATGGTTCCCATAAATACCAATCAGCACAGCCAATCTCCATGATGACTGGGTATTATGGAAGCTGTTGTCTAACACGTTGAAATGATGTCTGGTTGGGGACAGCTATTTTAAGGCAATATCTGACATTTTGGTCTCTTTTTGTTGGAAATATTAAAAGTAATGTGTGGGGCGTGGTGGCTCAGCGGGTAAGACGCCAGGCTTGTCGATCGGGAGATCGCAAGTTCGGAGGTTCGAATCCCTAGCCCCGCGTGATGGAGTGAGCTCCCGCACTAGCTCCAGCTCTTGCCAACCTAGCAATTCGAAAGCATGCAAATGCAAGTAGATGAATAGGTACCACTTCGGTGGGTAGGTAACAGCGTTCCGTGCGCGTCATGCGGCCACATGACCGTGGAAGCGTCTTCGGACAATGCTGGCTCTTCGGCTAACAAACGGAGATGAGCACCGGCCCCTAGAGTCGGACACGACTGCACAAATGTGCGGGGGGAACCTTTACCTTTTTATTAAAAGTAAATATGCAAAAAAACCAAAACCAGAATAATTAGCAAAATGTTTCCCTGTTTTCCTTATTTATGACTTAGAGTTTTCAGCTTGATGGTATTCTTTAGGGTGACCAGAACAAAACCAACAATAACAAACCAATCCTACTTTTCTTGTTTTGCTCAGAGATAAAAGAAATAATGAAAGTGGACAGCCATTTTCCTGGGAAAGAATTTAATTAGAGAACTGCTGAGCAGTAGATCTCTTCCCTTTTACAACTGTCTTCCCATTTTATTAAAATGCTTTCTAGAAATGAACAGAAACTCCAGATGAAGTGTTAAGAACCTAAATCACCAATGGCATTTATTCACTGTCTCCCACTTGATAAGGTGGGGCTGAAACCCACATTTCTGGGATTTGTGGGGGGATATTTCTTTTTGTTTCTAGAACATAATACCAATTCTCTAGAGGGAACGATATATAAAAGAAACAACAGCAACATATTTTGCCTGTAGGGAGGTCAGAGTCAGAGAGAGAAGCATGGGGATCCTTCAGCTGAATAACAAAGTTCAGAATTCCTCAAATTCAGGGGGATTTTGATGGGCTCAGAAATCAAGATCAAATGAGCAAGACGATGTCATACAGTATCCAGGCATGTCCAGAAAGGGTCACAGGGTTAGCGTTACTCAGATACAGCATGCGTTGAACACTCTTGTATGAAGCACAAAACACCAATTAAAATTGATTGATGCTGTATTCATAAGTTACTCTGCAGAATAATATACCAACATTTTTTACTATCCATTTGATTGGGGGGGGGAAATTTTTTTTTAAGGAGATGAAAAAATTGGTGAAATATTCGGGGGAGAGGGATGCAGAATTCTTGCACTCAAACTTACTTAAGAGGTGGCCCAAAAGTATGAAGGTCATTATCCCGTCCTTCATTGTACAATTCTCTCTCCTGTGATTGCCAGTCTCTTTGGCTTCCCATGCTTCCTTTGTTGCCCCTTGGGAGCCTGGAGGACAGAGTTCGGCCCAATATTAGTATTGGAATATTAGACGTCATCCCCTAGAGAATGTCTGTCATGTACATTGAGATTCCCCCAAAATGATGATGTCGATCCATTTTATAAAACATCACACTCCACTTAAAGATGCACTATTTGTATTGGTTCAAATTGCAATCTGGTCCATGCTCCTTTTGAGTATGTAAGGTACACTATAAGCTTAAGCTTTTGTGCTATAAGCTATGAGCTTTTGTGTATGTAAGGTACACCAATGGCTATAACAGGGCTTTCCAAACTGTGTGTCGCGACACACTACTGTGTCGCCTGGGGGCCCCAAGTGTGTCGCGCGACAACTGATGGCGCACTGCCGCCATGGTGTGCGGCAGCATGCGCAGTGGCGGCGGCGGCCCATCAGTGCTTCCGGGTTCCAGGACGATGACACTGCCGCCGCCACAGCGTGCAAAAAACCAAAAGCGCGGCGGTGGCAACCCGGAAGCGCCACCGCCGGCGCTTCCGGGGTTTTGCGCACTGCAGCAGCGGCAGCACTTCCAGGTTTTTGCGTGCCAGCCGTTGGTGTGTTGACAACAGCAAAAGTTTGGAAAGCCCTGGGCTATAAGCTTAAACTGGAATATCAGTAATAGCCATGCTATCATAAAGAAAAAACAAAACAACCCCCCCCCCAAATCTATAGAGCTAGTTCTTTATTTTGTCAACTGAAACTTTACAATATTCTTGCAATCTTGAAGTGATTGGAAAGATTTATGCTGTCAAGCCAGGTTTATACGTTTCTCAGAAGCATTGTGTAGGACACAGCTGGAGATTTGGTCATATCCATACTTACCTTCTATGCTATTGGTTTCACTACTCAGACACACACAAATGGTTTTGTGCTTCTATACAAGTTTTTGTACAGGCTGCTTGTAGTATCCTATCCAGCCAGCCAATGGGGAAGCACCCAAGATAGGAGGCAGCCAGCATCCCATTCCTACTCTTCATCTTTCTGGGTTGTCTTTTTATGCTGAGGAAAGAAAGAAAATGAAAAGGCCAGCCAGCCACTGTTGGGGAAATAGCAAAACAATTCCTTTATTTAATGGTGAATGTCTGGGGGTGGAACCAGAGAAGTGGGAAAAACAGGAGTTCCTGCCAGTAGAAACTTATCCTGCCTTGCAAGGAAAATACTGCAAAACTATCTTCTCAGTGTTTCTTCTTGAGTGGAAACTGTGTTGAATAACTTTCAGAGTTAATCAGCCCAGCTTTCATTGAGTTCTAAAAGCCCTATAGCAGAGCTTTCTAAACTTTTCGTGTTGGTGACACACTTTTTAGACATGCATCATTTCGCGACACACTCTTACAGCAGGGCACAAGGCAGGCACTAGGACCTGCATGGAATCCTGGAAGGGCTCGGAGGCAGCAGCAGTCACGACACACCCAGACACTGCAGCCGACACACTAACATGTCACGACACACAGTTTGGAAAGCTCTGCCCTATAGTATAGTGAGGACAGACAAGGGCAGTACTAACTACCTTTTGATGTAGAAGGTCTCAAAGTATAGTTGAGAAGGACTTTCAGACTTTCAGGGCTGAGACTCAGAGTAAACGGAAGAACCTGGTCATTCCTTACATGGCTGGCGTGTCTGAAAAGATAAAAAGGATATTTGGCAAACACCACATACCTGTATATTTCAAACCCACCAACACACTGACACAGAGGCTTGTACACCCCAAAGATCAAACTCCAAAACACAAGAAAAGCAATGTAGTTTATGCAATCCAGTGCAGTGAGGAGTGCTCTGAACTCTACATTGGAGAAACCAAACAACCTTTGTACAGGAGGATGGCCCAACACAGGAGAAGTAACACCACAGGACCAGAGTCAGCAGTTTATCTTCATCTAAAGGAAAAAGGACACTCATTTGAGGACATAAATGTTTACATTTTAGACAGAGAAGATAGGTGGTTTGAGAGAGGGGTCAAGGAATCCATTTATGCCAACTTGGAAAATCCTTCCTTGAATAGAGGTGGGGGCCTCAGGCATAATCTTTCCCCTATTTTCCTTCCTGCTTTGTCTTCTGTGCCTAGGAAGATTAAGGCCATTTCGCAAGCTCAACAGCAGCATGGTAATCTTAACGATCCTCCTTTAGATGATAAAGGGACTTAGAAATAACATCTCAATATAACCATGACCTAGCCCCAGGTGCAAGGTCACAGAGCCACCTAGAAACATATTTAAGGATTCCCTTACTAACTTTGCTCAGACTGAAGAAGCTCCTTGGATAAGGAGCGAAACATTTCCACTGAGAAAATAGAAATCCAGTTGACATGATTCAAGCTACAGACAATTCCACCTGGATGACTGAGAACCTTCATAGACGACTTTCAGTCTAGTTCTTGACAAAACAGTCCTTCTGTTTACAGTATCTCGGAGGACGCAGATAGCCGAACAACTGAGAAATCTAAAATCCTCTTGGTGAAAATCCAGCAAAGAGAAAGACGACCATTTTTTTTTACTTCCTTCTTGGGGGAAAAGAGAAATACTTTACACTATCTCCATGGTTGGTATAAGGTTCTTCCTGTGTTGGACTTTTGTGTGGGAGCTGGGGAAAACATTGAATTTAGTGCAACATTGACTGCTCCTCAGGGACATCTCCTTTGATCTGCCTTTCATATCAGAGCTTCAGACTCAAATTCTTTAGCAATACCAGAAAAAGACTTCTGAGTTGAAATTGTCTCCTGTAAAGCCTGAGTTTTCTCTCCAGCTCAGGGAGGGAAATAGCAACAACAATAACAACAACAACACCCCTATACACCCCTATACTCCCCTTAGGGACTTGTCCCTAAGGCAGAGCTTTCCAAACTTTTCATGTTGGTGACACACTTTTTAGACATGCATCATTTCACAACACACTCTTACAGCAGGGCACAAGGCAGGCACTAGGACCTGCGTGGAATCACAGCAGGTTTGGAGGCAGCAAGGCACAAGGCAGGCACTAGGACAAGTGTGGAATCCTGGCAGGGCAGGTTTGGAGGCAGCAAGGCACAAGGCAGGCACTAGGACCTGCGCGGAATCCTGGCAGGGCTCGGAGGCAGCAGCAGCCATGACACACTCAGACACTGCAGCCCACACACTAATGTGTCCCGACACACAGTTTGGAAAGCTCTTCCCTAAGGACTTCAGCATTACAACTACAATTGTTTTAGATTAGAGTACAGTTATCAGAGTGAATCCACAGTAGATCCCCTGAAATCAATTGGATAGTTCCTTTAATTTCATTAAGTCTGTTCTTAAGCATAGATTCAACTTACTATTTTTATCTATAACAATTATTAATTATTAACATGATACGGCTTTAAGAGATCATCTTTCTTTCCAATAACTGTTGAGTTTGTCCATGCAAAACTCCAGTCTTCTTCAACAATATATCACTGTAAAATTCAGTCTTGTAATAGGGAAACAGTAAAATCTGAAACCAGCATTGCACCTTGAGTCCAACGGACAATGGTAGTTCATTCTCTTAGGTCAGGGCTTTCCAAACTTTTGCTGTTGGTGATACACCAACGGCCGGTGCACAAAAACCCGGAAGCGCCGCCGCCATTGCGGCGCGCAAAATTCAGGAAGCAGCGGCAGCAGCGGCGTCCTGGAACCTGGAAGCGCTGATGGCCCCCCACCGCCACCGCCGCCGCCACTGCCCCTTCTAAAGGGCAGGCTCCAAGGACCCCGAAAATGCCCTCGGTTCCGGCAGGGAAGCGAAAAGCCTTGCCGCACGCACGCTGCCGGGTCGCTTCCCGCCGCACAGCTGATCAGTGCAAAGAATTTCCACCCTGCCCCCCCCCCCCGCCGATCAGCTGTGCAGCAGGGAAGCGGCCCGGCAGCATGCGCACACGATTTTCGCCTCCCTGCCGGAACCGACGGCATTTTCATCAGTGCTTCCGGGTTGTCACGCGACACACTTGGGGCCCCCAGGCGACACAGTATTGTGTCGCGACACACAGTTTGGAAAGCCCTGTCTTAGGTAGTTCACCTAGCCAGTTTAGTCTAGTGGTGAAGGCACCAGGCTAGCAATCAGGAGATGGTGAGTTCTACTCCCGCCTTAGGCATGAAAGCTGGCTGGGTGACTTTGGGCCAGTCCCTGTCTCTCAGCGCTAGGAAGGAGCCAATGGCAAGCCAGAAGCCAGGAGACTGAGAGTTCTAGTCCCGCCTTAGGCATGAAAGCCGGCTGGGTGACCTTGGGCCAGTCCCTCTCTCTCAGCCCAACTCACCTCACAGGGTTGTTGTTGTTTTGGGGAAAATAGGAGGAGGAAGGAGTATTAGGTATGTTCCCCGCCTTGAGTTATTTATAAAATAAATTAATTAATTAAAAAAAATCTAAAAAAGAATATCGTATTTGCCACAAGAACCCTCTCCCCTCAAAGAAAGAACCTGCAGAGTTAGAAACAGATGCTTATTTAGATTACCAGATCCTAAGGGCAAAATAGACCAGGGCTATTTCTATTATTATCAACTTTTGAACTTCCCAAGGATATCTGGCTATCCCCTGATGGAGGCTGAATGTTGAACTAGATGGACTTTGGAATGAGTGAGCAAAACAATACTACTTTCTTTTTCTCTCTCCCTCCCTCTCTTTCTCTCTCAATCTTTCTCTCGCAAGTCAGTGGGCAGCCAGCCAGTATAAGTTTGGCTCAGTTTTTTAAATTGTGATGTTTGGAAGAAGTATGTTCTGACTAGCCATTTCATAATTGCAGAAATCCCCATGTTCACAAAAGGAACTCCAGGAAAAATTCAAGATTTCCCCCCCAGTTGAGTTGGCTTTTGATGACCTGGTTAAGTAACCCTCAAAGCAATGATTTAACGTTTATCCCATTAAAGTCATGGGGAGAGAATTCCAGCCAAACATTTAGACCTCCTTGCATCTGCACTTGCAGAGCAGAGACTAGTGTAACTCAAGCTTGTATAGCTGATTGGTTGCACTCTGTAAAATAGGAGAACTTACGCTGCAGAAAGCCCACCAACAGAGAATCACAAATTATTCATAAGCTGCCATTTTATGTGCACCAGTTACAATTGGAGCAATACAACAAGTATCCATTCCATCAAGAAAGTATGCAAGTCCTTCAAACTGTGCTGTCAAGTAATGAAACGAATATATTTCTAAGATAAATAGCAATGGCCTTGATGGTCTACTATCTAGGCAAAGCACAATTTTCACTCTTCAGGAAGCCACACTGCCTAAGTCAGTGTTTCTCAACCTCAGCAACTTTAAGCTGTGTGGACTTCAACTCCCAGAATTCCCCAGCCAGCATGGCTGGCTGGGGAATTCTGGGAGTTGAAGTCCACGCATCTTAAAGTTGCTGAGGTTGAGAAACACTGGTCTAAGTTTATTTATTTATTTATTTTTCTATCCCACCTTTATTATTTTTATCAATAACTCAAGGTGGCGAACATACCAAATACTCCTTCCTCCTCCTATTTTCCCCACAACAACAACCCTGTGAGGTGAGTTGGGCTGAGAGAGAGTGACTGGCCCAAGGTCTCCCAGCCGGCTTTCATGCCTAAGGCAGGACTAGAACTCTCAGTCTCCTGGTTTGCCATTGGCTCTTTCCTAGGGCTGAGAGACAGGGACTGGCCCAAGGTCACCCAACTGGCTTTCATGCCTAAGGCGGGACTAGAACTCTCAGTCTCCTGGTTACTAGCCGGTTGCCTTAACCACTAGACCAAACTAGTGAAGTAAAGTGAATGGTAGAAGCAGCTAATAAGAAAAGTATACATTTGGCTTGTCCTCTCAGGGAATTACCACTTTGACATAGAAGGAAGCTCTGCAGCTTCACTGACTCTTCAGTGACTGTAGCTACAGAGACATAAACTCCTAGTAAAGTTACCCTTTCTGGTATGGTCACAGGGGGAGGGGGCAGCTGGAGCTCTGTAGGTGTGAGGAAAGCCAATCCACCCAGGTGAAGGGGCTCAATCCATAAGAAGGCAATGACAAGCCACTTCCTTATTGTAACCAAGAAAACTTGTATAGATGCAGCTGTATTATTTAGTTAAATTTGGGTGCCAGATAATGAGACCTTCCTCCCTAGGATGGACAGCACTCTTCTGGTTACTGGGGAAGAATACTGAACTTTAATGAGTAGATCTGGTGATGGTGTGACCAAACAAAAGCTGCAAGAAAGTTTGGTCTCTGATGGGAGCAGTATTGAAAAAGGAGTTCTTCATTTTATATAGACACACACAACTGAAACATGCAATGTGAAGAGCATGAACCAAGGACAATTTGAAATTGCCAAAGCAGAAATTAAATTGGATGGGTTAGAAATAAATGAGCTTGGGTGGACCATGGGCCACTTTAAATCAGACGATTATATGATTCAGGTCACAAGACCCCATGAAGGAATTAAGTGGCAGTGATGTTCAAAAGGTGTCCTTTTGAACATCACTAAATGATACAACAGGATTGAATCGACTATTATTAATAGATATCCCATAAACTTCAATGTTATACTGTATATATGTATACATCTACTGCAGATGCAGTGGTGAGGAATTCTATGGCAAAGAGAATTGATTTAGAAATGCAACATCTAGAAAGGATGAAGTACTACTATATGGTGATTGGAATGCGACTTTGGAGAAAGGGAGGAACCTGGAATTGCAGGAAGATTTGATTTGGTTAAATGCAATAATGTAAGTGACAGATAATAGAGTTTTCCAAAGTGGAACTTTGTTCATTGCCAACACTTGCTTCAAGCTATCATTATAGCCTGGGAAAGACAGAGGATGAAAGCCTTGGGCCTCAAGAATAAAGAATGACTGAATGCAAATTTTCAATAAAGCAAAAGCAAAGATACCTCAATCAATAATATCAAGAAATAGAGGGAAATTATGTCTCTCATTTTCCTTTTCTTTTTAACAAAAATTTACTGCTAAGATAAGACTGCCCAAGAATAATCACAGAACAGATTTAATAAAGACAAATAAAGTTGTAACAAGCAATAGACCAGCCAGCAAATAGAAAAGCACCAACTGCAGTTGAAATTCCCATACAACTGTTTAAGTTGCCAAAGAAGAGGCAATTAAAGGGCTAACCATTCTGCATCAACAACTGGAAATAGCTGTGTATCAATAAATATGAAACAAGGTTATATTGCCTAGGAACTAGAAAAGACTGATAAAGATCCCTATACCAACGATTGGAAAAGCAAGAGAATACTGTACTGTATGCAAATTATCAAATTATCTTATACAGTGCTTCCCTTTCCGCAAACAAAGTTTTGCTTCAGATCTTTCATAGAAGAATAGATGAACAAGCAACATTTATTAAGGGCAGAAGAATGAGATCAGAAAGCTAATTTAAGACAGAAAATAGTAAAGGATAATTCAAGAAGAATTACCTTTGTTTCCCTGACTATTGTGTAGATCATGCCAGAATGTGGAATTCATTACAATTAATGGTTTTGCCACAATACCCGATTATTCTTCTGAGGAATATTTACAATAAACAAGAAATTATTGTAAAAATTGGGTTTAGAGAAATAGAGAAGTTCAAAATAGAAAAGGGGGTGAAACAAGGATGCATATTGTTAGCTAGAATAAGAACTGGAGATCAAAATACTAATCATTTGAGATAAGCAGATACTGTACCATTACTTAGATGAAAGTAAATATGACTTAGAAGAGCTCATTTTGAAAGTAAAAATGGATAGTGAAAAATATGTGTTAATGTTAAATATTAAAAAGATAATGTCGACCAGCATGTTTACTGAACTTACAGTTCACAACAAAGAAGTTAAGATAGTAGATCATTTTGTTTTCTTAGGCTCAAGAATAGATAGATGAACCGTGTGCTGGAAAAATAAAGAGGAGGATTAATGACAATTTTAGACAAGATTATGAAGGTTAAAGATACTCCTATGACAGCAGGGATCAGAATAGTTAAAGCAGTGGTTTTCCTAGTGGTATTGTATAGCTGTGAAAGCTTGACACTGAGAAAGAACGAAACAAAGAAGACAGACACTTTTGAATTATGGATCTGGAGGTAGTTACTAAGAGTACCATAGACTAAATAAAGACTGATTGCCCCCTTGAGATGATGATACGGAAGCAGAAACTTACAAACACTGGTCATCATTGTGATATGAGTGGATTATGAAAACAATAAACTAGAAAAATCCTAGGGCTACAGTGTTTGGGAACCATAGTGTAGTGTTATAAAGTTGGATACAGCATTCAAGCTTCATTCAACAAGAGGCCGAGGTGTGATGGTGAAGACTGACTCTCTAGACTACGTGGAGGGAATGTTCTCAAAGGACTGAGCCGTAGTTGGAGGATGGTGTGGCGGAGAGAGGTGACATCATGTCCAGGTTGGATAGAAAGGTCAATTTGGGTAGGGGATTTTATGAGGGTGAATGTGGGACAAGTTAGAGTAGCTACCAATCAAGTAGCCAGGCCATCACATGGTGGTGAGATAGATTACAGGGAGTGGGTGTAAAGATGCTGCGGAGACCCCAGGCCTGGCAGAAGCCAAAGAGGCTGTTGGAGAAGAAAGGTTGGGGGAAGGACAGTAACAGGAAAATTATATAATGGGAGGCTTTGGGACAGCCATTTCAGAGGAAGGGGGACAGGCAATTTGCTGCCAGTCCCCACTTCTGGTCCTAATGCCTCATTCTGTGGTCCTAGATGCTGAATTGCTGGGACCGTTGGTCTCAGACTGGTCAGGTAAGGGTTGGCCTTCCAGGAAAGCTGAGTGGTAACCAAGTACCCTGCTCGGCAGATAAGTCCTTGCATTTGAAGCTGGGTATTAGGAATCAGCTCACAGTGCTTCTGGTATTCAGGGTGGGCTGCCTGGCAGCATTTCTTCATGAGCTGCCCAACCTGCTGCCACTTGATTCCTGTACACATAAGGTGTTTGGGAATTTCCATCTCCATGCATTAAGAGCTCCCAAGACTGGGAGTGGGTCAGGATTTCATGGCCAGCATGACAGCTAAGTAATCAAGAGCCCAACTCATAATCTTTACCCTAGAGCAGTTGTCTTACAATCTGAATGTGAAAGATATTTCAGCGAGTCCTTTGTCATGGACAGATCACATTCTGATAATCCTGAGGCTCACCAGCACTACTTACAGTCTTTATGTAGGCATGGAGAACTGATCTTTTGGGTGTCCAGCAGGTGTTTGGGGATTTTCCCAGTGATCTGGCTGGCAGTTCTGCTATATTCTGTGGAACAGAGAATCAGGGAGGGCTCTGAATTGCCCCTAAGTAGCCTCTCTGTGTGTGCCATCCAGGGGCACTCCAGGTTTTAAGGAGAAGCTTTAGGAAATGAAGTTGTGGAAATTCTAGAGTGTCAATGGTGGAAATAAAGAGTAAATACAACTGAACATGGGTAAAAAGGTAAAGGTAAAGGTTCCCCCCGCACATTTGTGCAGTCGTGTCCGACTCTAGGGGCCGGTGCTCATCTCCGTTTGTTAGCCGAAGAGCCAGCGTTGTCCGAAGACACTTCCACAGTCATGTGGCCGCATAACGCGCGCGGAACACTGTTACCTACCCACCAAAGTGGTACCTATTAATCTACTTGCATTTGCATGCTTCGAATTGCTAGGTTGGCAAGAGCTGGGGCGAGTGCGGGAGCTCACTCCGCATGCAGGGCTAGGGATTCGAACCTCCAAACTTGCAATCTTCCAATCGACATGCCTGGCGTCTTACCTACTGAGCCACCACACCCCTTGAACATGGGTACAAGCACAAATTCAGACATACATTATGGCAATAAGGCTGGCAAAGAGTGGCAAAGCAATGATACCTCTTCACCCTTATTGCTTCTATGGAGGGTTGTCCAGCAGCAGATAATGACAGATGAAAAGACCTCTGCCTTGAGGTCACTCTGATGTACTTGAAAAGCATGCTGAGAACAGAATTTATTCATTCAGAGCTAGCCGTAGACATGGTATTTTGAGATGGCTCTGGGGCAACATCTTGCAATATTATCTAGGATTCCTTGGGTCCAAGGAAGTAGACTCCAGGGTCCATTGTAGTATGATCTCAACCATGCTGCCTCTCTTGGCGGTCTTGAACTCCCTGCTCTGAGGGAGTAGGTTGAGACTCGGCCATACCTGTGTGTAGTACCTTGGTTTGATTCTCTCACATTGTATTTCCCATTTACATTAAACTAGTAGGCAACATCAACTCTCAGGTCAGGATGAGGTATCATCGATCTGTAGATGATACCCAGTTATACAATTCTGCCCAGACCAAGCAGAAGATGCTCTGGGCATCTTAAATGATGTTAAAATCCTAGTAAGACAGGGTGGCTGTTAATCCAGAAATCACCAGGGTCCAGTATAGTTCCAACTGTACCTATTGATAGGGTTGCATCCTGCTAGAAGGGGGATCTCTTGGACTTATTCCTCCTGCTAGAATAGCAAGTGGTGCCCATGATCGGAAAAGCCTTTGCTCAGTTTTGGGTGTTCCATCAGATGCAGTCATTTCTGGAACAAGATGTTCTGGCAACAGTCACTAATGAATTCAACTCATGTTTGAATTATTGTAATGTGCTCTACTTGGACTGCCTTTGAAGACTGTTCAGAAACGAGAATTGGTCTAAAATGTCGTGGCCTGCTTGCTACCAGGCCAGACCTGGATGAGCAGTTATACCTATTCTAGGGAAGCTGCATGTCTCTTAATAGGTTTCTGGGTAAAATTCAAAGTCCTCGTTATTACATCTCACATTATTTTCCTAGAGGACCTAGTTTTCTGACAGGACCAACTTCTCCAAGCCTTCCTTGTACATTCTAGCTGGGCCAGTTTCCAATTCCCTCACCAAGGGAGTTGGGGGTGCATCATAGGTCTTTTCTAAGTTTTAGGATTTTCTTCCTCCTGAAGTCAAGATGGCTCCTTCCCCGCTTTCAATGGAAGATAATCTTTGCTTCAGTCTTTGGAGGAGGATTGGTGATGATGATGACCAATATAAGCTATCTTTGGTAGCTATGTTTTATTATGACAGTACATGGAAGTATTATGTATCTTTGTAATTTTGTTATTATGTGTTTTAGAGGCTCTGATTGGGGTAGTGCACAAATGGTGGAATGGGGAAGTCAAGGGATAAGGTAGAGGGACGGGATTAAAAAATTCACTGGAAGAGCTGGGACATTGGTGAGGGCAGTTGGATGTTGTGCGCATTTGTCTATACAGCTGCCAAGGGTCAGGTCCAACTCAATGGCATTTAGGTAATGCTTGGCCTAAGATGGGCAGCTTATGTCCCGAGTTCTGGGGGAAATGTAAAACAAAAACAAAAAACAGAGGGAGAGAGAGAATAGGGCTAAAGATTCAGGGGGAGAAGGACTGTGGTTTTTGAAAGGTAGGTCTAAAGTGGATGCAAACACTTCTCAAAGTTCAGTGATAAATCTTGTCAGGTAAGATTGCAAGTTCAGTCCTAACCAAGTCCAAATAGGGTTGGCAAAGATTCCTGTCTGAACCCGAGAGAGGTGCTGCTTATCAGGAAACACAGAATATAGGCCAACAGTATGCTTTGCTACAAATCTGCCTCCTATGATTTACATTATACCTTAAGTGCAATTGTATCCCACTTAGAAAAATATGGGCAATCTTTCTTGATCAAGCAGCACATTCCTTCACAGACATATATTGGGAGGCAGCATAGTGGCTGGGATCAGAGCCAAAAGTGAGTGGGGATTCCCAACACCATCCAGTGGACCAAATGATTTCCTATATCCTGGAATAAGCTCCTAGCATCCTAATCAAAGCCATTCAACCTGTTAGTTGCAAATAACTTGTAGGGTGTTACTCACACCTGCCAATTGCTGAATTACGGCAAATGATCAAATAAAAGTACAGCCAAGCGATTAGAAAGAGCACAAAACCAAATTATAAATTACCCATTTTATTGAATATCAATAAATTGCATATAATTATATATAAAAAAGTTTTTTTTAATCAGTATAAAATTGTGGCACAAAAATATATAAATACCAGTGTACCTTTGAAATGTAAACATACCCTTTTGTTTTTCATCCTTTTTGTTGTTGTTTATGATGTGGAAACAATGTACAAAAGAAATGCATTCAGGAGGCACCTGTCAATAACCGTTAAGTAGCTCTTTTGGCACACACCTGTCAATGGGGCAGCCTTCCCTACCCAGGCAGCTATTGAATCGCCTGACAAGTGCCTGCTATTCGTCACAGTTCTTTTGAAAAAGCAGTTGTTAAAAGAAGTCATATTAACAGGTGCTTGAGTGCATAGCTGCTCTTGTAAACAGGAGCCTTGCTTTGAATGGCTACCCAGTGCCTTCTGAAGACAGTTTGTCTTTGAAGCACTGCGAATTATCCCTCTGCTGACCCAGAACTAATGCAATACTGTATTCCTGCATAGCTGCACTAAGGAGGGTGCATACTCAGTATGAGGAGCAACGGGGAGAGTTGAGAGTTTGAGGCGGTGGAGGGGGGTGGAGGGGGAAGCGTTAACACTTAGCTTTTTGCCCTTTGTTTAGAGGCATATCAATTCAGGGTCAAGAGTGACTGTGAATCTATTATTCTGGCCATCTTCCTTAAGGGTAAACGTGAAAGATTGTGATCTTTCAGGCAAGCTAGGCACAAGACTCAGAATACCCTCACATTTGTAATACAAACAGGGAACATTAGTGACCGCTATTAATTTAGATGGCTGTGAAGGAGCTGATTGGGAAAAGTGCTCAGGGGACAGGACTCAATGGCTGTTAGATATGAAAGCCCTCGAGGAGTTTCCATGTTTAGTGGCGGGATACTTCCTGAGTACCAGAGGCAGGGGGTGGGAGGAAGAGGTAATCATCACCTCTATAATCTGCTTGCAAGTTCCAGAAGGAGGCATCTGACCCCTTTTGAGAAGCAGCTCAACAAGATGTTTTTAGCCAGATTTCAGTTTGGAGTAGCTGTTCCCATTCTGGTGCCCTGCAGAAGTGTTGGGCTATAACACTCCAAGTTCCGTGACAAAAATTCATTTTCTAAAAAGTCTAGGGGGGGGTCTTGTCCAACACATCTGGAGGGCACCAGATTTTAGCAGCTCATGTTAAAATATCACCCCACATTGTTCTGTCAACCCATCATTTCTGAGGAAGCAGTGATCTTTCATGGGCTTGAGTCAAGAAGCATTTTGCCACTGCTGGGGCCAGGGGATGGAACAAAATGGCAAACCAGGTTTTAAAAATTCTCTTGAAGGCAAAGAGTGAAGTATTATGTATGATGCTTTAAGGCCTGAAGCAGCTGGAAACAGCCAGAGTTCAGTATACGCGGTTTGTGGCAGCTCAGCAGAACTATTTTCCTACAGACACTAGTTACAATACATGGATTGGCATGGAGGAGTCCATGGTGTTCAGCGGGTCCCAATGCAGCCTGTTTCTTCATGTTTGTGAAGAAGAGACATGCGAGAGAAAGTCCGGGAGCAAGTTTTACACTGATACTTCTTAACATCCGAGTGGGTCTGCAGATGAGCACGGAGGTTAGAGCGGTCAGCAAAGGCCCGGCTGCAGTGCGTGCAGGAAAACGGCTTTTCCCCTAGAAAGATAAAAGGAGAAAAAAGGATCATCAGCCAAGTTAAGGACCTGGAAACCTGACAAAACATGTGACAGAAGTCAAAAATCACCTCCTGACCCTTTACCTCACATTCCCAGTCTTTTACTACTACAGGTCACTTATACATAACTTAGGCATGCTTATGGAAATCCAATGATTCATCCCAGGTGTAAGCAAATTTCTACTACCACAATTCATGGCCTGGAAATAAAATTCTGCTCAAAACACCAAATCTAGACATGGCTTCATGTTCAGACATTAGCACAAGTTCAGATCAGACAGATGCTGGATTCTGAAATAAAGTGATAAAAAGCAAGGCTACTTAGTCTCCCTGTTTCAAAGGAAAAGAGAAAGGTCTCAGCTTGGAGTCTGGACTATGCTTACTTAGGGTGTCCTCAAAAGGCTAAGGAAAAATTAATCTAGTCAGCTCTGGGGTGGGAGACCACCAGGTAATCCCTGGACTAGACTGTAGGTTAACCCCCCCCCCCCATTCTTGTCAAAATAACATGTCCATGTTGTCAACAAAAGTCCATCTGGACTCAGGAATATTTTACTTTTATTCTAATGGAGCTTGGTGTAGGGAACTGTAGACCAAATCTGAGACCCTATGCACATTTATCTGGAGAATAATATCCTTGGACCCCGGAGGGACTTACTTTAAGGATACATTCGCTGCACCGGTCTACATACGATAGTTTAACAAAAGCAAGCAGCTAGTCAAAGCTCATAGCATGGTGCAAAATGCCCTCTTCTGCCAACTTACTGCAGCAAAGGCTGAAGCATTAATTGTATCCCCATTCCAAGTATATCCTTTCCAGAGTTCCCCCCTCCCCCCACCCCCCACCCCTCCTTCAAGCCTCAACCATTAAAGCAGGGCTGAATTCCTGACAGGGAAAACTCTTCTGGAGCTAACCAACAGGCCTGCTCAATTTGGGAAGCACAATTAAGACTTTCTGGCTTCCCTCAGGCAGTCATCTTTAGGACTTTTAAAAGGGTGTGAAATCAGCACGAAGTAACAATTAAAGGATCCTGCCCCCTCCACACACCCACCACAAAAGCTGCTTGGAGGGAGAGGCACTGCAAACGTGATACTCCTTGGATTAAGCCCTCAAAAAGCTGCAGCTGTGGAATCTGGTGTTCAGCCTGGGGCGTTACAGTAACAGGTGCAGGAAGGGAAGAGCAAGCCCAGCTACATAAGAGCACCTGCCAAGGCAGCTCCCTGCTTCCAAGAGCCCTTCCCCACCACTTCCACGGTCCCATTAGGCAAACAATGCTGGAATGAAGCATCTCCCAACACCATCTTTTGTGCCCAGAAGCCAGCTTATCCTGCCTGAGCCAGGGAAGGCGTCAGATATCAGAGGGAGCTTTCAGGCGCCTTCCAGGCAGGCAGGAAACCTGCTTCCCCCTCCCTGCAAATATGTGGCCAAGGTTTAGCACATATATTGGAGGTTAGACAAGAAAGGAGGGAGGATAGGAAAGACTTTGCAGAGTGTTGAAATGCAAATGCAGGGGAGGAAAATAGATAGAGAGGCCTCCACCGCTGGTCTGAGGTTATGCATGCTGGCTGCACTGGACTGAACTGCAATGCTCACACCAAGCCCTTTCAGTCCAACCCCCCTCCCCCCCTGCCCTTTCTGTGTGCTTGGAATGACTCAAGGCTGATTCACGTGATGGAGTGCCTGCTGAGCTGACTCGCCTGGGAAGTTTGTAGGCCTGGTGATGTGGCTCTGGAATCACTTCCCCAGGACCACTGCTAATCCGGATTCTCTGCCAACTAAAGAGGGTGGGAGCAGTAACCAGGTAGCTGCTTCAGGATGGCAGCATTCACAGGAATACGGACTGGATTAACCCAATTTCCTACCTTTACAGAACATCTAGAGCCATCACCTAACCACATGGCCTGCATTCACACAACATGCCAGACTAAAATGTGGTTGGCTAGTTTTTGGATCAATGTGTTGTGCAAACACCAAGGGGGTGGGGGTGGCCTCTGGTTAGAAAGATGGGCTATTAAACAAGTGATAAAGGTGCAAAGAGAAATGGAATACCACTGACTTCTAAGCATAAATCTAGATTTGCTCACAAAGGTGTCCTGGGTTTGCAGGACACCTTTCTCCATGGTTAAGTGGACTTACCACACTTTAACTATAAATGGATTGGGTTTTATGTAACACTGTGGTATAATGGGGTTGGCTGGTTGGGGGGATCACTGTGTTGTGCAAACATAACCTATGTGTACAAAAGGGAGTCCAAAATCAAATAAGTCACAGGTTGTCAAGAATTAGCCCAAACAGGGTGAGTTTTGGGCACATCTGTTTTTAAAAAGTCTTAATTAAGGCAGCAATTTTTTTTTCAGAGAAACACCCTGTGAAGACCTTTATCTCCTCTGATAAGCTACAGGCAGTGTTGACATGAATCAGGTTACAAGCAAGGGTAGGGAGGACTGGGGCTAGAGAAAAGATAAGGGAGGAAGATAACAAGGACCAGAGACACAAACAGAAGAGTCAGCTTTACCAGTGTGCGTTCTGATGTGGCCCTGCAGGAGCCACGGCCTGGAGAAAGCTTTGCCACAGATTTTACACACACAAGGCAAGGTATGGCTTCGGATGTGCATCTTGAGAGCACCCAAGCTCACGTATTCCTTTTCACAATATTTGCAGCTGAAAGATTTCCGGGTCTGGGAATCACAATGCAACTGTCTGTGCTTGGAAAGGCCCGCAAAAGTCGAGTAGGACTTGCTGCACTGACTGCAGTGGAATTTCTCGGCTTCCGTGGCAGATGAGGCCGGGCTGGGCGGGTCGGAGCTCGTCTTGCCATCCTCCTCTTCGCTCGACAAGGAGGGGAGGTCCAGGGGCTTGGAGTCAGGTCTGGGTGGAGAAGCTGCACTTTTCTTGTACTCCGGATCAGAGGTGAAGAAATTGGAGAACAGCCCTGTGTCCCAGACCAGAGGAGGGTAGTAAGAACCAGCACTCAAGAGATCTGGTTGTGGGATGACAGACAGGGGGTACTTGTCATACAAAAATGGAGAGACAATCACTGCAAAGAGACCAAAGGCAATCCGTTAGAAAGGAATCTTGCAGAATTGGACGCAGCCCTACCTCCTCCGGATATCTGTTGCTTTTGGCATGCTCAAGGAGCACTTGGATAGCAAGTTCTCTGGGCATACGCAAAGGGCCAGAAATGTGATTAACAAAATCAGGACTTTTCTAAGCCTACACAAAGTGCCACGATTTCTTTTCGATTGGGATTCGCCACAAGGGGAGGCCCAAGTAGCAAAACCTACAGCATCAGCACCTCTTGGAAAGGCTGAAATTCCCATAGCTTCAGGCCAGTTTAAACGGTCTTGGCAAGGGCTGATGGGGCTTGGAGTTTTCTATTTCCAAGTCAAAAAAAAGCGGGCTGGCTGACAGGGCATTCCCTTGCGGAGCTATTCGAAGGAAGGGCCCCCCGAGTTCAAAGGGATTTTCTCCCACTTTGCTGTCTGTGAGCGCTTGTTCACGCAGTCACCGAGCCGAGCCCGACTGGATGGCACCTAACTAACCTAAAACCAAGATTACTTCTTCCACAATTTCTAGTTAGTATCCGCCGCCGCTCCGCGTCCTCCGCAGGGCGACGATCCACATGTTTCTCTCCCAAGTTATTAGCGGGAAACTTTCAGCCCCTAAGCCGCTGCGCAGACTCCCGGCGCCCACCCACCTACTCAGGCACGTCCTCAGGCTTGGCCCTCGCTTTGGGCGCCCAGGAACTCGCCGGGCCGTTTGAGTTGACCGGCCTGGCTCCTTTCCCCCCCCCAGCACCGCCAGAGCCCCCGTACCAACGCCATGCCTCCCTCTTCATGCCCCGGCGCCGCGCCTACCCGTCTGGCTTTCCAATTCGCTGTAATTGGGCTTCTTGCTGGCCGAGAAGTGTTTCTTGACGAGGAAGGAGCGTGGCATCTTTCTGGCGACGCGGCTCCGATCCGAGCTGTTGCGGAGAGAGAACTGCAGTCGCGACGTTCCCCCGCTTCTCTCCCAAATAAACCCAGATCCTCCTCCGTCCTCCGCCAGGCCGCTGCGATGTAAGCAATTCGAGCGGCACGGCCACGAGCTAATATGGGCCGAGCGGCAGGGGGCGAGGCCGATCCGCCCCCCCCCCCCCGTGTCATTGGCAGCCAATCGACAAAGGCGGGGAGGGGTCCAGCTGCGGGCCTCTTCTAGCAGGTGCTCCGCAAACAAAACCCGCTGGCGAGGTTGCGGGCTCGTCTGAGCGGCTGGACCGCTCCACAAAGTTTCGGGGGAAAGTGGGGGAAAGCCGCGCACAAAGGTCTGATCCGGCCCACGTAACCCTCGCTCAGGAGCGGGAATGAGAACCTGCCTGTGGGTCGGGTCGGCTCAGGAAAGCGGGGAGAACCTTGCCTTGAAGAGCAGATCTCTCCGCCTCGGCTGGACGAAAATTCCCCGGGAAGAGGCGCGGGGGGAGGAGGGGATCGGGATCGCCGTTGGCTGTTCCATACCACCACCACCCGCCCCCGCCAGAGCGCTATAAGTCTACCAAACGTGTCTTAACCATTCCTGGTCTGAGCGACTGTGTTCCCGTGTCCATTACGCGGTCGCGTTTTCTTTTGGAAGGAAGCCCACTCAGTTCATCAAGGCTTCCTAATTTAACACGTGGAGCGCTTGCCGTTTTTCTCAACCCGGCGCTTTCAACTCTGTGGTACTATAACTCCCATAATCCCATCCCGGCCTTTGGCTGTGCTGCCCTCCCGTCCGACTTAGAACGTTTGCAGCGTTATTCGAACTGAACCTTCCGGGAATCAAGCCTCAAACCAACCTCCGCTCAGCCTCCTGGGGCACCATCCCGCGATCGCCACCCTTATTTAGGGAGCTTGGGGGGTGGGCAGGAGGAGGAAAGATGCGGAGGCTCTCGGGGCCAGGAAGGTCGCCGCGACCTTTCCTGGCCCGTTTTCTGGTGATGGAAGGAGTAGATCCTGATCTTCTACTCCAAACCAAGGAAAGAGGCTTTTGAAATGCTAGGTCAGCATTTCCAGAGAAGGAGAACCGCGGAGCGAAATCACCGACTCGTATCCCGTACAGGGGAAATGACGACTACGCGCCACCCTGGTTTCTTTGAATAGGCGATCCCGCAAGCACGTGCCGTTGTTGTCCGAAACGGGAACCGCCCGCCGACCATCTTCCCGCAGGGAAATCCGCAAAGCGTTTTCCTCTCGGATGTATTCCTCGGCCCGGCCCATAACGGTCTTCCGCGCCAGCCCTCGCGAGCTTTTCTCTCCTGTCGGAGTCGAGCACACGTGGAGTTGGCTGCCAGTTCCTGCGGCGGCAGGATGGGCGAACCCGCGCGAGGTTGCCGCTTGCTTGGCGCTTCGCTCTGTCCGCAATCCGCAGATGCTGTTGGCTGAGTTGGGAAGTGATTGAAAGGCCCACTTCGGTCGATTCATGCTCAAAAGAAAGTGGTGGTGGTGGTGGGGGGGGATCTGGGTTCTCACGACTGACTATTCAACAGGTCGTGCAGACACATTGTAACCCAGCCACAGTAACTAAACTACCTCCCTTGTGTTTTTGGCCATCAAACATTCTTCTCCAGCTAGGTGCCCGCCTGATGTATTAGACTTCCGCACCCATAGTTCCCAATCAGCGTGGTACAAAATCCTGGGAAGTCTGACACATCTGGGAACACCAGACTGGGAAAACCTGAACAAACTGCTTCCCCTTCTCCAGAAAAGGGCAAATAATGACTGCTGAGGCTTTTCAGCTTTATTATCAACTGTTGGTATATAGAAATTAAATTAGTATGCATATAGAAATGATTTAATGGGTGATTATGTACAAATGAGGCACCACAGACACTGAGAAAAGGAAGACTTAATTTGGCTCTCCACAAGGCCGTGAGCGCCCTCTCCAGGGTTCCCTTCCACACAGCTCCCAGATCACTGTCAGAACAGAACTGTTCGGCAAAATTAAACACGTTTCTATATGAAGCCCATCTGAATTCAGTGGGATGCACCGGGTACCTAACATAGGATCACAGCCTCAACGGTTTGCTTTGGACTTCTAGTGAAATCAACTTTAATATTCTTAATGTTGGCTGGGTTTTGTCCTGGATTTGTTACTTGGTAAAAGCTGATTGTTAATAAAAGGCACCTATTCCTTCCCTAGAGGTAGTGTGCAAAAGATTTCAGAATTAAAACTTTCTGCCAATATGCACTTCCTGTTCAGAGGATTCAAGTCAATATCATGGATACACTGATTTGGCTTCTTGATGACCAATGGCCCTTTCCACCTCTAACTTTCCATGATCATCCAAGTACTCACATCGCTTCCCCATCCCCTTTTGTTCCATGGTATCAGTGAAGATAGTTATTAAAGTGACAGTAGGGGTGGGGATGATATTAAAGGCAAAACTGAAGTACTTTGGCCACATAATGAGAGGACAGGATACCCTGGAGAAGATGCTGATGCAAGGGAAAGTGGAAGGCAAAAGGAAGAGGGGCCGACCAAGGGCAAGATGGATGGATGATATTCTGGAGGACCGTAGGGGAGCTGGGGATGGCGATGGCCAACAGGAAGCTCTGGTGTGGGCTGGTCCATGAAGTCACGAAGAGTCGGAAGCGACTGAATGAATAAAAAAGGGTGGGAAGAACTGGATATTATTTTGGCAGGTTGCACCACATTTATTAATTTATTAATAAATTTAATTAATTAATTAATTAAAAGACACTTGCTCCTTGGGAGGAAAGCTATGGCAAACCTAGACAGCATATTAAAAAGCAGAGGCATCACCTTGCCGACAAAGGTCCGTATAATTAAAGCTATGGTTTTCCCAGTAGTAATGTACTGTATGGCTGTGAGAGCTGGACCATAAGGAAGGCTGAGCGCCGAAGAATTGATGCTTTCGAGCTGTGGTGCTGGAGAAGACTCTTGAGAGCCCCTTGGACTGCAAGGAGGTCAAATCAGTCAATCCTAAAGGAAATCAACCCTGACTGCTCATTGGAAGGACAGATACTGAAGCTGAAGCTCAAATACTTTGGCCACCTAATGCGAAGAGAGAACTCACTGGAAAAGTCCCTGACGCTGGGAAAGACTGAAGGCAAAAGGAGAAGGGGACGGCAGAGGATGAGATGGTTAGATAGCATCACCAATGTAATGAACATGAATTTGAGTAAACTCCGGGAGACAGTGGAGGACAGGAAGGCCTGGCGTGCTATGGTCCATGAGGTCACGAAGAGTCGGACACGACTAAACGACTGAACAACAACAAAGACTGATGCTGAAAACAAATTGTTTGTACATGTAGGTCCTAGTGCCTGCCTTGTGCCCTGCTGCCTCCAAACCTGCTGTGATTCCGTGCAGGTCCTAGTGCCTGCCTTGTGCTCTGCTGTAAGAGAGTGTCGCAAAATGATGCCCTGCTGTAAGAGTGTGTTGCAAAATGATGCATGTCTAAAAAGTGTGTCACCAACATGAAAAGTTTGGAAAGCTCTGCCTTAATTAGGCTACAGATCATTTCATTTCTGTGAAGACCTGTATAAGATTGCACTGATTGTTTTTTATTTCACTAAATCAAAATACTATAAATCAGTGTTTCTCAGTCTCAGCAACTTTAAGACGTGTGGCCTTCAACTCCCAGAATTCCCCCCAACATGCTGGCTGGGAAATTCTGGGAGTTGAAGTCCACACATCTTCAGCTTGTTGAGGTTGAGAAAAGGTAAAAAGGTAAAGGTTCCCCCCGCACATTTGTGCAGTCGTGTCCGACTCTAGGGGCCGGTGCTCATCTCCGTTTGTTAGCCAAAGAGCCAGCATTGTCCAAAGATGCTTCCACGGTCATGTGGCCGGCATGACGCGCACGGAACGCTGTTATCTACCCACCAAAGTGGTACCTATTCATCTACTTGCATTTGCATGCTTTCAAATTGCTAGGTTGGCAAGAGCTGGAGCTAGTGCGGGAGCTCACTCCGTCACGCAGGGCTAGGGATTCGAACCTCCAAACTTGCGACCTTCCGATCGACAAGCCTGGCGTCTTACCCGCTGACACTGCTCTAAATCATTTTTCCCCCTGAAATAAGATAAATGTTGCAAATTCATTATATCCTTCATTCCTCCCAGGGACTAAAAGCAGTACCAAGGATAGTATTAGTTCCGTATTTCCTCCCAGAGACAAAAGGCAATGCTTTCATCATAACCACCTTTGAGATAGGTTAGCCTGAGAAAATGGCACCAGTGCAAGATCACTTTATTTGCTTGCTTGCTTCATTTATATCTCCCCTTTCCTGCAAGAGCTCAAACTGGCATGCATAATATTCACTCCTCCAGTTTTTCTCTACAAGAACCCTGTGAGGAAAAGTCAGCTAAGAGACAATGATTGACTCAAATTCAGGAGGAGTCTGGTAGCAACTTTTCTTAAACTTTTGTAAGCATGGGAGGGCATTTGATTGACCCAAAGTTACCCTGTGAACTTGCAGCTGAAAATGGACATGGCCCTGAGTGTCCCGGATCTCAATCCAGCCTCCTAGCCACTACACTACACTAGGTTTCACTGTAATTTGCTTACCTTCCTAACTGAAGTAGGATTTGAACCTGCATCTCTCAAATTCAATATTGAACACCACTGAGTGTATAGGCTCCAGACTCTAAAGACACACCAATGCACTGGCATGTTATGCTGAACCAGGCTCAGCTCAGAACTATAGTTACAAGACTCTTATTCCTGGATGCTCCACATGGTGAAAGATGGCCAGCAAGGGTTTGCAAATTGCCAATGCTGTTGGCTGTGTCCCAACCACCTTTGCTAGCCATGTTTAACTGAATTGCTTTTGAGGATGCAAAATTTAAAGAGACAAAACTTCAATAGACCAATTGGAGTTTGAAGACAACATATGTGGAGGGAGAAGGTTGAGTCTCCCTTCCCTGCAGTTCCTGTTTTACCTGCTCTGATCACCTGCAAGGAGGAAGGTGAAAAATGCTGAGAATGCTAGAGGTGCTATGGCTGGAACAGCCCCATTTTATAACTTTTCCTGCTAACCATTTCTTTGTCCAAAGCCAGAAGTGAAAATTAACTTTGATTTATTTATGATTTTTTTCTCCTACCTTTTCACCATTAAAAACAATCCCAAATCACAGTTAAACCCCATCTGGTTCAGACAACACATGGAACCATAGTTTAGGTAAGCCAACCCACAAGAAGTCATGAGTACAAATGGAGGCTAAGGCACTGAACCATAACCATAACTGAATCCCTGGTCTGGATTCAGATCTCACACTAGCTTCAACCACAGGTCTTTGTGCACTGTGCAGGCCAAAGAATCACATTTTGGAATTTGAAGTCGGACTTTCTGAAGTTAGCCATCTATTTTATTCTGGCTTTCTTTTTTCAGATTTCTATTATATTGTTGGCGAAGAGCCTTCCAAGCTTATGCATCCAAGCTAACCAACTAAACATTAAACAAAACAAAATGGAAAAATCTCATAGTTGTGCAAGTTTTAACACCATTGCGATAAAATTCCATTCTTTTTTCTTCCTTGATGAGGTTGATTGGATTACAGGTGGATAATGCAATTCAGGGCACATGATCATGCTGGGGCTGAAGCCTTTCTCCCAACAGGTCCCTTTACAATGAAGTTATCACTATCCCGATCAGAATTTTCCTGAATCACCAGATCAAGGTGAGCAGATCACCTGAGCTGCTTATTTGCACATGACTATGTCTCTCTCTCACACAAACACTAAAGGTACACAGTCTTCCTTGATGAAACCAAGGGTCCTCCTTTTTCACTTCCAAAGACTTGCCTGCAATTTAGTGTTGCAGAGAACTTCTTCAAAGGGCATCAGCACCCCATGGAAAGTAGAAGCTTGTACAACTTTTTTCCTTGCCAAGTTAAAGCAGAACCTCTTCTCCAACACCCTCCCCCCACTATAAATTCCCTTGTACTCCAGTTTAATCAGGTTAAAGTGAACCAACACAAGTAAGCCTTTCAGTCAATAGCTATCTCGCTTTATGACCACTAACCATTGTCTGACTAATGTAAACCCACCTTTAACTACACCTAATTGTATTCATTTTTGGAACACTTTAGCACAATGGGGAACCACCACTATGGTGACATTGCCTTGCCCTCTCTTGTTTGAAAAGAGTTCCTTGCTTCTGTCAATGAACACAAGGGACGGGTGGGTTTTGCCTTTCAAAGAGGGAGATGGTTGAATGGGTGTTTACTTTGCTGGGAGTTAACTGAGCATGTTGTTGCAAACATAGCCTTGGAGCTATAGAATTTATCAAGGAGCAGTGGTGCCCACATTCTTTCATACCCCTAAACGTAGGGTCAGCTCTACCATTTTGCCACTGGTGTAAAGATGCTTTGCTTTCATTTTATTGTTCTTCTTTTTGAATAGGGTAGTGTCATTAATAGGTTTAATGGACAGCTGAATCATCTGAAGTATTTCTTGGATTAATGTGGAAACCCCAAATTTGTTTTGGCAACATATTAATTCTGCTGTGCAAATACAATGAAAAAAGACACATTTCTTCTTAGGGTAGAAATTTTGTTCTCTCGCTTGAGAGTAAACCCTGTTGACTGTTAACCCTTTTGCTTAACCATGATTTAGTAAGTCACAACTGGATTCTGCAGGCAGCATGCTAAGCTAAGTCACATTATGGCTTAGTGTGTGATATGTGAACCAGGTGACGAGCTATTATAAGATGCAGGCTCATGTTTTTCAGCTTGGGATGTAATAGCCGATTTTGGTCTCTGTTGCTTTGTACTGATTATGATGAATAACTCTGATGAAGTCAAAAGCCCTTCTAGTTCCGTGTAAAATAGTAATTAATAAAGGTCTTGTTATCATTGTTACTGTTTCTCTTTTTACTTTAATAGACCAACACAGCTACCTACCAGCATTATTCATGTAACTGTAACCTGTTTCTCACTTTCATTAATGTTTCAACATGCATCACCCATATTGAAAGTTTGATATATGCAGATTAGAGAAAAGACACTATCTACATTTATTGGTGACTGGAAACCTCTTACGGACTTTTTGTGTAAAAATGAAAAAATGAACTTGTGATTTATAGTTTTGATGATTAGACAGGATAGATTATAGAAAGAAGAGTATTATTTTATTTATCACATTTATATCCCGCCCATCTCCCTCACAAGGAGGAACCATCGGCAGTTATGATGTAACTTTAGAGAGAGAGGTTAAAATATAATTGTACTTATAACTTCTGTGAAGAATATTGGAAGCCACTGCTTTGTGTCTTTTTTCTTTCCTGTTTTCCTTTAACTTTTTTTCTTTTCTTGTATTTTTTGCTTTCTCTTTGCTTTCTTTTTTTCTCTTTTCTTCTTTATTTATATTAGTTTTTATCCTCTTTTTAAAAAGTTTTAATAAAATTATATATGTATGTATATAAAAGAAAGTTTGATATATGCAGATATGCTTAGAGTTTACTAAACAGAAGACTATGATATATATTTTCCAGTAGCTAAAAATGCAATCTTAACCATGCCTATTCAATGAGAAATTCCCATTGAATTCAGTAGGATTTATTGTCTTGTAAGCATGTATAGGACTGAGTCCAAAAGCTTACTTCTGAAGAATTATGTATACGACTTCACCCTGAAGGATCAAATTGTGAATATCTTGAATTCAGAGGAACCTTTCCTTATCCAGATGAAAATAATTATATCCACAGTTCCCCATGTAAGTTACACTGTTGCAACTTCCCTGGTGGACCCCATGCATTTACCAGCTTGTTACTTGATTGCATTTAAAATAATCTAATTAAACCTATGTTGTCTGTTAACAATAGCAGCCCTTAAACTGTCCTTTAATTTGCATAAACCACTTACATCTTTCTAGGTGATCTCAATCTCAGATAACCTGTCTAGCCCCCTTTTCCCCTCTGAGATCTTAATACAATAAGTACTTTACCATACCTGGCTACTGATGAAACTCTATTTCACTTGTCTGAGCAGGTCATTTGAGTTGTTTATCAAGGGCATAATTTGAGATCTTTCCATTTCATTGCACATCTTGGCTTGTTTGAAGTCATGGTACAAACTGAATTTTGCTTGCCAGGTGGGCTATTTAACATAAATGTGGTTTTGTTTGTTGTTGTTGTTGTTGGAATCCTGGTGGGGCTCGGAGGCAGCAGCAGCCATGACACACCCAGACACTGCAGCCGGCACACTAACGTGTCCCGACACACAGTTTGAAAAGCTCTGAATTAAGGATAGGAAGCACACTTGTCAAAAAAAATACATAGCTGGAATAGAGTTGAGCCCATTTTACCAAAAGGTTTTGTTTTGGTTTGGTTTTTTGACATTGCAAGTCAAAATGTCTCACCATAGGTTGCTTTCTGAAGACTTTTTTGGATATGCAACCCTATATGAAATGTATGTTGAATCGGCTGCAAGACAAAAGAGTAAATGCATAAAGGACACACTTAGGTCTTAAAGGAAATTAGGAAGCATATTGCCCATTGCTGATATTACTGTACAATCTATTTGTTTCCAAAGCACTTTCAAAACAGAACTGAGAAAAACCTCAAGTGCTAGCTTGATACGAATACTCACAAGCATACACCACCCATGGTTTGGCTGACTTCAGATCTATGAGTATAACTTTATGCATACATAAAACATGTTTTTCACATACATGTACAAATGTACTAGCAAAAACAATTTGTTTTCAGCATCAGTCTTTGTTGTTGTTCAGTCGTTTAGTTGTGTCCGACTCTTCGTGACCTCATGGACCATAGCACGCCAGGCCTTCCTGCCCTCCACTGTCTCCCGGAGTTTGCTCAAATTCATGTTCATTACATCGGTGATGCTATC
The DNA here is from genome assembly GCA_023362775.1 of Charina bottae. NCBI lineage: Eukaryota > Metazoa > Chordata > Lepidosauria > Squamata > Charinaidae > Charina > Charina bottae. The sequence goes on along the minus strand of JALMGJ010000003.1, from coordinate 105,429,464 downwards.
TAACCATCTCATCCTCTGCCGTCCCCTTCTCCTTTTGCCCTCAGTCTTTCCCAGCATCAGGGTCTTTTCCAGTGAGTCCTCTCTTCGCATTAGGTGGCCAAAGTATTTGAGCTTCAGCTTCAGCATCTGTCCTTCCAATGAGCAGTCAGGGTTGATTTCCTTTAGGATTGACTGGTTTGACCTCCTTGCAGTCCAAGGGACTCTCAAGAGTCTTCTCCAGCACCACAGTTCGAAAGCATCAATTCTTCGGCACTCAGCCTTCCTTATGGTCCAACTCTCACAGCCATACATTGCTACTGGAAAAACCATAGCTTTAACTATACGGACCTTTGTCGGCAAGGTGATGCCTCTGCTTTTTAATATGCTGTCTAGGTTTGCCATAGCTTTCCTCCCAAGGAGCAAGCATCTTTTATGGCTGCATAGGCTTACTCATGAGGAATATGGGTTTGGCTGCCTACATACGTGCATGCAGTGGTTGAATGAGGTTTTTGTTGGCAGTGTGTCACAATGGCTTTTAATCATGGCCTGTTGGATTATTTGGGCTCAGCTTTGATTCTTTGATTTTTATTATGGGAATTTAAAGGAATGCTTGAGAGAGAGACCCTCCTCCCAGGGCACACTTTGTGGAAAAGTTTACTCAAAAGTAGTTCTACTGAAGCCAATTTCACATAGGTGTTGGCAATTTAGCTAATTTATGTACAGATTTTAGGCCTAAAACAGATTATAAGAAGTTTCTAAAGCAATGTTTCTCAACCTTAGCAACTTTAAGATGTGTGGACTTCAGTGAAATTCTGGGAGTTGAAGTCCACAGTGGACTTCACAGTCCACTTCACTATAGTGGAATTCATGGGTCCCGTGGCTGGCTGGGAAATTCTGGGAGTTGAAGTCCCCACATCTTAAAGTTGCTAAAGTTGAGAAACACTGTTCTCAAGCAATCTTCTTCAACCTGGCACGCATTTTAGCACTCCCACTCCCAGAGTTCCTAGCCATTCCACATTCAGTGAAAGGGAACTCATCACTATAATAATTTCCACTGTTGAATAGCTCTTAGAGTATCAAAATAAGGCAGATCCTGACTGTTACAAAAAACTCCTCACTTAAATCTGTGATCCCATGTCCTGCATTCTGACTGAGATCCTTTCAGGTCTACCAAGAGTGATATCATACCCACCATCAGTTCCCTCTTCTCAAACTCCTTTAATCTCTCTTCAGAGGGATTGGATTTTAGTCCCCTAATCAGTATTGTTGCTCTTCTCTGAACCCATTGCAGTTCATTGAGTATGTGTCTGAATACAGCTACAGTGGAATTCATGGGTCCCATTGTCAGCTCCCAGCATTAAGTTGTAGCAGAATTCATTTTAAAACAGTTACTGACTAGTTTTAGAAATAAAATATAAACCCACAGATTAAAGATTCTCAAAAGGTCAATGTGTAAGTGAGTAACATCAAAGTCAAATCAGATAGGAGACTCAGCAGACTCCTATCTCATTTGACTTTGCTCATTGATAATTGCCCTAAGATGCTTTGTCAAATTCCTAATGCATTTTCCGTAAATTCATTTGGAAGGGGAAAGGGGAAAACAGAATCAGAGGAACTAGAAAACAACTTCCCCACAGATGCCGTCTGCCCAGAACCTCCAGGCCTGATTAACATGTTCCCTGAACTAATCAGCAGTGAGATAGTCAACTGTGTTATTAATTTAACTTTTTACCTGTAGGTACTGTGAACTTTGTAAAGACACCTTGCATTTCAACAGAGCCTAACTTAAAGACCTGTTGGTATCTAGGTTAATACCCACAGTGGTTATTAGGTATAGGTTCAAATTACTGGAAAGGATTTAGTCAAGAATCTTTAGAATGTTTATGTAAAAAAAAATTCATTTGAGCAATTGCATGCTTCTTCACACTCTCAAAGAACTGAAGATAGTTAGTAGAATAGGATATATCTTTGAAAGAAAAAAAAATGTTAGCTGTTAGCCAGCAAGTGCACCCTTCCTCTACACTTGACAATTTTAACTTTAATTTTGTTTGCTCAAGTTTATATGGATCCAAGATTAAATAAATTAGCCAGTCATTTCTTGCATCTCTGTGTGTTATGCTAGGTACTACAGATGCTGATCTTAAGAGATATTGTGACATAAATCTCTACAGAAACCCTTCTGAATCATAAAAAGGTGTGTGTGTGTGTGTGTGTGTGTGTGTGTATATATATATATATATATATATATATATATATATATTCTTATGTAAAGCTAAAATCAATATTTATTTATTGTTCATATTTCTATCACCGCCCATCTCCCCAGATCTATCAGTCAATCAGTCAATCAATCATATTTGGCTAAAAAGCTAGAAATATGCTGTCTGCAGAAATATCAAGCCACACATTAAGTGGGGTGGGGTTCAGCTTCATTTCTTTTAATGAGACACTGGTTAAATAATGCATAGGTGTACATGTATGTATGTAATTTTAAAGAAAAATGCAACATTTGAAACATATTCTGTAATTATTTCCCCTCGGTATTTGTATAGATGAAGGTAATCTATTAGAAAACACTGCAAAAGTACTTTAAAAAGGGAGACCAGATGGTTTTATTTGTAATTTTTTCAGTCAATGGAACAAAATCACTGTTAAACTGAGGCTGTTAAAATAATGAGACCACAAATACTTTCAGATGTTAGGTTCTACTTTTTGCTTACATAACGCCTCTTCCATACTTTACCAGTTTGCAAGTCCAAATCTGACTTGTGAAAGCAAAGGCAAATCATAGATTTAATTTAAAACAATCACTGATTCTGTATTTAGCAAAATACAAAGTGAAGTACAATGTGGGTTGCTATAGTGGAGCAAAAGAACAAATTGTGGCATCTTCAAGATTACAAAGTTTATTATAGCTTACTATGGTGTAAATATATGTGGTCTTACCATCCTCTTATATATCTGTCATTGTTTTTAAAATAATACATGACTTGTTTTGGCAGTAACTTTTCTGAATATGTAGCTAGCTGCTTACCATGCTATAGTTTTGTTCATTTGCTGACTATTCTGTTTTTCAAAACAGATAAGCAGGGAAGAAGAGACACATAGTATTATTTCTTTACCTCAGTGCAAGTTGAAATCTATTTCATGTCAAGCACAGTCTGATCTAAACAAGCAATCTAATTAAATATACATAACATCTCTTATTTCATCTTAAGGCTGCATCTTTCTCAGCTGTCTCCTCATTTTGGTTAGCCTGTAGCTGCACAAATTACTGCAGGTGACAGTATTTTGGCAATGTTGGCTGATATTTTTTTAAAACTAAACTAAACAGGGTCAGATCAGGTCAGTATTTGGATGGGAAACCACCAGAAAATACTAGAGCTGTAAGCTGAACTTTCTCAAGTAGGAAAAAAAATTCCAGAAAAAGACAGTGGCAATCACTTCTATCTTGTTGACAAGAAAATTATATGGATATGAAGTCACTAGCAGATGAGCTGAACTTAAAGCCAACTTTAGCTTTAAAAAGAGTTCTGGAAGAATCAGAATTGGATTTTATATTGCTCTATTTTTGGTTTAGCGTGGTGTATCTTACTGTGGCTTAAACCATGGTTAACAAAATCATGGCTTGGTGTGATGTGTAAATGCAGCCAGTATCTTGCTCAGTTTTGAAAGTTTAGAGCAGTGTTTCTCAAACGTGGCAACCTTAAGATATGTGGATATTCTGGCTGGGGAATTCTGGGAGTTGAAGTCCACACATCTTAAAGTTGCCAAGGTTGAGAAACACTGGTTTAGAGAGTCTTTAATTCACTTTAAACTCCAGGTCAAGATGGCAGCTGCAACCATGTGCTCCAAGCCCTCCCCCCCCCCTTTTTTTTTGCATGCAACATGCAACACACATAAAACAGGAGTGGGTCTTCAATTGCACAGTCACAGCCAGCATCTGGACTTTTTTTTTTCCCTCCCTGGGGATGCCTCTGTTGCTTGCCCATGTAGAAACTGCTTACAAGTAGAATAATAATAATAATAATAATAATAATAATAATAATAATTATTATAATAATAATAATAATAATAATAATGAGAGAGAGAGAGAGAGAGAGAGAGAAACAGCCCAAAGTGGCACCTGCTAAAATTTCTTGAATTACTCTCAGTTCCAGGACAGCTGCTGATTTTTTTTTCCTTTTCTTTTTCAGCATTGGAGAGGAGTCAGTTGTTTCATAATATATGCTTTAAGCTCCTGGGAACTTTATTTCCCCTCTTGCTGTGGAACAACCTGTGTTCCTCAAGGGTAGGCCAACCAGTGCAATCCAGATGTTTAGGACTATAACTCCCACAATTCCTTGCAACGGGCCATACTGGTTGGGGCTGATGGCCAGTAACAATTACTAAAGGGGACCATCTTACTAAGCAGAATTCCTCCCCTCCATGTGAGGTAAAAGTGTGTGTTAGAAAGTCTTTTCAATACTGGCTTCCACACTGTGGAACATGCTGTCTTCAGAGGTAAATATGGGGTCTAGCCCTTCCTTGTATTCTGGAAGACCCATAAATCCATTTTATTTCTGTGAGCTGGCTCATAGGGTGAGTATAGAAGGCCATCTAGTTGTAGTAAAGCAGTAGTGTTGAGTATTTTAATATTTATGTGGTCATGTTATATTATGTTTTCTTTCCCGTGCACTGCCCAGGGTCCTTTTTGATTGAGGTACTTTACAAATACTGTAAATAAACAAAAGACAAAATGGTGAGATTATTCCCTGGGACTTTCCTTTAATTCTCTTTTAACTCCTCAGGATGGTCCTTGTCAAACCCAAGGTGGGATTATTTTCAATGCAGTGAGCTATAATGCTGACAGCTCCAGAGAGGGTTAAGAAGTTGTCTCATTTGAAACCTTGGTATTTCAGTCTTTCTCAACCTAGCAGTCTCTAGATCAGTGCTTTCCAAACTGCCGCCGTTGGTGACACACCGGTGGCGGTGTGGGGGCGGCCTCGTGTTTTCTGCTAAAACCCGGAAGCGCTGATGGTGCGCCGCTGCCGCCGTGCACACCCCCGCACCGCCGCCGTGCACGTCCACTTCTGAGTTTTGTCGCGACACAGTTTGGAAAGCTATGCTCTAGATGGTCTTGCTATATTTCTGTGGGCCCTTTTCTTTAAAAATGATGAGAGTGGCAATCCATTGTAACCAAATTACAGAAGGCTGACTCTGCATAAGATAGCTACTGACATCCAGTGGAACCTCTGAGCTATGAAACTCACTTTTTTTTTGCAGCTCCACTCCCAAAGATGACACTGCCAAATGTTGCCATTTAACCTCCAAATCAGGGGCTATGGATTCCAAGGCCTGTTGAATCTGGGGACATCCCATTTTTAGCTCTGAATGAGTTGTGTTCCCCTAAACATACTTGGCTCACAATGTGGAGATTTTGGACTCACACTTCCTGCTGGAACAGCAAGTGGAGGCCACGCTCAGGAGAGCCTTTGCACAATTACATCTTGTGTGCCAATTGTGGCCATTTTTTGTATCAGGAAGCTTTGTGGATAGTCATGCAAGCCGTTGTCATCTCATGATTTGCTCTATATGTGTATGATCTTGAATATCATTCAGAAGGTTCATCTGGAACAGCTTGCAGCTGCCCATGTAGTTATGGGCACATCTTAATTTGCCCATGTGTCACCATTACTTCCGGAATAGCATTGATTGCCTGAGCTTCTGTGTGCACCTCCCCTCCTTTTCTCTATTTACCTGGAGATTATAAGCCCCTTTGGGAGAGGAATCTGCCTGCTTGCATTCCACAGACTCCCATGCACATTGATAGTGCAAGTGTCAGAAATGTTCTTTTTAACTAGTTGCTAGATGAGTTTTGATATCAATTAACTGTACATAGTAATCATTCATGCATTGGCAGCGTTCTCCTCAATCTCCCAGGCCTTTCTTTAAATAAGCAAGCATGCTCTCCTGGGCACCTATTAAGGTACTAGGGCACTTCATGCAATGAATAGACAATCCAACCAGCCCACCTATTGGATGACTGAAACATTTTCCACAGCTGCTTCAGCATTCTGGCCCACCTACTCTTCTGTGACACAGAGAACACAATAGCCATGCTGTAGTTTCTTCACTAGCTGTTATTTCTTCCAGTACTGATAGTGTAAGGAGGCCAAGAGGAGCAACAGCCTGAACCAGATCAAGTTTATTTGAATTTTCTGCCTCTGGCACCAAACAAATATTCTTCCCCTTTTGTTACGTATTTACAGGGGACAAAACTCACTGGAAAAAATCTCTCTGACGTCTGACAGCACTTGAACAGGCAGGACCTGCAGCCAAAGGAGTCCATTTGAGATGCTGTACAAGTGTCACAGCCAAGCCATAGGCAGCAATCACTTAAGAGTCAAGATCCAGACTGAATGGGAAAAAAAACTACCTAAAAACTGGAAAGTATGCTCATTTTCAGGCAAAGGTCTAAGTTTAACATAAAGCCTTTAGCACTCTTGCAGGTGATGAAAGCAGTAAGAAAGCATTTTCTCCCTAGGGCAGAGGTGGGAAATACATTTGGCCCTCAACCCATTTCTTAGCCACCCACAAATCATAACATCAAAATTGGGTGGGTAACTGTCAAATTTATGGCAACATAATCTCCTCATTTAAATGATAGTAAAGGAGGTAAGACTGCTAAGACTCTGATAAGCCTAAACCTCTTTTTTTTAAAGCTGCTCAATCCATTAACTAGTGAAAAAGCTAGAAATCCCAGCCTCTCTCTTTCCAGTGATGTCACTGCCTTGTCCACTTGAGGCCTCGGTATTGCCCAAATAATTTTTAAAAATGGCTTCAAGGCATCAAGATTGTCTGCCTGGCTCCAGCCCAATCATGAGAGCGGCAGAGAGTGACGTGGGTTTGATCTTCTAACCCCAGGAGTTCCTTACAGCAAGATCACTGCCTTGCAGCTCAGTAGTCCCACAAGTATGAAATCTACCTCCCAATCCACTATCTTTAATGTATTTATTAGACGCATATCCCATATGGGCTTCAGGAGTACAATAGCATTCCCTCCTCCAATTCTTCTCTGCAACAAATCATGAGATAGACAGGCAAAAGGAGCGCGGCAGGTCCAAAGCAATCCATGGGTGGACTTGAACAAGGGTCTTCTAGTCTTAAGCACATCGTACTAGATGACTGAATGTCACTTTTGGCTTCTGAATTGCAGTTACACTGACTTGTGTTAAATACACACAAGAGTTACAGAACCAGAGGGGGAAAAAAAGAGAAGATAAAGAAAGGATCATATAAGGGTCATTAAAATATTTATCAGCATGATCTGTAATATAGGATCCACTGCAGCTGTGCTTAGATCCTTTTCCTGAGACATCTCATTTTTATTAAACAGATATTGTTGAGCAAACACAATGCTAGGAAGACAATAATCAAGATGCACAAAATACCAATTTATGTCCTCTGCAGCGGTCTGACTTGGCAAACTACAGTCCTAAAGAATTGCAAGAGCGCTCTCTTCTGTCCACATGTTAATATTCTTTTAATATGACAATGAAATAAGAGACATGTTCAAAAAAAGGCAACAGTGCCAAGCACAGAGGAAAAAGCTTGGGGTACCTTAATATTTTTATTGTTATGGCATGTGTTTTGGATGGAATGAAGTCTATTGCAATAGATGCCATCTTTGTATAAACTACACAAATGAGTCCCAACACCATGGACTAAATCCAGAGATCGACTTCAGTTATTATTGCACTTAGCTTTTTTCCCCTTCTCCCACTGATCCTCTGCAATACTGCTCTAGTATGCCCCCAGTCTTACCGAACAGATTCAGGGTGCAGACAAAGGGAAGAGGAATTGCATATACCAATGGAATGGACACATCAATGCTCACCAAATTTCAGTCTGGGTGTCTCCTTTTGCTACTCACTTGCTGGAAGATGGAAATCAGATGTCAACATCATAAGTGTCCTGGGAAATTGAAGGATCGTGGCTATAAAATCAGGCACACATTGAAATATGACCAATACAGCCAGTTCCAATTGTGAATAGTGCTAAATGAGAAACCTGACCATTTGTTTCCAGCAGTTATAGAACACGGATAAATATGCAATTAAGCAGTAGAGTTAATAGTAGTAGTTCTCATTAAAAGTTGATGAATGTACTTTTCCCAAATAACTTCAGTGAAGTTAAAAGATGATCTAGGAATGCCTGTGATGTTCTATCACTATACAATAATGTATCTTAGGCCTGCAGCCTCCATGGATTCTCAATCTCCAATTAAATGTCAGGGAAGTGAACATGAGGAAACGTCAGCCTTGGGGATGAATAGGTGGGTTGGTAGCAATGTTATTTTTTATTATTACTAATATTATTTATTTTTATTATTACTAATATTATTACTAAGGGCAGAGCTAACCTTGAAAAATGTTTGAAAACTTCCTCCTTCCACTGGAGAAATTCAAAAGAATCTTCCACCCACCTTTTCTGTGTAGGGATTTGCAGAATTTCAAAAAATCTTTTTATACGCAGCTCTAGATTTATATTGCACACTGTACCATTATGTAGTTTACTGAGTGTTGATTTAATGCATTCTATGAATTTAGCCACTATCATTTGATGTTGCATGTATGATTTCAGTTGTGTTACCAATGTGGAAGAGAAATTTTTTGGCCTGAAATTTTGGACTACAATTTCCCTCGTGTTCAACCACTGAACTTGCTGGCTAATGGGAAAAAGGTCCACACATGCAGAACATCAGACTGAATGATAAAACAGAAAATCAAATTCAGACCGGGGGAAGAAGTGGCATATGTAGATAATCAATTCCTCTCCTTTATATTATACAACAGCCTCATATTGCTCACAGAGCTCATAGCCTCATAGAGGATGGAGAAATATAAGACCATTATTAAGAGCCAGTTTGGTCTAGTGGTTAAGGCTCCAGGCTAGAAACCAGGAGACTGAGAGTTCTAGTGCTGCCTTAGGCATGAAAGCCGGCTGGGTGACCTTGGGCCAATCCCTGTCTTTCAGCTGTAGGAAGGAGCCAATGACAAACCAGGAGACTTGAGAGTTCTAGTCCCGCCTTAGGCATGAAAGCCGGCTGGGTGACCTTGGGCCAGTCACTCTCTCTCAGCCCAACTCACCTCACAGGGTTGTTGTTGTGGGGAAAAGAGGAGGAGGAAAGAGTATTAGGTATGTTCCCCGCCTTGAGTTATTTGTAAAAATAATAAAGGCAGGATAAAAAATAAAAAAATAATATTTGTATCATGGGTTAAATTGGGGTAATTGATCTGGGTTTTACTAATTGCCCAGATTTCAGTCAGTACAACTCAAATCGATCACCCCAGTTTAACCCATGGTTTAACCCATGGTGCAAGTCTGAAATCCAAGTAGCCATGCTACTAATTAACTATCACTGGAAAACTAACAGAATTGAATGAAATTCATAAGCATACCAACACTTTACAAGGGAAAGAAATTTCAGAAAAACCCATGAAAGAGTAACTTTTCCCAATTTGGTCTTTTCTTTTTTAAATGTTTTGTGGGCAACTGCAACTACACAAGTTGCAAGTTTCTTAGTAGGGATTACTTGTGTGGTTGCAGCTGCAGCCCCACAAATAATCCCTGCTAAGAAACTTGCAACATTTCTGTAGAGCAGAGCTTTCCAAACTTTTCCTGTTGGTGACACACACCAACAGCGGCGGCGCACGCGAAACCCGGAAGCACTGATGGGGGGAGCGGCGGCACTGATTGGCGGGGGTGCCGCTTCTTTCGGTTCCATCAGCGCTTCCGGATTTTCACGCTGCACACCGCAGGTGACACAGTACTGTGTCGCAACAGAGTTTGGAAAGCTATGCTGTAGAGTATGTGTCCACATTAAGGAGGAATCATATGCTCATCTTTTTCCCCACTCCCTTCCATGAACTTTTTTTTTTTTTGGTGCTTAGTCAGTATTAACTCTTGGAGACTGCCTGGACAAGTCCCTGCAGTTTTCTTGGCAAGGTTTTCCAGAAGCGGTTTGCCATTGCCTCCTTCCTAGGGCTGAGAGAGAATGACTGGCCCAAAGTCACCCAGCTGGCTTTGTGCCTAAGGAGGGACTGGAACTCATGGTCTCCTAGTTTCTAGCCTGGTGTCTTAACCACTACACCAAACTGGCTCTGTTCCATGAACTCTTATCATTATATGAATGAATATACATGTACACACATATATGTGTATATACATATACACACACCATTCTTCTGAAGAATGCTCAGCAAATGCTGATAATTTAGGATCAAATCAAGCTTTATCCCAAAGCCTAAGAATTATTCAAATACTGCCCTAACAAATATGTACTTCTGAGCAAAGCTGTTTTTCGTAAACATTGTGAAGTCAAATCATTCTATTTTTTTCAGCTGTTTTGACAATTCTATTATTTTAGTTTGTAACGTTCCAATAATTATGGGGACAACTTTTGCTGCTCTATTCTGTAATCTGTGTATTTCAATTAAGACCTGTTATTTTACAATCTTCTCCAGTTCCTTTTGAACGACTCTGCTGTCATTTGGCATTGCCACATCTATAAGTAAAACTTGCTTTTCAACTACTGTGATGTCCAGCATGTTGGGTTCTAAATCTCAATTCATCTAAATTTGGAAGTCCCACAGAATTTTTATATGTTCATTGTAGAACATGTTTTCAATGTTTTGGTTATATTAATAATTTGGGACATCAGATCCATACTTTTTACATAAATTCCAATGTATCCTTTTTGCCACACAATCATATTTTCCTATAGCTACTTACTAGGTAGTCACCGGTCTGATTTTTACATAATCTAAATTTGCTGTTTCCAGGATTTCCCACCCCATTTTCATGACATTTCTTGCCAGTGGGAAATTCAGGTATGAATTTGTGAATTGTTCTGCTTAGGTATTGGTTTCATCCAAACCAATGCAGGGTTTAATTTATGTTGATCCACATTGCAGCTGCACAGCACAATCTATAAATGGGGCAATACTGAAGTAGATTGTTAAAAATGATTGCTGAATTAAACCCTATTATGTGCCAGCATCACTTCACAGTAAACAGAAGAGATAGGGCAAAACCTGGGAGAATGCAATTTACTATTCAGTTTATTAATCTAGTTCAAATGACAAACTTTGGAACTTCTACAACAAGGAACAAAATTTCTCTACATTTTATCAACTAAATTTATTCACTTTTTTATTTAAAAGCCAGAAGACAGTTTTGAAGTTCTAAAATTCTTATTAAAACACTAGAAGTGCACTTAGAATACAAGGAAAAAAAAGTACTTTCATGGATTAGGATACCTAGCTCCTGTGAATTCTGCAGGTGACTGGCAGAATATTTTTACTTGCTCAAATACTGAAAGACAATGGCCAGGACCCAAAGAGCCCACATGCATGTAGAAGGCACTTTTGTGCATCTGTGTCTGGTCAGCTTTCCCTTCTGGCTCCTTTAGCGGGAATTCTAAGATGGGGAGGAGCACACAAGGGTCTGCTGTTGGAAGAGGTAACTTGAAGAAGGCCCATAACCACACAGGCACGCTCTATATCTTGGCCAACCTCACCAGAAACATCACTAATGATCCAGTGGAAACTTCTGAAATCCTAGCCACCAAAGACTTCTTGATCAGTGCTGAAGCATAAATTAAGCAGTTCTTTCTAGAAGGCAGCATGAGCAGTTGGCAGTTAGATCAAGACACCAATGCCAGATATGCTATGTCATTATTGGCTCTAGGCCATCAACTAACTTTAAATGAATCATCTTCCAGAAGGTCTTTCTCGCTTACACTTTTAAGCTTCAGATCAATACATAACTCCTGAGCCAAATGTGTATGAATCAGTCCTGTTTCTAGTCAGTGTACACTCAAGGTCAGCATCACATCTACTTAGTGCAAAAAGCTGTCACTGAATGCATTTAATTATATAACAAAAGCATCCATTATCTAGCTCAGTTCTTATATGCATTTGCCACTTATGGGCATTGTAGTTTTTTATTCTGAACATGGCTTGCTTATGCCACCCTAAGATTAAAAATTTAACTTACTTGGGACTAATCTCCAGAGACTGTAATACATTCAAAAGTATTCACCATACCCCAGCAAAACCTTGTAAGTCACTTCACCACAGCAATCTTATTCCATTTATTAGTACTCTTGAGTAAACGTGATGGAGTAGAAATGCACCTGCAACTTCTCTTCAGTAGACAGTGAAGGAATATGTGCACACATTCTGACTCAAGATCAAGGCTCCCAGGTACATACAGTCTGTATTCATACAGCTTTACAAATATTTCCATTTCCTACTGAAAACACAGATATCAGGGCTAGTTTTTATCATCCCTGTTTGCCATATTTGGCCTCAATACATGGGCAAAATAAAATCAATTATCTTTAGAATTAACCTGCATTTCAAGGATTCACAGCAGCCTCTGAATTCAGAATGTGGCAATTTGTATGGCATGATTTGTTAAGTATATGAAATATTCTATTGTCTGCATGGAAATCTCACTTATGAATGTATGGCATTTCTGCATTAGACAGAAGCACAGTTTACACAAAGCATGAGAGGTTTTAACATTTGTTATACCTAAAGAACCAGATGTTAAAGTTTGCACTATTGTTGCTATCAGATTGTTCTGAATTCTAGGCATAGAGGTAGAAATATATAAAGATGTATTTAGCCTTAGGAAGCCAGAAATGAAATATTAACCTTGAATTATTCATCTTTCAGGAGCCATACAATGATCTCTTCATAGTTCCTATCTCAACTCTGCATAAATGTTCAGAGTCAAAATATGTATTAAGATAAAACACCACCCTGACCTATTGTACAGTCAGGAAAAAAACAATGGCTTACTGTCTTAGAATTTCCAACCAGGGCTTTATATATTGTTGAAGGCTGATACCAAATCCAGCTTTGCAGTAGGTATCAAATTCCTACTTTATTAGAAATGAAATCCTGTATCTGGACTGATATCTGAATCTAATAACCAGAGTTTCCAAGTATTTAGGGAACCTGGGCTTCTAACATATGATCCATGTTAAACAATATAATAACAATTAAAATAAAGGTGCTTATAGGCTAGAATTATTTCTAGGCTCCTGACTGTAAGCATTCAGAGCTGAAACAGATATAAGAAAAAAATATCCAGAGATGAGTAAGAAAAACACACCTTGGAGAAGGTGAGCTTCAACAGAAAGTCCATTAGAAAAAGCAAAATTAGAAGTATGAAGACAGGAACAAGAACCATGGGGGAGCCTTCAGTTTAAATTTGTGTGTGCCAACATATCTTGGAGGAAGTCATGTCTGTGGTCTTTTCTCACTAATGGAAGCCAAGTATTAAGAATACTTCTTGCTTTGTTCATTGATCCCTCAAGGAACGCAATAGGACTTGGGCCATCATATCATCTTCATCAGCATCATAATCCTAAATACAGAAGACATAAATATGCATGAGTGGACAGATTTTGCCTAATTCCAGAACTGATCACAGCTGCTCAAAGGAGGTTTGACTGGAGTAGCATATAAGACAGACAAATGAACAAATGCTTTACTTGTAGCTTCTCTAGCAGTAGAATATTCTGTCATCAACTCATTATCTAAATAAAAGTTTGTGAAGGCTCAGGGCCCAGTTACAATACAGCTCACTAACTGCCTTTTTAAATTGGCTGAAGTGTGGAGTATGGAGCCATACTTCTAAAAAAGCCACACTATTTTCAAACTGGTACAACAAGACTAATCAGAAATTAAAAAATATTTTTGCTGCTCCAGGTTTTCACATGTAGACTAAGACCAATTATAACTTACCACAAAAGTATCATATGAAAACTGATGGCGTCGCTGAAGATGTTCCATGAAGTTAGCACTTCTATAGTGTGGATCTCCCCATGGCATTGATGCACAGATTGGGCAAACCTGGAAGAGTTGATAGTTTATCCACCTATACCTTTTACTTTTTGCATCTCAACAGCATGCATTCTAAACCATGTCCATCAGCAAGTAGGCCACAAAAGTCAGATCAAAAGTTCTGTCCATGAAAATGATGCTAAATTCTCCCAATATTAACCCCTTTCCCACAGCATGCTGCATTACAGAGATTCAAAATTTCCAGAATGCTCTATTTCTTCTCCAAACCATATCATCTGGCCACTCCAGGGGAAGAGGAGTAGTACTTCCAGAAAACCACCAAACTACTCCTGAAACGGACAGATGTGGTCCAGAGGAAGAATGGCATTTTCTAGAGTCCTCAGAATGTTCCATCCCTGAATTGTAAGTTTGGTACATTCCTAGTGTATCACATTGTCCTAAACCAACCTAAGCTCCCACCAGATATATGGACTTTTAACTTCCTGGGTTCCCAGACATTGCTGAGAATTCTGAGAGTTGAGTCTACACATCTAGAGGGTGACAAGGCTCCGAAGGCTTTTCTAAGGATCCTCAGTTACAGATTTTCAGCTGGCACAAACAAATATAGGGGGAAGGGTAGATAGGTCATCTCCTCATCAAATATCCCAAACATGTATTTGAGTAGTGAATTTCCTAAATGTTTCTTGAAATATTTAAAGTTCAGCATATAATGCATCACAAAGTTGGAGATTTTTAGATATTATGTCTGAGTTCTAGCACAGGTTTTTGATTAAACAACATTTAGAACAAGTTAGACATATTTAGCAAATCACGTTGCTCCTTGGTCAATATATTTAGGGTTCTGAACTGTCTTTTCAGGAATATAAGTTTTGCTGTGAAATTATTAGCCCCCTGCTTGAGAGGCTTCAAATGTTTGAAATATGTGCTATATGATAAAAAAAACAGCCTTATCATTAAAAAAAGACTAAAACGTAACTCTTTGAGGTAATATTGTAATTTGCCCTAAATGCACGGTTAGGGTTTTTCACCTCGGAAAGCCACAGAATGAATTTTTGGCCTGTAAGTGACGTGGCTGGTAATATTTTGACGCTGCCAGAGAAAGGGGCCATTTTTTAAAATCTGTTTTTGGATGTATGGGTTTTTAAGGGTGAAAATGGGTGCCTTAAAAACTTGCAGAGGCTGAAGTCAGTGATTTTGTCACTTAACCCCACCAAATGTTATCTTTGGGGGAAGGTTAGAAGATTTTATGGAGTGAAATGGCTACCTTAAATCTTCGCAAAGTTTAAGGCATCTGTTTCACCTCTTAGGAAAGTTCAACTTCCCCAGACCAAAAAAGGCTAAACTTTTTAGCCCCATCCAACTTTAGGGAGCACAAATGGGATGCTGGGGGACTGAACGCAACCTATGGATTGCTCACCTCTGAATCAGACTATGCCATGAAAAAAGCATTAATTACCACTCGCTTTGCATCGTTGCTGTGAGTGTTTTTGCAGTGTTCTACCAGTCCTTCCTGGTCCAGGTTTTTTTCACTGCAATAAGGGCAAGGAAACGTAAATCTATTGGGGACACTCCTGCAGGAACACAGAAAAAAGGCCTTTATTTTTTGGAAAGAAGTACATAAAGCAAAACATTCAGGAACAATTTGTGAATACATCTAAAGCTTTTTCCATAGCTGTATAAGATCACTGCTTCTTAGTCTGATCAACGCAAAGGTGAACTTGTTTGACAGAGGAGGAGGACTGATGGCAATTACAGTCAGAAGCA